>CM053583.1:32136529-32177186 GCA_028627135.1 Pseudochirops cupreus | reverse complement strand
TGAAAAAAAATATTTACAGAGCATTTTCTATATTCAAAGTACCATGCTAAGTCCCTTCTCGCAAGGAATGGGAAGATTGGAAAGGCTTTATGTAGGAGTTTTAAATGAAGGTCATAGAATCATCAAGTTTGATGGGGAAGAAACTTCAGGGGTCACCTGGTTAAACCTCTTCATTTTATAAATGAGGAAAATTAGGTCCAGATTGGTCCATGGGCTCACAACAGCACACGTGTGGGGCTAAAACCGAGCCCAATCTCTTTATATTACAGATGAGACCCAGAGGTTCAGTGATGTGCCTTAAGTTACACTGGTAATCTATATCGGCATTGGGATTTGAACCCAGGTTCTTTGACTCCAGAGGTAGAGTGCAAGGTGGAGTGATCTTTGCGCGGGGATTCATGATATGTCTAAATCTATCCTTTAAGAGAGGCTATTTCTGTGGCTAGGCAGAGGAAGGAAGGGAGAGACTAGAAAGGAGAGCAATTAGGAGGCTGTTTCAGTGGTCCAGGTATGAGGTGATAAGAGCCTAAAATAAGGAAGTATAATCCTATGAGTTAAAAGAAAGGCATGGATACAAGAGATGTGAAATGAAGGAGACAGCTACCATCCACATGGTAGACTTATCTGACACTGTCTTCCTGGTGTGCTCTTGAATATGAAACTTCACTGATCCCCTTTGTAAAATGGGGCGCATATCTGGAGCTCCAGTCTTGACCTGTCATTTAAGCTTAGCACTCACATCTCCAACTGTCTCCAGTTCATCTCTACCTGGATATCACACCAGCCCCTCAAACTTATCATGTCTTTATCATCTTCCTGAGTATATCTGCTCTTTCTCTCATTTTCACCATTTCTGTGTGTGGCACTGACATGGACTCTTCCTTTCTCTCATTACTTGTATCCAATCAGCTGCAAATCTCTGCCGATTCCACCTCCATGACCTCTCCCAGCATATCTCTCCCTATCCATCCTCTCCTCTCTATTCCCACTATTACTGTCCTAATACGGTCACTCATTAGCACTACATAAACTACTGAAAGAATTTCCCAATAGGTTTTCCTATTATCCTATAGTCTCCCCCTTCAATTCTTTATGTGCCTATCAGAATCATTTTTTAAAAAATCTAGTCATGATATTCCTCTGCTCAAAAAAGAAAAAAAAAATCTATATATTCTAAAATATTTATAGCTGCTCTCTTTGTGATGGCAAACAACTAGAAACTGTAGGAATGGCCATCGATTAGGGAATGACTGAACAAGTGGTGGCATATGATTGTGATGAGAATACTATTGTGGTATAAGAAGGACGAGCTCAATGAACTTAGAAAAAAAAATGGAGAGATTTGCATGAAATAATGAAGAGTGAAATGGGTAGAATCAAGAGAACATTGTATACAGTAACAGTTACATTATTTTAAGAACAACTTTGAGTGATAATACTGCAATTAACAAGAAAGGACAACATTACGAAAGATGCTGTCTACATCCAGAGAAAGAAATAGTAAATAGAAGTATGTATAGAATGGTTTTACATAGATAGACATAGATATATTTAAAGGAGTACAGATACATATTTGTGTCTAATAGCAGTCATCTGTAGGATGGGGGGAAGGAAGAAAAAAAGGAAAAATGTACATGATAATTTATTATATATTTAAAATGGATAGTAAGTTGTACATAATCGGTTTACAGTTTCAAGTACAATTATCCTTTTTCTATTCTACTAAGTTATGGAAAGGCTTGTTTTATTTCTTAAGTTCAAACTAAAATAAATTTTAAAAAAAGAAAAAAATCTTCACTTACTCTTTATTGTGTGTGAGGATAGAGGACAGGAAGTAGAACTCTGATATAAGGAATTCTAGGGTGAAGAACCTCCCTCCACTAGTGTAGGCCAGCACTATCTCTGCAATTTATAGTCTTAGAAAATTGTCTAGAGACTTTCTCAGTCACACAGGTAAGATGTGTCAGCTTCTCAGCCTCCCAGGAGGCCTTCCAGACAAGCCCTCTCAGCCTTCCAGGTGGCCTTCACCAGATTTTGGTCTCAGGAAAACTCCATCTCAGTTCTCAGTCAGCTTCCAGATGCTGAGAGAGAAACTCTCTCTCTCTCTCTCTCTCTCTCTCTCTCTCTCTCTCTCTCTCTCTCTCTCTTTCTCTCTCTCTCTTTCTCTTTCTCTCTCAAGAAAACTCCAACTCACTTCTTCAGTCCAGCAGCCCAGCTCCCGGATGCTAGGACAATCCTGCTTCCTCCAATGGGAGCCACCAAGAGGAAGATACCCAATTCTGTCTCTCTGGCTCTAGAACTCTTCTTATATACACATTGGCCTCCTGTCTCAGCCAACCCCCTTCTTCCACATCAACAGGAGAGTTCACACCTTCTCAACAGGGGACAGAGTTCACACCTTCCATACTGAGCTCACACCTTCCATACTTAGCCCTAAGTTACTAAGGGCTAAGTATCTGCTAAACTGATTGCTGTTACAGTGGGACTTCAAGCCAGGTCCTCCAAGCTTCAAGGGCAATTCTCTCCCCACCAACAACCCCATGCTTCCTCCAACATAAGGCTCTTTTGCTTGACATTCAAGGCCCTATACAATCTGATGCCTTTCTCTCTTCTCTGCCTTCTCTCTCTAAACTGGACTAAGTTACTGAACTCTGAACATATTACATACTTTTTAACCTCTGTACTTTTGTTCACATTGTATCCTCTATCTAGAATGTCTTGGTAGCAAAACAGAATCTCAGTCAGAAATTACCTTGGAGACCAATGAGTTCAATCTATACCTAGATGGGAATTATTTCCTCTGCCACATCCTTGGGAAGTTGTCCAAGTCTATTTGAAGAGCTCCAGTGAAGGGCAACCCTTTACCTGCTGCGGCTACCTTTTCTGTTTTAGGACACTTTTAATTGTGAGGAATTTTCCCCTCACATCAAGTCTAAATTTCCCTTTATTTAATTTGCACCCATTGACCCAAACTCTGCCTTCCAGGGGCAAAAAATGGAAAAAAATCTAAGTCAAATCCACCTTCCACATGGTAGCTTTTAAAATACTTAAATATAGCTATCTTCATTCTTTCCAAATCTTCTATTTGTCAGTCAGATTAATCATTCTCACTTCCTTCAACTCATTCTCATATAACATTATCTCAAGTCCCCTCACCATTGTGATTGTTCTGTACCCAATTATACCAGTTATCAATATCTTCCCTAAACGGGGTGCCCAGAAGTGAAAACCAAATTCTAGAGATGATGAGACCAAGACTGAGTACGGAAGAACTATCATCTCCTTAGTCCTGGATGCCATGCTATTATTACTGCAGCTTGAGATTTAATTAACTTCCTTGACTGCCCTATCACACACTACTGACTCCAATTGAACTTGGGGTCCATTAAACTACACAAATCTATTTCAAACAAACTACTTTCTAGCTATGTGCCCCATATTCGATATGTAAAGTTGACTTTTTGAGCCTGTGTGGGATTTTACATTTATCTCTTTTTAATTTCATCTGATTAAATTCAGTTCAACCTTCTAGCAAATTGAGATATTTCTGGTCCTGACTGTCATCCAGCATGTTAGCTATTTCTGCTAGCTTTGTTTGGTCCGCAAACTTATAAAAAATTCCATCTATACCTTTATCTATAGCACTAATGAAAATGCTTTAAAAAAATCCAGGGTCAAGACAGATATCTAGGAGACACCACTGGAGACCTCCATCAAAGCTAACTTTAAGTCATTAATGCTTCCATTTTGAGTACAGCCATTCAGTTAGGACTGTACTATCTCCTAATCTGCGTCCCTCTATCTGGTCCACAAGAATAGCATGAGTAACTTTGTCAAATATTTGCTAAAATCTAAGTAAACTCTCTCTACTGCCTGTTACTAATCTACCAGTCCACTAACTCTATCAAAAAAGAAAATGAGGTTAATTTGGCATAACCTGTTCTTGATGAAGCCATGCTAAGTCTTTGGAATAACCACTTCCTTTTCTTGATGTTCTCTAACCACTTTTTAATAACATGCTTTAGAATTTTGTCAGGAATTGAAATCAAACTTACTGCCTTCTAATTAACAGACTGTTCTTTTCCTTTTGTGAAAATCAGAATCTTTTTCCTGCTTTGGTCTTCCAGTAGTCTCCTATTCTCCCCCACAGCCTCTCAAAGACAGCTGACAGAAGGCTGGTAATCACACATGCCAGCTCTTGCAGTAACCAAGGATGCAGTTCACCTGGTTACCCTAAACTTATTGACTGTCAATTATAATCTGTCTCCCTACTTATCCTGGGTAACCATCCTGTTAGTCATCTTTTGCTCTTTCCAGCCCCAAAATAATTCTTCTTGGAAAAGTAAACAGAAATCACAATAGTTAAATAGTTTAGTCCTATTTCCTCATCTGGTATCACTGTCTCATCTATCCTTAGCAATGGTCACTGATCCTCTTCCTTAACAGAGTGAAAACAAAACAAAACAAAACATCCCTTTCTCTAGTCCTTAATTTTTCATGCAATCACAGCTAATTGAGTTTTAGCACTTGTATTATTTTGAAAAAATAAAACAAAAAACCCCCCACAGATTGTATTGATGCCCTTTCCCTCCTAATGTCACAGTCACTTCCTGAGACATACCACTCCTCACTCATTTTATTGGAGACCTCCCGCATAATTAAGAAAAACACAAATGACACAGGGACCACATTTGACCCCCTACGCTGCCATAATCCATACCTGTAGTGCACCCTCCCACAAAGAGGAAGAAAATGTGCTTCATCATCCTCCAGGACCAAGATTCATCCTGATCCTATTCTTATAAAACTATGCCCATATTTTGTGTTCAATCTCCATTACTTCCATCTTTTTAATATTAAGGTTAGTCCCTGTACTTCCCATTCTGGGTCTTTGGAATTAAGAACTTCCCATTTCTCCTGGGTTTAATTCTCCTCTAGAGTTTTAGGTCATGGTAACCTGCCTATCTTTCTCAACCCTCTCAAATGTATTTTCTTAAAACCTATGGTGGATGTCAGGGTATGCTCAATTTTTCTTCTCTCAATCATAAATTCTTAAATGAGGTATCTCTTTTTCTCCAACCCCGCCTCCCCCAAGATTTCATTCATTTTCATCCTAGCGATGAGTTCTACTCTATTGATGAGAATCAGATCCAGAATAGAAGATCCTTGCATTGGTTCCTCTATTTTATAAAGGATGAAATTATCATCAAAGCAGATCATAGAATCATTAGTTGCTCTGCTTGGGGGTAGGTGAGAGTGTTCCAGTAGAGATCCTGGTAACCAGGATACCACCTGATGACATCGTTCCTACTCATCCTTTAAAGCCTAAATCAAATGCTTTGTCTTCTATGAAGTCTTCCCTGAATCCCTATAGGTAAAGGTTTTCCTCCTAGAACCTTGCTTAGCAATTTGCATATCACTAATGCATTCTCTTATCATGTAATGAGAAGCAATACTCATTCTCACCTGTATAATCTATCTCCTAGATTAGACTTTAAACTCCCTGAGGGCAATGATTAGGCATAATCTTTAATCCCCAGACTATGCCCCTTTGATTATGCTTTCCTGTAAACTGGAAAAACCTTCCCTTCTGATTTTAGTCTCTCAGAATTCTCCAAGGCTCATTTGGGGTACACCTCCTACAAGGAGTCTTTTCTGATTCTCTTCGTTGATAAAGCAACTCCCTGTTCACTACTATCACCACTAAATTACTTTGCAATTACTTAGCTATGAACTTGACTTTTCCCATAATAAAGGTAAGCTCCTTGAGAAGCTGACTTATCCCCCCAATTTTGTCCGTGTATCCCAAAAGCTTAGCAGAACTGCTGGCACACAGTATGGCCTTAATAAATGCTTCTTGAATTGAAAGTGTCTTATCTGAGCTTTGTATCTTCCATAATACCCAACTCTGTACTCTGTCTACAAAAAGAATTAATAATTCATAAATGAAATGAAGTAGCAAATATGTTCTACAACTTAAACATGACCCCTCACTGTCCCCCTCAAACAAGTCCTGTGTTCTCTACTCTTCCCTCTTTTGCTCAGTTTCCTGTTTCTGGAATTCTAGTCTACTGATACTCTACCCATCCCTTTCCTCTATCTTCTCAAGCTGGCTATGATCTGAACCCTCAGATGATCTCAAAGCACTTTCTATTGCTTTTAGGTACACTTACATGTGAAATTATATTTTTCCTACGTGTATGTTTTTATCTTTTTATTACTCATAATAAATTGTAAGTTCCTCATGGACCATTAATTGCCTCAAGAAGAAGCTAAGTAAATTCTTGTTTAATTAATTAATCAATTAGTATGCTCTCCCACGTGGGAGGCCAGAATACCAGAAGCAGTATATTAACTCCAGGTCTAAATAGGAATGGCAATGTTCTGAATGGGGTGGGAAATGGGTTCAGTAGCTGTATTGGACCTTAGCAGTCGTTTTCAAAGGCAACGATGATGGCTGAGCTCCAGAGGAGGAGAAAGGCTAGGCATTCTTTTAGAAAGCTTTGATGATCTCTAATCATGGATGTGTGTGTGTGTGTGTGTGTGTGTGTGTGTGTGTGTGTGTGTGAGAGAGAGAGAGAGAGAGAGAGAGAGAGAGAGAGAGAGAGAGAGACAGAAACTGTCACACTGTTTTGAACTCTGTTAATTTGTAAAACACATGTTTCTTATGCTTTTTAGAGAAAAAGAATCCATGGGATAGCAGGCCACACTTTCCTTCCCATCGATTTCCTAAGCAGGGGTATTACACTCACTTTTAAGAAACGATTTAACTTGTAACAATGGAAAAATCCTTGAATGAAGAAGCCATCCATCAAAGGAAGAAAAAAAAAGACAGGGCTTGTCACAAGGGAAGAAGAGACAGGCATCGTCACAATAGAACTCACTTAACCCTTCCTGATCAGGAAACTAAGCCTAGTGACAACAACTGCTAACCTTTTTGCAAAGGAAGGCATCACATTTTGGTGCCCTGGTGTGGGTGTTAGGACACTTGGGTTCCAGTCTTGCTTTCTAGGAACTTACTTTTAGACCTGGTCAAACTACTTCCCTTGTCTGGGTCTGATCTTCCTATTTGTAAAGTCAGTCAATCAGCGTGTATGTATTTTTTGTGCAGGTACTGTGCTTGGTACAAGTTGGAAGAATGGAACAAAAAGAGAGGTTAGATGGGGTAGTCTGTAAGATTGCTCTCAGCTATACGATTCATCAACCACCTGACTCAGGAAAGCACACCCATTTTGCTAACTTTGCCAGCAAGTTATAATAGGACTTAGGTGGGCCTGCCCAGATGGCCTAATATAGAGGCTCTCTCTGTCCCCTTGAAGGGAGGTCAAAGGCAGTGCATTAACCAGTCTTGCTGTGGTCATATATATCTGAACATGAAAACAGCCTACCTTGGAAACTCATGGGGCACCAGAGGTGAGTTTAAGTGATGCTGAAAATGTTTTCTTTTAGTTAAGTGCCTGCTATGTTCTAGGTGTGGTACTAAGGGCCAGGGATAAAAATAAGAAAAGAAGAAAGCTTATAATCTAATGGAAGAAGATAAATGCACAAAAGGAAGCTGAAAAGTAGAGGGTGAGGGAAAGGTACCTGTTACGTGCAAGGGGTGGACAAGTTGGAGAAATTCCGAATGAGTGCAGCCAGATGGAAAAGGAGGAGGTGTCTTTGTGAGGCTGACTTTGGTTATACGACTTACCCCTGAAGTTTCATGACTAAATTCCAGGACCTCACCATCCAGGCCCTACCTCTAGCGTTTTCAAGCTTCTTCTCTCTTTTTATCTAGTCAAGATATAAGTGAAATGAGAACCACTTTTACATAATCTAGAAAAAAAATGGTCATGTAGCTTTTGCTTGAAGCACTCATGTGATAGGAGAATCTTAGGCTGAGGTGGCCCATTCCGATTTTGAATAGTTTTCGTTTGATAGGTCACTGCTCAAGCACCACTTAATGGCTATTTTTTGGACCCTCCTGGCTCAGAGTGAATATAAATAGTAACTGTTTCTCTTCTGGCCAGCAACTCTGAGGGTCTTCCCCTCCCAATTAGATTTTTTTTTTAATTAAAGAGGCCATCCCTTGACTCACTTCTTAAAGAGGCCTATTCACTAAATGAGTATTACCTCACTCAAAGTGAGAATCTGAAAAGACCTTAACCTAAAAGAGTCAGGGTCTCCCATTGCATCTTGGGCCATCTCCAGTCATCTTGATGACTATCTGACCACTGAACCCAGATGGCTGTGGAGGAGAAAGTGAGGCTGGTGACCTTGCACAGCCCTCCATAACTCAAAATAAAGTCAACTGCAAGTCAAGTCATTATCTCCCTGATGTCATGGTCCTCTTCCAGATGAAAGGACAAACACAACAATCACATGGTGAGTGGGGATAGTTCCTTTAATTGGCTGTCTAGCCAGGAAGGCCACAATCTTTGAAACTGACCAGGCTAGGACAGTCTTTCTTTTTTCCCTCTTTTCTTTTCTTCTGCACCCAGAGGGGGAAGATCTCACTTTACCTACATCATAGGCATCATGAACTGAACTGTGGAGGGGAAAGGACTTTTCCTGTTTCTTCTCTTTTACCTTGGTTCTGAGAAATAGGTCTGGAGAATCAGGCCAAGGGGTGTTTTGTTTTGTTCTATCATTTGTCATTCTCTGTTTCAGGTGCCACCAGACACAGGATTTGGAGTCATGGTGACCTTGGAGCTAAAATTCCAGGTGACTTGGGCTAGGTAGAGAGACCCTGAGAATAGCCAAGAACCCAGTGACTTGAGCCCAAAGTGAATTTTGAACTTGGCACTGGGATTCTGCTCTATAGGAACCAAGCTTAGCTATGCACCTAATCTCCTTTCCCTCTCCAGTGGTAAAAGAGGAAAAAGGGATTATACTTCCCATATAGAGAGTATGTGTGTATGTTTATGATTCTATCTTTTGAAGTAGATATTCCTTTATAAAAACTAATGTAACAGTTAGTGGCTAAATGGAGCTGGAGGGCAGGGGACTCCCCACTTCATGTTTGGGGAAAACAATCTTTGGGGGCTAGAACTATTTGCAGAGAACCTACACCCTCCCCCAACACCCTTTAAGGATGCCTGAGAACCCTGGGGGAGAGGTGAAATTTAACCTACCTGGCCTTCCAGGCAGTGAGTGCCAGAGGAGTCAGTGTTACCTACAGTTCTTTCTCCCCAGCTTATGCTGACTCTGTTTACACAGCTGCCCAGAAATGGGCAGGGAAATAGAAGGCAAGAAATGACTTACCTCTGAGCTTGCCCACCATAACCACCTGGAAATAACCAAGACCCAGTCAACCATCGGTGTTCTCCAGCTCCTTCTCTCCTCTCTCAATCAAACTGAAAAGACTTCTATGTGCTAGGTCCCAGGTTAGGTGCTGAGAATACTATACAAAGAATCAAACAATCTTTACTCTCAAGAAGGTGGTATTCTAATGCCAGAGATACTCTATAAGCATGTACAGAGTACACATGAAGAGCATAAATACACATGTTAAGTGCAGTAGTATTTGGGAAGATGGCAGTAGGAGTTGGAGGCCTGGGAATGGCTTCATGGTGCTTGAGCTGTGTCTTGGAGAAAAAGAAAGTTCTATGAGGTAGAGGTGAAGAAGGAATGCCAGCCAGTGCAAAGACTTGGAAACAAGATGAGATGCTGTGTAGAAGAAACGGAGAGAAGGCTAGTTTAGCTTTAGTACAGAAATTAAGAAATGGGGTAATATACAAGGATCCTAAAGATAGGTTGGAGATAGGACAGTGAGGGGGTTTTTGAAACCTGTCTTTTCAACATTATTATACTTCTGCCTCCCATGTTCTATGATACAATAGGGAGCCACTGGAATTTTTTTGAGTAGGGGAGTGACATGATTGTTTGGATGCTTAAGGAAAATTACTTTGGCAGCCATTTGGAGGATGGACTGAAATAGGGAGAAACTTTGGGCAGGAACACCAATGAGGAGTCTATTGCAATAAGCTAAGTGAGAGAGATGATGAGACCCTGGTGTAGCTATGCGAGTGGAGAGAAGAAACTGGATATGGGTGATAATGGAGAGGTAAAAGTGACAAGATGCGGTGAGTGGCTGATTGGAAGGGACAAGTCAAGGATGACGCCGAGGTTATGAACCTGGGAGACCAGAAGAGCAGTGCTGCCTTTGACAGCAATTGGGACATTTGAGAGAGGGATGAGTTTGGGGGAGAAAAGATCATAAACTATGCATTAAGAAACTCTCTCTGGAGCTCAGAGATCAGGGCACTTATCACACATGGTACAGCTGTTCTTTCTGTCCTGGAAATTATACACGCAGAGACACTACAAATGCCTATTGAGCTGGAAAGATGTTCATCCCACAGCAGTCCTCCCAACGGAGGGATTTCTCGACGTTGCCACTGTCTGCTTCGATAATAAGAGCATGTGCCCTTGGAAGAGATAAGCTTCTCTGAGCTTAATTTTGCTGGACTGACTGATGGGCTGCAACAGGGCTTGGAGGGAGGAGAAGCCTCAGACAGAGAAGGTGGCACATGCCAAAAGCTGGCCCCTAGTGACACTTTTAATGGACAAGAAACAAAAACAACAGACTGAGCCACTGATGAATGCCCAATGCCCCCAGATGCCCGCCTGATTTCAAGGTTGTAGGAACTTTAATTAAAGAGGCCATACTCAGAAAGATTCAAAATTCTGGAAACCAGGGAACTTTTTTTTTTCCAAAGCAGAATAGAAGTGGGTTGATTGAAGAGCTGTAATGAGCATTTTCCCCCCTGGGACAAACCACAAAATGTGCCTATGGTGAGCACCACACAATACATTTTCATTTTATTTCAGTGGAGAGCCTAAGACTGACTACCATGGTGGTAAGGGGGATGGGAGAGGATGAAGATAGCCAAGGGGATAGCCAAGCTGGAGAGGCCCTCACTGGAGGGGTGGCTTGCAGAGGCAGCAAGCCACCATCTGGTGGGTTACTGTTTTAACTAATTATTCTTGCTAGCTAGATGCTAAACTTAATTGTTTCCACTCTACTGAAGGACAGGCCTGCCGTAAGGTCCTCTAAGTTTTAAAACCCCCTGACCAAAGCTCAACTCATTCCACCATATCTATCTCTCTGATTGGGTACATATTTGGGTGGGGAGGGGAGCACCAGAGAAACAAAAGTGAAACCCATTGAGAAGAAACCATTCCTAACCCCTACTAATGCACAAAACCAAGAATCACCTCCCTATGCTCCAGAGGTGAATGGATGATTTCTTTTAAAAGGCAGCTCTGGCCAAATGGTCTTGATGTTTATGATATTTAGGATCTTAGGAACTTCTCTGCTAGAAACTTTTATTTGTCTCTTACTATATGTTTTGGAAGGAAGTGAGACATTGTGGATAAAACACTGAACTTGGAATTTGCATGTTGGTTGTACATAATGGTTTATGTCACCTTGGTAAGTCACTCTCTGAGCACCAGTTCATTTATCTATAAAATGGGGGTAATATTTACACCATTGTCTTTGGACCCCTATGGTTAGATCAGGGCTTTGTAAACCTTGAAGTACTCTGTAAATTTGCGCTAGTACTTTATTTCCTTGCTTTGTCCAGGATTTATTTTCTTTTCTAAAGTAGATTTTTTTTTTATCAATCTCCTTGTTTTATATCACCTACATTTCCCCATATTTCCTTCCAGAGAGCCGACCTATATAACAACAACAACAAAAAAAGAATGAAAAGAGGAAGAGAAACCAATTCAACACAATAATACATGGGAAAAACATCTGCCATTCTTCGCAATGTCCCACACCAGGAGAACCTGGCTTCTGCAGAGGAGTACGGGAGGTATCTTCTCCTACGTCTCCTCGGGAGCCAAGCTCGTTCTTGGTGACTTTGCAACATTCACTTTCAACTGTTTTTTTGTTGCTCTTTCTGTTAACATCGTCAAAGTCACTGTATATATTGTTTACTTTGCTCACTTACTTCACTTTGCATTGATTCCTGTCTTTCTATGTGTCCCTGTTGTTCCAGAATTTATTTTTAGTCAACAACTATTTACTTACAGCCTGCTAGCATGTGCTAAACTTTAGCTTGGCTCATCATGGGGCATTGGCCAAGTATAAGATGTGATTTCCATCTTCAGTTGGAAGTAAGGTCTCAGTCCTCTAAACCGTTGCCTTGATCTCTCATCAGGGACTTGCCTAATCATAGTAAGAGCTGGCATTAACATAGCACTTTAAGGTTTGCAGAGCTCTTTATAAATATCATCTCTTCTGATCTTCATAATAACCCTTTGAGTTAGATAGTGGAGGTATAGTCTCTGAGAAGCCACATGCTTTACTCATGATCTCATAGCTTTTAAATGTTAGTAGAATGGGAATCTATATCTTTCTAATGCATAGTTTAGCCCTCTATTCACTTTGCCATGAAGTACTTCCTTGTTTCATAGACATCTGTGCCTGTTTTATCTTCAAGAAATGTTGAGTTCTTCAAGAACATCACCAGTCTTTTCTTATATAGCTCTTGTTCACAATAGTGATCTTGGTTCTATGGAGACCTGGGGCCAATTGGCCATACAATGGATTCTTAGAAGCCCCTAGTTGATGGGAGGTTTGGGGGATGTTCAATAACTATGGATTATTTTAGGATGGGCCATTAGTCATTGCTGTTAACTGAACTAAACTGGCTTCACTGGCAGAGTCTTGTGTGGGTCTTCAAAGGAGTTCCTAACACAAAGGAACTCATGGGTTGTGGTGGTCCTAGATTCCTTTCATTTTGTGTACCATCTCTGTGACTCACTATAGCACCTTTTTGTGCAGAAGGGGCCCCTTGAGTGTGTCCTACATATATTTTCATGGCATGGTCACAGAAGCACATTTTTCATAGCTATCTGGAGCAACATAAGGAGTGGCAAATAGATTCAGGCAGAGTAGATGTGAAGGGGGAATTAGCCAATAACAGCACCTAGATGGTGCAGTGGATAGATGACTGGGCCTGGAGTCAGGAAGACCTGAGTTCAAATCCGGTTTCAGACACTTCCTGTGTGACCTTGGGCAACTTACCTAACTCTGCCTCAGTTTCCACATCTGCCAAAGGAGCTAGAGAAGGAAATGGCAAAAATCATTCCACTCTCTTTGCTAAGAAAACCCCAAATGGGGTCATGAAGAGTCAGACACATCTGAAACAACTGAAGAAAAAGAATGAGCATTTGTTGCATGTCCGAAGCTTTCTGATGAAGACTTCTCTTTCTTCCTAGGAGTATGTTTATTTCCTTGCCATTGATCTCTGAAACAACCACAATGCCTTGACCAAGGGATGTTCAGCTTCTACCCACCTGGCCATTTCCACTGTCACTAGTTTAGTTGCTCCTTTCTCTTACTGGTCTGAGGCTCAGAACTAAAATGATGATAAAACCTCCTAATTGGTCATTGAGCCTCTGTTGTCTCCACCCTCCAAGTAGTCTACCTGTCTTCCACAGATGAACAGCTAGCATTTACACACAGCTTTAAGTTTTTCAAAGAACTTTACCTATGTTATCTCATTTGAATCTCACAACAGTCCTGTGGGATAGGTGGTATTATCTCCATTTTACAGATGAGGAAACTGAGGCAAACAGGGTTTGTGACTTGCCCGGGGTCATACTGCTAGGAAGTGTTTGAGGTTGGATTTGAACTCAGGAAGATGAGTCTTCCTGAATCCAGGTTCAGTACTCTATCCAGTATACCACCTAGCTGCCCTATTTTATGGCTGAGGATATATCAGGACAACAGAGATTAAATGATTTGGCTGGGATCACACAGACAGGAACACACTCATTTTCCTCAGCTTTATCCACTGTACCACCTAGCTGACAAACAGCTGTTACTGTTATTATCCATTTTGGTTAAAAAATCAATTTCCTAAGTCAAATATGGAAGAAGCAAAGCTAAATGGCTGTTCATTTACAAAATATCTGTGGGTTTTAGTGGATTGCATGCTCACTGAGTTGATAGCAGGGGTGGGGAAACTGCAGGTCTCCAGGTGACAGGTGGCCCTCTACATTCTCAAGTGTGACCCTCTAGGTCCTCAAGTGTGGCCCCTTAACTAAATCCAGACTTCATAGCACAAATCCTCGTGGCCTTGAGGCTGCAGGTTCCCCACCCCGATCAGTAATATGAGTAGCCAGGAAGAGTTAGTTCACTCTCAGGCTGGGTTAAGAGAAGCAGAGTGTCCAGAACTAGGGAGGTGGTGGCCTCATTTTATTCTACCTCAACCAGACCACACTGGGACCACTGGGATCAGTTCTGGGTGCCTGACTTCAGGTAGAACATTGGTAATTTGGCTAACATAGATAAAAGGGCAACCAGGTTGGTGAAGGACTTTGAGATCATACCATATGAATGCTGGGTGAAGCAACTGGCAAGGTTTAGCCTGGGGAAGTTCTGAAACCCTGGTCAGGGTATGGTAACTGCTCTTTGAGTAATCTGAAGAATTGTCATGTAGGGAAGGAATAGGATTTATCCTACTTGGTGGGTTAAAGTAGCAAAGAGGAATACTTAGGCTTTATGGATAGAGAAAATGAACAAAGGGCTTTCTAACCATTAGAGTGATCCCAAAGCACCATTGATTACTTTGGGACACAATTTCAGGAGATATCTGCAGGCAAAGACCACTTGATTTGTACATGGGAGAGAAGATTATTGCTCAAGTACGAGTTGGACTAAATGGCCCCTGAGGGACCCTGGGAGCCCATTATTGGACACTCTTTTTCTATTTCCCCTTGGTAAAATATAAGCTTTCTGAGGACAAGAACTGTTCCATGTTTTGTCTTTGTACCCCTAGCTCCTAATCACAATACTTGGTACAGAGTACCTGCTTTAAAAAATGCTTGTTGAATTGAATATCCCCCAGAGTGCTTAGCATAGTGATGGGTACCTAGATCCTGAGTTAATTTGTAAACTGATTGGTACAAGGAGCCAAATCAAGTTTTGCCAATTCTATATATGCTAGGTGAATTCAGAGACTAGGTGAAATCCCTAAGGGCTGAGTATGATCACAGCTATCACTAAGCTCAGGCAAGATCTACTCAGGAGTCTCAGGACTCTCTTCTACACTTGATGGGCAGAAATCCCAGAAGCCCTATATAAGAACTCTTACTAGAGAATCAAATCAGACCAGAGGTTCTGGTCCAAGCCAGTGGAACCAAGTCAATAAATACATAAAGGCCATTATGAGCCCTTCACTCATTCTTCTGAAAGGGAAGCTTGAGATGCCTTGGAAGGTTGTCAAGGCAGACTTCAGGCGCTTGTGTGCCAAAAGATCTCAGTGAGCCTGGGACAGAGGAACAGCATGAGGGGAAAGAAGCCAAAAATAATAAAAAAAAAATTTAAAAAGGACTGAGGAATGTCAAAGAGGAGAAGAAATGGTGGGGGCAACCAAGGGGGCTCCAAGACCTGGGAATGGTGGTAAGGTAGCTTGGTGCACAGTTGTGGCAACAGGAAAAACCAAGCCAAATCAAAAATATAAAAAGTCAGAAGAGCTCCACCCCCTCTTCTCTGTCTGTCTGTCTGTCTCTGTCTCTGTCTGTCTGTCTCTCCCTCTTCTCTTTCCCTCCATCTTCTCTCTCTCTCTCTCTCACTCTTTCTCTCTCTCTGTCTCTCCCCCTCTCTCCCTCTTTTCTCTCTCCCTCTTTTCTCTCTTTCTCTTTCTCTCTCTCTCCCTCTTTTCTCTCTCTCTTTCTCCTCTCTCTCTCTCTCTCTCTCTCCTCCTCCCTCCCTCCCTTCCTTCCTCTCTCTCTCTCTCTCTTTCTATTTCTCTCTCTCTTTCTTTCTCTCTCTGTCTCTCTCTCTCTTCTCCCTCTCCCCTCCCCAAATCCTTTCTTGTCTCTGTGCCTTGCAGAAAACAGGAACATTGACTCTGCTGGAGACCATTAGTGTAGTTTATGTCCTTCCTATATCGCTCAGGGCACGTGCATGACATTTGTCCTGATTCCGGCTGGAATCCATCCTTTATGATGCAGTTTATCCCTTGATGTGATTGTCTGCTCAGGGATAGCCTGAATACTGAAAGTTTGCAAGTAATACTTTTCAATTACTGTACATACATTTTGACACACTATGTGGCCTTCACCAATTTGCCATACAATCTGTCTTGATAGTACCTACAAAGTCAGTTTTCTTGATAGCATGGACAAAGTCATTACTTCTCTTTTGTTGCCTGGAAATTCTTTTTTTTTTTCTTTTAAGACTCCCATTGTGGAAATCAGTTATGTAAATCTGCATGAGGAAGGACTTGCAGTAGTCTTCATAGGCTGATGTTTATGACCCCTTAGCCAGTTCATGAAAGAGGGAAGATATGATGCTGGGAAATGGAACAAGGCCAACACTATGGGAAATCTTCATGAGTTTGACCAAAAAAACTTGTGGGACAGGCTGGAAGAATCCCAGAATTTTACAGCTGAAAGGAATCTCAGGGATTAACTCATCAAAAGCTTTTGCTTTACAGATAAGGAAACTGACTTTCCCAGTCAAGCAGTCAGATAGGTCACAGTAGCAAGCCTGGAACACAAGTCTTGTGAGTCTAATGTACTTAGTAAATTGAATTGGACCAAATCAAACTAAACTGAATTCCCAATCTGGTACTTTCTTACTCTTCTCCAAGGGTAAAGTTATTCAACATAGATTTATGGAGTCATACAATCACAAAATCTAAGAGCTAGAAGGATTATTATAGGTCATCTACTCCAATTCCTTCATTTTACAGATGAGTAAACTGAGGGTCAGAGACATTAAAGTGTCTCTGAAGCCTGAGGCCACACAGATAGTAAGTGGGAGAATCAAGATTTGAGCCTAGGTCTTCCCATTTCCAATTGCATGTGGCTCCAAGATAGGACAGGTACAAGCTGGCTGATGGTCCCAGTATCCACATCAGAATCTTAGTCATTGGTTCTAATTCAATATAGCATAGTAGATGAACCACCAGACCTGGAGTCAAGAAGACTTGGGTTCAGGTCATACCATTGACACTTTTTCTGGATCTTAGCTTCTCCATTTATAAAATGGGGTTAATAATACCCACAACAAGCTACTTCTTGGAGTTGCTATGAGGCTCAAATGGACAGCCAATGGACATAACCCTTCAAAGCACTGCATTAATAGCAGTTATTGTGAGACTGCTAAAGATCAGTGTTTTCCTCAATGGAGCTCTTTCTCTTCATCAATGGAGCTCTTTCCTTTCACCTACACAGATTACAATATATTGCAACCTCCCACCCTCACTCCAGTTTTTTCTCCTCTTTTCTCCCAAATCTTCATGAATTGCCACAGCCAAAAAGTATTTTATCACCCAAATGGCCCAAATTCTGGTGATTCAACTAAGGCTGGTCCTTGGAAGTTAGCCATTGCTGGGTTCCACTTCAAGGCTTTTTCAGCCTTGTGGAATCTGCCAGACCTAGACTCTAAATTGTGTTGGTATTGTTTCCAATAGCCATGGGTCACATCCATGCCACAAGGAGGCAACAAAAATTTCAGACCTGTTTACTTGGGCAAGTCACTCCCGCTTTTTGAATTTCTATTGCTTTCTGGAAGGCGTGGGGGTGGGGAGGTGTAAAGCTGCTTTTAAAAATTCTCTAGCATTTTAGGTTACAGAGGGGGGGACATATATTTGGACTACACCTGTGATTCCCCTACTAGACCTGCTTTTACCAATGCAGGTCAACATCTACTCTACAACTTAAGGTTTTAGAAAATTTTTAAAAGCAAACCACTTCATCTCCCCCTCCCCCAAAAGGCTAAATAAACATAAGATATGATGATGGTGGTGATGCTGATGATTTCATTCTTCTTTTTCCTTTTTTTTTTAAAGGGGTTCAGATGGAAATGGTTGTGGGACAAGTCACATTCTTCTATCATTATTCCTAAATATTCAATATTTTATGATCTGTTTCATGGGTGAATAAAAAAATCTGTTTATTGGAGCTGAATAAAAGTATTAGGATCCAAGTTCATCCTTTTGTAGGTTTGCTGAAAGCTCCTTGGTACAACTCTAGCATTAGACAGAATGATAGAGATGTTTGACAGAACTAGGTAGAACAACACATAAAGTTCTGGAATTGGAACCAGGAGTGAGGCCATGGATACTTTCTAGTTGTGGGACTCTGGGCAAGTTACTTAACCTTTTCTTGCCTTAGTTTCCTCATTTGTAAAATGTGCATAATAAAAACACTTGCCTCCCAGGGTTGTTATAAAGATCAAATGTATATTGTTATTCAGTCATTGTTATTCAGTTATTCAGTCTTTGTGAACCCATTTGGGATTTTCTTGGCAGAAATACTGGGGTGGTTTGTTATTTCCTTCTCCAGCTCATTGTATAGATAGATAAGGAACCAAGGCAAACAGGGTGAAGTGACTTGCCCAGGGTCACACAGCTAGTAAGCGTCTGAGAATGAGTCTTCCTGACTCTAAGCCCAGTGTTCTGTGCACTGTGCTACCTGGCTGCCCATGAAGATCAAATGAAAGAACATGGAATGTGGTTTAAATCACTATGTAAATTCTAGCTATTATTATTCTATTCCCACATGGTTGTCATCTCATCTGCCAGATCTCTCCATTGCACAAATCTTTTGTTCAAGGTAACTTCGAGATGAAGAGTATTGGGGATGTCCACATCTATTAAAAACATTGCTTTTAAGCTTTTCTGAATCATTTGCTTTGTCTGGGCAAGTGTAGGCAACAGTTCAGTTCCAGTTCAGCTGATTGCCAATGTTCTCCAGAATATTTTGAGCTCTTTATTTGTAGAATGGGCATTTGTCATTTGTTAGTCCATTAAAAGGGCAGCTAGGTGGCATTATCATAGATAGAATGCTGGGCATGGAATCAGGATGACTGATCTTCCCGAGTTCAAATGTGGTCTCAGACACCAGTTGTATGACCCTGGATAAGTCACTTCATCCTATTTTCCTCAGTTTTCTCATGTGTAAAATGCACTGGAGAAAGAAGTGGCAAACCATTCCAGTATCTTTGCCAAGAAAATCCTACTGGGGTCGCAAAGAGTCAGACATGATGGAAAAATGACCGAACAATAAAAGTCTATGAAAGATAGCAAGCTTCTGATCTTGTGAGGTCAGATCTTACTAGGCAAGGATTCATTGGCTGCTAAATGTTATTCTCATAATTTACATTTCTCAGTGAGCTCATCCTCTTTATGGATCAGACTTTTGTGATTTCTGGTGGCGATGATCTGCTCTTTAATTGCTGTCGTAAAGTCCTCCATATGGGCAAACTGATCCACATGATTTGGTCATTGTTTTTCATTAGTTTTTTCACCTGTTATTGCCTGAGTTTGTGGAGATGTTGCCCACTGAGGACCACCTTTTGATTCCACTCTGGGATCTTAATTCTTGAATAACCTCCATTCAGAGGCCAGCCAACTTCGGT
Organism: Pseudochirops cupreus; assembly: GCA_028627135.1. NCBI lineage: Eukaryota > Metazoa > Chordata > Mammalia > Diprotodontia > Pseudocheiridae > Pseudochirops > Pseudochirops cupreus. Next base: position 32,157,814 of record CM053583.1, on the reverse strand, counting down.
TATTTTTGCTATAATGAAGATTTGTGGCTCTTACTCCCAAACCATCATGTACTTGCATACTTGTATACACTTGGACTTATTTACTTTAGAATGTAAGCTTCTTGTGAGCTGCATTTACAGTCCCATTGTCTAGCAAATGTACCTAGCCTGTTGTTCTGTCATTTTTCCAGTTGTGTCTGATACTTTGTGATTCCATTTGGGGTTTTCTTGGCAGAGATAATGGAGCAGTTTGCCATTTCCTTCTCCAGCTCATTTTACGGATGAGGGAACTGAGGCAACAGGGTGCAATGACTTGCCCAGGGTCACACAGATAGTCTCTGAAGCCACATTTGAACTCAGGAAGATGTCTTCCTGACTCTACATCCAGCACTCTATCCACCAGGTCACTTGGCTATACTAATACCTGTTGATTGATTACATGATTGTTATTATTTTCCAAGAAATTACCCTTCTCTGTCAATTGATATTTATTAGCATTTTTTTATTTGTGTAAACTTTTATTACATGCCATACTTCTCATCTAAATGCTTTTAATAGGGAATCAGACTTTCTTGAGGTGAGGTAGCAGAAGAGAAACAGCACTCTGGACTGAGCAACTGCGCTTTACATTCCTCCCTTAACACTTAATCGATGTGTGTGTTGGGGTGTTTAATCTCCCCATGCCTCAGTTCCTTCATCTGTAAAAACAGATATAATAACAGCACATGCCTTAGAGAACTATTGTGCCCAAATGAGATGATGGCTATTCTGAAGCTCTTTTCAAAACCTAAGCACCATGTAACTGCTTCTCCTCTTCACCTGAAATCCATGGATCCAGATGATGTTGTAGCAGGGCACATGGGAAAACCCAGGGCTCCACCATTTTTATAGAAGTATTATGGTATGATAGAGAGAGGACCTGCTCTGGAATCAAGAGAATCAATCCTGATTCTTATAGTAACTAGCTGTGTGACTCTGAGAAAATCGCTTAACTACTCTGAAGATAAGATTGATGTGAGGGTCAAATTGGATAATGTTTATACAGGGCTTTGAAAACCTTAAAGTACTATAAAATGGAACTTATAATTACTGTCACCATCACTCTCATCATCATCATCCACATATCAGGAGTTCTGTCATAGTGTGAGCACTGGATTTTAATATGGCATACTTAACTTTGAATCCCAACTCTGTCATTTGCCATCTGTGTAATCCCAGAATTTTTTTTAAAGGTCATCTTCATGTCAAATACTTTCTGCTGGGAATTTTGTGGATGGACCTCGGTGTGTAGGAGATGTCTAAGGGGGGAGAGAGAGAGAGAATAGACAGAGGTAGATATATGAATGGCTAGGTGGGTACATAGCTAGATAGCTAGCTACATGAATGGATGGATGGATGGATGGGTGGATGGATGGATAGATGGATGGATGGATGGATGGATAGATGGATGGGTGGATGGATGGACGGATGGATGGATGGATGGATGGATGGGTGGATAGATAGATAGATAGATGATGGATGGATGGGTGGATAGATGAATAGATGCATAAATAGAAATATGTTTAGATAGATTGATGGTTGGCTGCATAAAGCATTTATTTCAGTGCCTAATACATGCCAGGCAGAGTGCCAAATGCTGGGCATAGAAGTAGAAGCATGTAAAACAGTCTCTATCCTCAAGGAGCTTATATTCTAATAGGGAAGGCTGCACATAAAGGGGCACTAGAAAGGCGGGTGGGATACAAGTGGTAGCATGGTGTGGGGATTTCTGGTAAGTGAAGCAAAGACCAAGAAGCAGGAAAAGGACAGGACTCACCCTCAGAACCCCAGGGTTGTTCGGGGAGGGGGGGCAGAGGACAGAGATCTTATGGGAAGGAGATGGAGATAATGACTCAAGGGGAGTCTGCACAGCACAGAGATGAGATGACTGGAAAGAGAGACAAGAAAAGGCCTCTCCTAATACCAGGCTTTGGTTATTACAGCTGACTCTTCTGTGGCCCTCCCACTATGCCCATTTAGTCAGTAGAGTGGTGTGCTCTGTATCTGATGAGGGATCAATAAATATGAGCAGAGCTGAATGCCTTTCATTTGATCTGAACAGTGAAGGGTTGTTTCTGGGAGGCTCCCTCTGGAGACTGTTGGCCCTGGGTAGAATTTTAAAGCAAAGGGCTGATGAGATGAACAACCAGCTTCTATGTGAGGCCCTGGGAGACCGGGATATGTGAGGAAAGGGGAAAAATGACTTTGGCTGAGTTGACAAGATTTGTAGATGATGGGGCTGAAGGCCCGTGATTTCTAAGGTTTTCAGTCTGTCTTCTAAATGCTCTCATGTCTGCCTCTGCCTGGTCTAGACTGGGGCTGTCAAATTCAAATGCACCAAAGAGCCCAGTGTCAGCTTATGAAAATACTGTGGGGCAGGACTAATGTTATTTCACAAAACACACAGCCATTGAATGAAAGCTGTTTGAAATAGAGATGAGGGCGGCTTAAGGGGGAAATGCTCTGAGGGCCAAATGATTCTAACATGTAGGCAGGACATGCCCGCGGGCTAGAAGTTCGATATGCCCGGAACAGACCATCAGCTCCATGCCACCAGCGTAGAAGGGATAATCACCCAGTACCAGGCCTCTCCATCTAAATGGGTTCCATTTCTTAGATGAAAAAGAAAAATCCGAACTCGCTTTCATATACTGAGGAGTGTACTTTACTCAAAAGAACCTATGAAATTGGTGTGTTGTAGAGAAGTTGTTATCCACATTTATTTATTGATATTTGTCCAGATTTGTGACTTCATTGGTTTAGGGAACTCTTGGTGAGAAAACTCCCTCCACAAATACTGCTCTGCCACTTAGAGCTTTCCTGAGTTTTCTGGAGACCCTGAGGGCTAAAGTGATCTGTCCAGCATCTCACACACTTAAAAGATGAATCTTCCTAAATTTGAGGTTAGCTCTATCCATTGTAGCATGCTATGACTCCTATCCACTTTACAGACAAGTAAACTGAAGCTCAGAGAGCTGAAATTATGTGCCCAGGACCACCCTGCTAATGGTGGCTTTGAATTAGGATTCTCAGTCTGGTGATCTCTACCCTCTACAGGGTTGACTCTAGGATGAAGCGTCACCTAACGCTCTTGACCATGAATCTACATTGGCTTTCCTGGGTAGTTTTGTTCAGAAAACACTAGCAGTTTCTGCTTGTTTAAACTTGTTGGCATCCTCTTGACAAACATCTCCTTTTACACAGGAATGGAGTGTTAGATCAGGGCTCTGTGGTTTCTCAGAAAATGGGGCCCAAGCTGCATACAGCTAAATAGATGAGGTTTAGAGTTGTCTGAGACTCAGAGAAAGTGAAGTAATTTGTCCAGGATCACACAGCAAGGGTCAGAGAGGGGATGTGAACCCAGTGCTTTCTGATTCTAAGTCTAACCTACCAGACCAGGGGCCCTCAAACTAAGTTCCGGAGGCAAATCCAGACCCAAACCTGTATTTGTAGGCTCTTCAAGCTAAAATGTTTTTTTTTTTTTCATTTTTAAATGCAATACAACACAAATTCAAAGGATTCCAAGGCATGGGAAAAAGAGATAGGATCCAATCCTGTAAAGCAACAGTAATTCCTTGGGAAATTGATTAAATGCATTGAGGACATGACTCTATCACCAGAAATGGCTATGTCACCCAATGGGAAGCCTTCACATGGGCTGTGCACAACTTAATGAACTTTCCAGAATATTTCTAAAACACAAGAGATTGATTCATCTCTAATGCAGTTAGTATAGATCCTGATTTCTGTGGCTTAAGACGCCACCTAGTGATCCAGGCTAAACAGAAAGTAAATACACTTTTACATCAGAGAGATCTTTGAAGGAATTAGCATTCTCTTGTTCACTTGGAAGTTGAGCAGATTCAGCCCCCTTAGCTACATAAATCACTGAATTAAACAACAAGGTAAAGACAGATTTATGTGTGCGGCACAAAGATAGCATGAAAGGGAAACTGAGGTTGAGGCTCAGAGTGGAAGTTTCAGGTCCTTTAACACTCAGAGGACAAGCAGAAGGATGATACTGGAAAATATTGACGTAAAAGGCATTAGTCTTGAGTTGCTAGGAATGCAGAAGAAACTAATTTTTGAAATGTTGATTTTGTATTGAAAATAGATAATTATTCTCATATGCAAATAGAATTGCAAGATTTCAAAGTTAAAAATGGAGGAGACTTTTTAAAAGCAATCTTACAACCCCAAGATTCTCCAAGGATTATACATATAATATGATTCATAATAGCATAGTTTAGAGCTGGAAAGGACCTTGAATACAATTTAATTTTATTCATTCATTTTACAGGTAAGAGAATAAGATCCAGAGATGTTAGGTTACTTGCCCAAGGTCAAACAGGCAGCAAGTAGCAGAGCCAGAATTGAAACCCAGACCCTTTAATTTTAAATCTTTCCACTGCACCCAGTTTGCTTCTGGTTTCTACTTTTCTTGGCCAAATCACTCCCCTTCTTTGGGCTTTATTTTCTTCACCTATAAAATGATGTGGGTTGATTAAATCATCTCTAAGAGTCTTCCCAGTTTTAACACCCTATGTCCTATGATTCCAACAGCCCATACCCTAAGGTTCCTAGAATAGCCCTCTATGTCCTAAGGTTCATTACCCCCTGTCCTAAGGTTCCAACACCCTATGTTTTATGGTTCCACCCTTTGTCCTTAGGTTCCAAAACCTATGTCCTTAGGTTATAACACTTTATGTCCTAAGGTTAAAACACCCTGTGTCCTAAGGTTCCAATATCCTATTTCCTAAGGTTCCAACATCATATGTCCTAAGGTTACAACATCATATGTCCTAAGGTTACAGCACCCTATGTCCTTAGGTTACAACACCTCATGTCCTAAGGTTCCAACACTCTATGTTCTAAGGTTCCAATACCCTGTGTCTTTAGGTTCCAACACCCTATGTCCAAAGGTTCTATTCCAGCTCTAATTATTCTGTTCCAGAATTTTCTAGGTTTTCTCATGTGATTTGGTCATTTATATTATGTTGCTATGTGGATGTAAGAAATAGAAGGAGTGTTAAAACTTGTCTAGTTCAATCTCATTTAACAGGTAAGTAAACTGAGGTCTAGAGAAGTTACCGGAGGCCTTATTGCTGAGCCATTGGCAAAGCCAGAACTTGACCTTGGGTCTCCTAGTACTAAATCCTGGATGATTTTCACTTCACTGTGCTACTTCTTTATTTTGGAAGAAAATCAGTCTTCTTCCACTAAAATCCAAAGACAGAGCCTCACTTGAGGCCTACAGGGGTAGCTACACTTCCAGGTGTGACTTTGGGCAAGTCACTTTGCATCAATGGGTCCAGCATTGGACTAGACATACTTTAGGGTCCCTTCCAATCCCAAATCTATGAACCTATTGTCTCTAAAGTCAAATCAAGTTGAAAAGCATTTTTAAGTGCCTTCCATAGGCCAGGCACTGTGTATTAGATTGTCTGTTAGACTGTAAGCTCTTCTAATAGACTAGAAGCTGCCTGAGGATAGGGACTGCCTTTTGCCTCTCTTTATATCCCCAGCACTTAGCACAGTGCCTAGCATAGACTAGATACTTAATAACTATTTGCTGATGGATTCTACATACTGGTCTAAAGTACAATTTATCTCTAAATCCTATGAGCCAATGATCCTGGAACAAGGAATTTTCCCCCTGACTCCTTTTACCTTGCCCTTTAATGACCTAATCACTGCATCGTGAAAAAAGTCATTTGGTACATCCTTGGAATTACACATTTTAGTGGGTCTAGTCTTTATGTGAAACTAGGATTCAAAGCATCTATAGCGGTTGCCCCTGTGGGATTTCAGGATTCTTTTTACTTAAAACTTTACTGGAGTCAGAGCTGGCCGACTTCCAGAGAGCAGAACACATCAATTCCCAAGAGCTTAGGTCACTTGGCAATATCCTCCCTGGAAAACTAGAGTGCAGAGACCCTTGGGAAATACTCAGTTGTCCCCCAGGGCAGCATGGTCCTAGTCGGACTCAACAGGTGAAATCTCATTTTGCTGAATCCCATGAGAAAGAGGGATCAGGCTCACAGAGCTTTTTCCATGGCCCAGCTCAGCGACAGGGCTCTCTTGATCTAATTTCAACAAATTATCTGGAGGAAAAAAAAAACATCATATAGATTCTTTCTCGTGATCCCTAAGTCACAATCTTTATAGCAAAGGGTGGCATGGTGGGGGTGATAAAGAGCTAGACGTGGAGTCAGGGAGGCCTGACTCTGACCCTTAACAAGGGACCCTGCAGGCCATTTCATCTCCAATCCTCACTTTGCTTCTTTCTGAAAAGATGATAATAATAACTAACTCTGGGGATATTTGTGAGAATCAAATGAGATAATATATGCAAAGCACTCTGGAAACCTTCAAATACTATTGAAATGTCAGTTATTATTATTTCCTGGGTGGTGGGGAGGTGAGGAAGGAATCCCAGGGACTGAGCCAAGCTTTTCACAGTTCTCGACTTTTCCCACGAAGCAGTAATTTTCCCTGTGACTCCTTTTACCTTGCCCTTTAATGACCCAATCACTGCCTCCTGAAAAAGTCATCAAATTTCCAATCCATCTACGCAAAACAAATAACAACCTTCCAAAAGGCGATCTAAGATCATAGGAACCTATATTTAGAGTTGGAAGAGACCTCAGAGGTCATCTAGTCCAAGCTACTCAATTTACAGACGATGAATTTTGAGGAGGACAGGCTGACGAAGGCATGTGTAGGCCACTGCTCAGGACTCAGGTAAAATCCCACCTTCTCAAAGAAGTCCCTCCTGGTCCCCCTTCATGTTAGTGAATGCCTTCCTTCTGAATCCAAACTTCACAGAACAAATCCTGTTAAGGGCTGCACTCAAGGACCTAGAGGGCCACATGTGGCCTCAAGGCTGCAAGGTTCCCCACCCCTGGTCTAGGCTAACCCAATTCTCTAAGGAAAACTTATTAACAATGAAGAAACACCAAATGATACTATTAACCCTCACCCTCCAAAAAAAGAGAATACTATTAAGATCCTCCATCCCATAAAAGACAGAACAAGGAGATAAATCCAGAAACAAGGGCCATTCCAGGACTGGGACCTCACTAAAAAACAGACCAAAGCCAGTATACTCATGGACCTGGTAATGGCTTTTTAGAGAAAATTCTAAAGCCAGCACCATCTCCTTTGGGCCCATGGTAAAGCTTGGGTTTAGAGACAGGGCAGGTCACAACTACACAAGATGGGGATGGAGCCTGGAATGAAATCAGCCTAATGGACTACTGGCCTGCTAGTGTGTGCTATTAAATGTTTAATAACTGGTTCTCCAAACATATATGTATGTGTGTCTATGTGTATGCATGTATATATATGTACCCACACATATACATAGACACACAGAGACACACACACATATATATGTCTATGTGTGTGTATGTATGTATGTATATATGTCTATGTGTGTGTATGTATGTATGTATATATGTCTGTGTGTGTGTATGTATGTATGTATATATGTCTATGTGTGTGTATGTATGTATGTATATGTCTATGTGTGTGTGTATGTATGTATATATGTCTATGTGTGTGTATGTATGTGTATATATGTCTATGTGTGTGTGTATGTATGTATATGTCTATGTGTATGTATGTATGTATATATGTCTGTGTGTGTATGTATATATGTACATGTGTGTATGTATGTATGTATATGTCTATGTGTGTGTATGCATATGTCTATGTGTGTGTATGTATGTATATATGTCTATGTGTGTATATATGTATGTGTATACATGTCTATGTGTGTATATGTATGTATGTATATGTCTATGTGTGTATGTATGTATGTATATATGTCTATGTGTGCATATGTATGTATATGTCTATGTGTGCATGTGTATGTATGTATATGTCTGTGTGTGTATGTATATGTCTGTGTGTGTGTATGTATGCATGTATATGTCTATGTGTGTGTATGTATGTATATGTCTGTGTGTATGTATGTATGTGTACATATATATATATATATATATATATATATATATATATATATATAACTTTTAAGTTGAATTTGCATTATTAACATTTTCATCATTACTTTCTTAAGTCTAGGCAACCCAACCAAACAATAAAAAAACCCCACTAATACGTAGTTTGCTGATTTCTGAGTTAGAAACCCTTACACTGAAGATTTAACAATTGGCTCAGAGCCAGTTTGAGTTGACTCAAACACAGCCCTGGAAATGTCTGCAGTCATGAACTTTCAGTAGCTGACATTAAAATAAAGAGATAAACAGGTAAAGACAGGAAGAGGAGAAAATTAGGTTTAAGAGAAAGGATGGAATTAAAAAGGGACAGTCACAAGTAAAACATGTTTCATCTATGGAGAATGTGATATAAAGAAGGATTTAAAATGAGAGAAAGAGATCAGACCTAGTCACTTAGGTCTGGGCTAAGTGATTATAGGAAGCAAAAGCATCAGAGACCACTACAATTGTAGATATGGGACATTAATCCCAGCACCTTTTTTTTTTTCAAAAATCCCTTATTTATAAAAGGAGTGGGACTGGATGGTAGATGGGTAGAGAAAAAAAAACAACACATTACATGATGGAGGAAAAAAAAATCACAACTAATAATGGTAACCATGAAGTCACCCTTAAAACAGAAGAGGGTAGCAGAATGACTTGGAAAAAAGAATTTAATAATATATTTTGAGAAAAAAATATACATTTATAACATAAAGATTTATGTAGAATTAAGGTAAAGGGATCCAATGCAATAAATTGTGCTTCAGGGGAACCCACAAAATCAGGAGTGGTGATCACTATCTCAGACAGGGCAACAGGGAATATAAATACAATTAAAACAGATAAGCAGATAAACTACATCATGCTTAAAGTCACTTTGGATAATAAAATATCATATATACAGACTTATATATGGGGCAATTAGGTGGTGCAGTAGAGTGTTGGGTCTGGAGTCAGAAAGACTCGCCTTCGTGAGTTCAAATCTGGCCTCAGACACTTACTAGCTATATGACCCTGGGCAAATCACTTAACCCTGTATGTCTTAGTTCCTCATTTGTAAAATGAGCTGGAGAAAGAAATGACAAACCACTACAATCATAAAGAGTCAGACATGACTGAAATCACAAAACAACAACAAAAATGTACATATATATGTATATAAATATATATATGTGTGTGTGTGTATATATATATATATATATATATATATATATATATATACACACACACACACATATATATGCAATGAATTGCATTGCATCCAGATATTTTAAAAGAAAGCTAATTGAATGATAGGGAGAAATAGAAGCAAAACAATAATTGCTAAGGACCTTAACGTGTCTCTTTTAGACTTAGATGAATCTAGCAAAAAAGATAAACAAGAAAAATTAAAGATCAGAAGAGAATTTAGAAAAATTAGATATGAAAGATACCTCCCCCATGACTACTGAATGGGAATCACAAGGAAGATAAAGACTGCTAAGTTTTGCATAGCACTTTTAGAAAAATTGACTTTGTTAGAACAAAAGTGTCGATCTTGAGGTCTCTGGGTCTAAAGCATCCCCATAAACCTACAGAGGATAACCTGAAGTAGTTTAAAATATAACTGAAAATGTTTAGCAACATAAATAAAACAAAATATAACATAACGTTAATTTGTGATTTTCTCAGTCAATATGTAGCTCATAGGGATCTGTTTCTATATGAGTTTGACTCTATTGTGCTAAGGTCTTAAGAAAACTCATAAACAAGTACAGAAAGGTAGAGAGATACTAAATATATCGTTTATTGGCTAGAGTCTAATAAATTATAATCAATAAGGATACTATGAAGAAAGATCCTCAAGGAAAATAGTGAAAAAGGAGGGATGAAGGCGAGCCTAGCAGTACCACTTCTCAAAATATGCTACCAAACAATAATTATCAAAAGAATTTGATACTATTAAAAAAAAATAGAAACACTGATCAGTAGAAAAGATCAAGTAATAAAACACAGAAATAATCAAATAGTAGCATAGTTTTCAATAAACCCCAAAGATACCAATTATTGGAATAATTACTCCCTATTTGACATAAAACTACTGGAAAAATTGAAAAGCAGTCAGAAAAAAATAGGTTTAGACCAACACCTTGTGATGTATACCCTGGTGAACTCCAAATGGATGTATGATTACACTTTTTTAAAATAGAAGATAAAGAAGGACAGCTCTTTCTTGATTATAACCAGCAGGATAATCCTTACTTAATGAAAGAGTAGAAATGATCATAAAAGTGAAAATGAACAATTTTGATTATATAAAATAAAAAAGCTTCTGCAGAAGCAAAAGAAATGTACTTAGAACCAGAAGGGAAACAATTAATTAGGAAATAATCTTTATAGTAAAGTTGTCCAATGAACATTTAATATCTAAAAGATATAAAGAATTGATACGCATATATGAGAATAAAAACCAGTCCTCAATATAAATAACTACATTAAAATGCTCCCAATAATTAATAATAAAAGAAATGTAAATTAGAACAACCCATAAGTTTTACCTGACACCCATCAGATTAGCAGATGACAAAAGGAAAAAAATAACCATTGTTGGAGAGGTCACGGGCAAAAAAATCACACATTTACACTGTTGGTGAGACTGAATTGTTTCAATTATTCTGAAAAAAAAAAGCCCAACAATTTGGAAGCACACTCAAAAAGTCACTACCAGAACTGAGGGAAAATAATGACTAGCAATATCATGTGAGAGGCAGGAGGCAAAAGCTGTTGGAAGCAAACAACCCAAAACAAACCAATCAGGCATGTACCCCAAGGAGGTCAAGGACAGAGGGAAAGGACCTATATGTGAAAGAATATTTATAGCAGCCCTTTATGTTATAACAAAGAACTGGAAACAAAATTGACACTCATTCATGGAGATTGGTTGACCAAATTTTAGCAGATTTTAGCATGTGAGTATAATGAAATTTTAGTGCAACATAAAATGTAGAAATGATAAAGATTCAGAGAAATATGGAAAGACTTGAAGGAACTGATGAGGAATGAATTGAGCAGAACACAGGTAAAGCTTCCATGATGACCACAATAACAATGTGAGGAGAAATAACCTGGAAAGATCTCAGAATACAGTGACCATAGCAGGGACCAATCATGACTTCAAAAGGCTGGTGATGAAATATGCCTTTACCCCATGTCCCCAGGGAGCTGACAGGCTAAAGGGACATGTGTTCTCATACAGAGGCAAGGTCTTGATTTATTTGATTTGCCTCTACATATCTGTTATAGGTGAGGGTTTTTTGGATTAGGAGATGCTTAGTGAGTAGTGATCAACATAAAACGATAATTTCAACAGAATAAAAATGCATATAAAGGAGGAGATGGAAGAGACACAAATAGAAATTTTATTAGTGTCGTAAAATGTGTGTGTGTACGTGTGTATTTCTTTAAAAAAAAACCACTAACACTTCACAGCTACAGAAGCCTCTTCCCTGTTTGGGGTTTTTCTTGTTTTTGGTGGGGAGGGTGTTGAAATGATTGTGTTTGCTGCTGATTGTTAAGTTCACAACTAAAAAGATTTTTAAAAAAATAAATTATAGATGTCTGGTCTACAATCCTGACGGGAAAAGAAGCAGGTGTAATACTTCGCCAGAAACCTGCATGATATTTGAGATAAAAACTTTTCTTTGACAGTGAAAGGAAGATTTTGCTATCTTCCCAAGAAGCTTACCACAGGCTTGGAGTTCAGGACACTGGCAGGGCACATACCTCCTCCTTTACCCCTTCAACAGGACTCCGACTCTGCTCATGGGATTACGAGCTCCGTATCCCATGGAGCTTTTTTGTCTAATAGAGGAAGACAACAGATAAAGGAGAGTTGAAAGAGTGTGTGTGGGGCAGGGGGAAAGAGGAGTTAGAGGGAAGCAGCTGTTGAGAAGAAATCCAGAGAATGAGTAAAGGTCTAGGGATGTGCTGGAGCCACCTCTAGAGGGGTGTAGTTCAAAGTTTAGTGTAAGCATTTACATCCCAGAACTCTGCAAACTCTCAAATCAGGGTTAGATTTACTGTTTTGTTGATGGTCTAGACTTAAGAAAATTGTGGGGAAAATGTTAATAGTGCAAATAATAATAATAATAAAATTTAAAAGTTTGTTTTCAGAGAGCCAATTGTTAAATATTTTCCAGCACAGTCTTGCGTATAAGAGACAAGAAGTCCAGCTAAGGCCCTTCCTGAAATAGCGGTCCAAGGGAATCACTGATCAAGAGAATGAAGCTTCAAGAGGAAGGTTTCTCCAAGGTGGGAAGAAGAAAGTGAGAAAAATCAATTGTAAAATTTTCTTTAAAAAACAAACAGATATATATTTGCAAGTATTACTTACAGGGTAGTTTCATTTTTCTGGTGCATGATTTCTACATAAAGATACCTTCATGAATATAAAACAACTCCTTAGAGTTCAGTATTCTGATAGCATCTTTGCCTTTCCCATTTGCAGTCTGGAGAAGAACGAGAAGGGGGTGTAGTAAATTTCCTTCATATCATAGGGATCTGAAAATTGTTGCCTAAAAGTAATCTAGAAATCTATGACATTCACCCAGAGAATACAAAATCTTATGTCTGAGTTGATTCCAAATGAATTGGCCAGAAGAGCTACCAGAAAGAACAACAACAAAGGACTGAAAATGTTGCTTTTGGAAAGTATGGCGAGCAGGGGAAATTTAATGTACAATGCCTGTTTTTCTGCCAAAGATAAGCAATTGCTATCTATGCTTAAAGTGGAGATTGGTATAGAAGAGAAGGTAAATGTACATGAAGAATATCTCTCCACTCTTCATGTAATTAGGAGAATGAAGTGTTTCTTTAAAATGGAAGGAAGGCTTTGATGTAAAAAAGAAAAAAAAGGAGGACATTCTGAAAAGGCAGAGGAAAATCCTAATCTGTGTTGGTTGGAGGGCAAAATAATGGACCACAAGAGGGAAGGAGAAATAGGGACATCACAGATGATTTGGAGCTAGTTGTGGGACACATGTAGACCTCCACTTGATTTGTCCATTCCCACCATCATCCTAGATCCACCTTCCTTTTGTGGCCAAACTCTGTAAGAAAGCCATTAATACTTAGCATAGTGCCTTGCACAAGGTAGGAATCTAATAAATGCTTGTTGACTGACAATGGGGATGGAGATAGAAGACCTTCTGAAGAGAAAGCAGCTGCTTATTCTCAAATGGATGATGTTCTTAGGTGATACAAGGTCAGAAATAGTCATTTAATGGTCAAAGAAAGAAGACAAAAAACAGAGAAGAATAAAGGAGATGAGTGACACCTTGTAAGGGGTTCTGAAGTAGCTAATTTTTGACCTGACTAAAAAAATAGAAGAATATATCCAGCAGATGAGAAAGGACTCCCAAGACTGCTCCAATCTGAGGACTCCCACCCACTTTTGGTCAATCACTTGGCTACAAATGATGATTCCGGGAAAAATCTAGAAAGGATTGCTAAAGGTTATGAATATCTTTGGGGGAATAGGTAATATTTTCATTACAGGTGCCAAGTGAAAGTTAAGGCTTTAGGAGAAAAAGAAAGATTTGGGAAGCAAAGAGCTGGTTCAGAAGATGTTGTGTGAGAATGAGCTTTGAATTTCTATATGACAGTTAATATGGATGGCAAGCTCTTAGTTAGATATGGTGCCCATCTAATAAGGGCTAGAGAGAATATATCACACAAATCTAATCGAAATGGCTTAAAATAAGGCGGAAAAGAAAGGAATATATGCACATGTATAACCACCAAATTAGATACTGCAGGTATAGTCTGAGGACCCTAGATTTTGGGATAACCTATCATAAAAGGTTTAGAGAAAACCAAATAGGATTCGAGGGATAAAAGTCCTATAGGGAAAGTCAACCCAGGAGTATCAGAAGTTCCTAAGCAGGAAATTCTGAATCCACAAAGATAAACAAGTCCAATAAGAAGGAAAATAAGAATTTGTCTAAAAACATTGAGGTGAATAAATAAAGAAATCATCAAGCAGCTTAGATTTGGCAAAAGCACGGAAAGCTAATAGTTGATGAATATGTATGTATACTTAGCTTAAGTATTATATTCAATTCTGAGCACCACATTTTAAGATAAGTGAATAGGATACTGAGCCTGGAGTCAATCTGGCCTCAGACACTTATTAGCTGTGTGACCCTGGACAAGTAACCCCTCCCTGCTGGCTTCAGTTTCTCTGAGCTGGAGAAGGGCACGGCAAACCCCTCCAGTATCTCTGCCAAGAAAATCCCAAATGGGGTCATGAAGAGTTGGACACAATTGAGACGACTCAAGAACAACAATTGGTATGTTGGGGAGCGTCTCGAGGAGGGTGATCAGAATGGCAAAGGGTCTTTTAATCAAGGGCTCTGATGGGACCTTTTGTTCTGCAAGGCCAATGTCAGGATCTGGTGTCATGCCCCTGGTAACTGGAGCTCACATTGGCTTGTGAACCCCATCTTTGAAGTGCTGCCTGGCTCCCAGCACAATTTTGGGAATTTATGCTGATTTCCCAGAGGTAACCTTTCTCCCAGATTTCCTCAGCTTCAGCCCATTATTTTTGTGATTCACCCTGGATTTCCTGGTATGGTTCCTGTTTCAGCCTCTACTGTGTCTGGCCATCTCTGGATGCAGTTCTGGACTAGCTAGAACTTACCTCTATTTCTTATTGGTTGTCTTTATGATGGTTCTATACAAGTTCTGTACAGTTCTTATAAGTCTGTGATGATATAATGGATAGAGTGCTAAAAGAAGACCTGGATTCAAATCATACCACCCATAAATACTAGCTACAAGATCATGTGCTTGTCCTCTCACTTCTTAGAGCCCCCGCTTCTTCATTTACAATAAGGGCATCATACTTTGATTACCCGCTTCCTCTTGGGTTGTTGTAAGGCTAAAATGAGATAATATTTATAAAGTGCTTTGCTGACACTGAAGTGAAATATAAATGCTGGCTATTACTATCATATTTACCAACAATATATTTTTCATTCTTTATAAGAACAAGTCTTTTGGGACTGAGGCAATTCTGCACTTGCATTTAGGGAGCATTGTTAAAATGCAAGTAGCATTGAACTGGGAATCTAAAGTCCAGATCTTAGTAGGGTCTCTGCTTGAGGTCTGGGCAATTCATTTCTTGGATTTCAGTGTTTTCCTCCATAAAATGGGGATAATAATGATTGCCTTGACTGATCCCTCCCCTGGAATGCTGTGAGAAAAAGGATTTTTAATCCATAAATATATATGTAACCATATATAAAATATATAGTAAATATATGTAAATTATAAATAAACACACATATATACGTAAGAATATATATAAAAATGTGACCTAATATTTTATCTTTTATGGTAGTGGTTCTCAACCTGTGGGTTGCAACCCCTTTGGGGGTCAAATGACTCTTTCACAGGGGTCACAGGGATCACGTAAGACCATCAGAAAACACATATTTTCAATGGTCTTAGGAAATGAGACACCACTTCTCTATCTGTCTCCAGGCGGGTCCGCCCACATGCAGATACGCCCACATACAAGTATTAAAGGTTTGCGGCATTAGGAAGGCTGAGAACCACTGTTTTATGGGGTTATTTTTGTCATTGGGTGGGAAATTGACATCAGTTCATATATTCAAGCAAAGAAACATTAATTAAGTTCATCAAGTCTATAGTTTTCAGTACTTCAATAAAGACATTTTTCATAAAAGACTAATTTGATTCTTTTCAATAAAAGTGATTTATCATACACATAACAAAATTTGACTTCCATTTCTAAAAGTACTTCATAGAGACCAAGACAGTGGAGAGAAGCCAGGAAGTTGCCTGAGCTCTCCCCAGTTTCTCTTGGAAACAATGTTAAATCAAGCCTCTAAAAGAATTCTAGAGCAACAGAATGCACAAAAAGACTGATAACTTAGAAGGACGTTGGGAAAACTCTGTCTCACTTGAATACAGGGGGAACACAGCCTAGTGTAGGTGGTAGCCAGGTAATCAAGCAGGAGGTTCTTAGACACAGTACAGATCAGCAACTGAAGCCATACCGTTCTGGCTCAGCAGGCTAGTGGCACAGCAGGCCAGCTATAAGGCCTCCTTATATTGCAGGTATATTGCCAGCTCCAGAACCCAAAGCACGACAGACTCAACTAGGCCAGGCGATCCTAGTGAAATGGGCAAACTGCCAGCCCCAGAGGCCCCAGAGTAGAAAGTCAGTGACCAGGTACCCGATCCCTAGTGCAAAAAGCTTGGGACAGTGCCCCCCACCCCCACCCAAGCCCCAGGAGCAGAGCTCAACTTTAAAAAGGAGCAAAAACAAAAAAAGATCCCTGACCACAGAAATTTATGGTGATTGAGAAGATCAAAACACAAACTCAGAAGAGGACAACATGAAAATGCCTACATGTGAAGCTTCAAAGGGGAATATGAGCTGCTCTCAAATACAAAAAATCCTCTTGGAAGAGCTCAAGAAGGATTTTAAAAATCAAGTAAGAGAGGTAGCAGAAAAATTGGGAAAAGAAGTAAGAGTTATGCAAGAGAATTATGAAAAAAAGAGTCAATAGCTTAGAAAAGGAAGCACAAAAATTGACTGAAGAAAATAATTCCTTAAAAATAGCATTGGTCAAATTGGAAAATAAAATCTGTTGAAGAAAACAACTCCTGGGACTGGCTAGGTGGCACAATGAATAGAGCACCAGCCCTGGAGTCAGGAGGATCTGAGTTCAAATCCTGCCTCAGACACTTAACACTTACTAGCTGTGTGACCTTGGGCAAGTCACTTAACCCCAATTGCCCTGCCTTCCTCCCTACAAAGAAAAGAAAAGAACTCCTTTAAAAGAATCAGCCAAATAGAAAAGGAGGTACAAAAGTTCACTGAAGAAAATAATTCCTTAAAAATTAAAATTGGGCAAGTGGAATCTAATGACTCTATGAGATATCAAGAATCAGTCAAACAAAATCAAAAGAATGAAAAAAAATAGAAGAAATGTAAAATACTTCACTGGAAAAAGAACTAATCTGGAAAATAGATCCAAAAGAGACAGTTTAAGAATTGCTGGACTAACTGAAAGCCATGATAAAAAAAAAAAGAGCATGGATAGCATCTTTCAAGAAAAATTTTCCTGATATCCTAGAACCAGAGGGCAAAATATTGGCTGAAAGAATCCATCAATTACCTCCTGAAAGAGATGCCCAAATGAAAACTCCAAGGAATAATGTAGCATATTCTAGTGGGAGACTTCAACCTTCCCCTCTCAGAGCTAGATAAATCTAACCACAAAATAAACATGAAAGAAGTTAAGGAAGAGAACAAAATGTTAGGAAAGTTAGATATGATAGCCCTTTAAAGAAAATTGAATGGGGACAGAAAAGAATATACCTTTTACTCAGATGTACATGGCAGAAAAGTTGGCCAGGTATTAGGACATAAGAACTTCATAATCAAAGGCAGAATGGCAGAAGTATTAAATATATCATTTTTAGAATGCAATAAAACTTACATGTAATAAAGGGCCATGGAAAGACAGATTAAAAATTGATTGGAAACTAAATTATCTAATCCTAAAGAATGAGTAGATTAAACAACAAATCACAGAAACAATAAATAATTTCATCAAAGAGAATGACAATAATGAGACAACATGCCAAAATTTATGGGATGCAGCCAAAGCAATGCTTAGGGAAAATTTCATATCTCTCAATACTTACATGAATAAAATAGAAAAAGAGTAGAATAATGAAATGGGCATGCACCTAAAAAAGGTAGAAAAAGAACAAAAAACATCCTAAATAAATACCAAATTAGAAATTCTGAAAAATCAAAGAAGAGATTAATAAAATTGAAAGTAGGAAAACTTTGAACCAATAAATAAAAATAGGAGTTGGTTTTGTGGGTAAAAACAATAAAACAGATAAACCTTTGGTTAATGTGATTTTTAAAAAGAAAGAAGAAAACCAAATTACCAGTATTAAAAATGAAAAGGGTGAATTTCTCACCAATGAAGAGGAAATTAAAACAATAATTAGGAGTTATTTTGCCCAAAAGTATACCAATAAATCTGACAATCTAAGTGAAATAGATGAATATTTATAAAAAATATAAATTGCCCAGATTAACAAAAGAGTAAATAAAATATTCAAATAACCCCTTTTTAGAAAAAGAAATTGAACAAACCATCAATGAACTCCCTAAGAAAAAATCCCGAAAGGAAGATGGATTTATAAGTGAATTCTACCAAACATTTAAAGAACAATTAATTCCAATATTACATAAACTATTTGGAAAAATAGGCAAAGTAGGAGTTTTACCAAACTCCTTTTGTGACACAAATATGGTGGTGATGATACCTAAACCAGGAAGAGCCAAAACAGAGAAAGAAAATTATAGGCTAACTTCCCTAATGAATGTCAATGTAAAAATTTAAAATAAAATATTAGCAAAGTAATGATAACAATTTATCACAAGGATAATACATTATGACCAACTGGGATTTATACCAGGAATGCAGGGCTGATTCAATATTAGGAAACCATTAGTATAATGGATCATATCAATAACAAAACGAACAGAAATCATATGATTATCTCAACAGAAGAAGGAAAAGTTTTTGAAAAAAAAAGTGTCCATTCCTATTAAAAATACTACAGTATAGGAGTAAATGGAGCTTTCCTTCAAATGATAAGTAATATCCACCTAAAACCATCAGCAAGCATTTTCTGTAATGGGGAAAAGCTAGAAGTTTTCCAAATATTATCAGGGGTGAAACAAGGATACTCATTATCACTATTATTTCACATTTACTCAACATGTTAACTTTAGCAATAAGAAAAGAAAAATAAATTGAAAGAAAGACTAGACAATGAGGGGAAAAAAATCATCATTCATTGCAAATGATATGATGATATATTTAGAGAACCTTAAGCCATCAACTAAAAAAATACTTGAAATAATTAACAACTTTAACAAAGTGACAAGATGTAAAATAAGTCCACGTAAATCATCAACATTTCTATATATTACCAACAAAGCCCAGGAGGAAGAGATAGAATGAGAAATTCCATATAAAATAACTATAGACATTATAAAATATTTGGGATTCTACTTGCCAAGACAAACCCAGGAATTATATGAGCACAATTACAAAACACTTTTCACATAAATAAAGTCAAATATAAACAATTAGGAAAATATCAATTGCTCATGGACAAGCTGAACTAATATGAGCTAAAAGTGACAATTCTATCTGAATTAATTTATGTCGTTGTTGTGAGAGAGAGAGGGAGGAAACAGGAGATTACTCACAGGTTGCGTTTGTCCTTCACTCCCAAAGAGGACCATGACATCAGTGCATGATGACATGACTTGCAGCTGACTTGGATGTGAGTGAGGGAGGGCTGTGCAAGGCCACCAGCCTCACTTTATCTTCCAGAGCCATCTGGGTCCAGTGGCCTGATATTCATCAGGACAACTGGAAATGGCCCTAAATTAATTTACTTATTTGGTGACATACCATTCAAACTGCCAACAAATTATTTTATAAAGCTACAAAAAACAAGCAAATTTCATCTGGAAGAACAAAAGATTAAGAATATCAAGGGAATTAATGAGAAAAATGCAAAGGAAGGTGGCCTCGACATACCAGATATAAAACAGAAATCATTCAAACTATTTGGCACTGGCTAAGAAATACAGCGGCCGATCACTGGAATGGATTAGACACGTGAGACACAGTAGTCAAGGACTGTGGTAATCTACTGTTTAATAAACCCAAAAGTCCAGCTTTTGGGATGATAACTTGTTATTTGACCAAAACTGCCAGGAACACTGGAAAATAGTATGGCAGAATGCAGGCATAGACAAACATCTCACATCACATGCCAAGATAAGCTCAAAATGAGTACATGATTTAGACATAAAGGGTGATATGATGAGCAAATCAGGAGAACAAGTAATAGTTTTCCTGTCCTATCTATGGAGAAGGGATAAATTTATGACCAAAGAGGAGATAGAGAATATTATGAGATGCAAAATGGACAATTTTGATTACATTAAATTGAAAAATTTTTGCATAAACCAAACCAATGCAACCAAGATGAGAAGGAAAACAGAAAGATGGGAAACAATTTTGCTGCCAGTGTTTTTGATAGGGGCCTCATTTCTCAAATATATAGAGAATTGAGTTAAACTTAAAAGAATACAAATCATTTGCCAATTGATAAATGGTCAAAGGATATGAATAGGTAATTTTCAGATGAAGAAATTAAAGCTATCTATAGTCATATGAAAAAATGCTCTAAATCACTATTAATTAGAGAAATTCAAATTAAAATAACTCTGAGGTACCACATCACACCTATCAGATTGGTTACCAGGACAGAAAAGGAAAATGATAAATGCTGGAGAAGACGTGGGAAAATTGGGACACTAATACATTGTTGGTGGAGTTGTGATGTAATCTAACCATTCTGAAAAGCAATTTGGAACTATGACCAAAGGGCTATAAAACTATACATATCCTTTGACCTAGCAATACCACTACTAGGTCTATATCCCAAAGAGATTACCAAAAAGGGAAAAGTACCTATGTGTACAAAAATATTTATAGCAGCTCTTTTTGTGGTGGCAAAGAATTGGAAATTAAAGAAATAAATGCCCATCAAGTGGGGAATGACTGAACAAGTTCTTGTATATGAATGTAATAGAATATTATTATGCTATAAGAAATGATGAACAGGTAGATTTGAGAAAAACCTGGAAAGACTTACATTAACTGATGTTGAGTGAAGTGAACAGAACCAGGAGAATACTGTAGATAGTAACAACGACACTCTACAATGATCAACTATAGCTGACTTAGCTCTTCTCAGCAATACAATGATTTAAGACAATTCCAAAAGACTCATGATGGAAAATGCTATTCACTCCCAGAGAAAGAATTGTAGAGCCCGAATGCAGATAAAAGCATACTATTTTCACTTGTGTGTGTGTGTGTGTGTGTGTGGCTTTTCCCTTTTGTTCAGTTTCTTCTTTCACAACATGACTAATGTGGAAATATAGTTACATGATTGCACATGCATAGCCTATATAAGATTGTTGCCATCTTGGGGAGGGGGGATAGGAGGGAGAAAAAAATTGAAACTCAAAATATTATAAAAAATTGATGTTGAAAACTACCTTTACTTTTTTTTAATTTTATTTTAGTTTGCATCATTCATTTCCACAAGATTTTGAGTACATATTTTCTCC
>CM053583.1:32116918-32136029 GCA_028627135.1 Pseudochirops cupreus | reverse complement strand
GCTCATCTCTAGCTTTAAGGCATTCTTCATGTTTATTGGAGGCCCCTGGTGGGGGCGCTCTGGCTGCGCTCTCCTCCTCCCTCTCTCTCCCATGATCTTTCTTTTCCCCAAAGAAGGAATCAAGGGTTTGGTTGCTGTTCTTACTTTGCTTCTTATGCTTATTCTTATTCATGGTTCTTCAGACCGTGATTTTTTTTTTAAATCTCTGTGGGGCTCTGCTTCCAGAAGGGAAAGCTCTGTCCCAAATCGCTGGGGTCCTCCCGGCTGCCATAGCTCTCAGGAAGATGCTGGGACTCTTCCTATTAACTTCCGGCAGAGTGGATAATGAAGACTCCAAGACGGAGGCCCAAGATGGCGATCCGGATCCAGGCTGCTCAATGTGAGAGCACTGGCCTCAGAACAATCGCTTAGTCCCCCTGCTGTCTGCAGGGCACGGGCGGGAAGCTGCAAGGTGGAGGCGGGTGCAAAACCTCTGCCTTTTCGCTGTTCCACTCAGGAGGCCTTCTGGCCGGACTGCTTAACTCTCTTAGATTCGCAATCCCCACTGAGCTGCTCGCAGCTGCTGCTAATCCGCTCACCTGAGGCTTCTCTGCTCCTCTTGTCCAGCCGCCCCCGGGGCACCGCCGTGGCTTCAGGCCAGGCTGGTTTCGGTTCACAGTGCTGATGTTGTTCCTCGTAGCCGAGCTGACTTTAGTGAGAAGTATCTTTGTGTGCGTTTTGGAGTTCTAGGATTGGTTTAGAGTCCTATTTCATGGGTATTTTGGGGTGGCTATGTGAGAGCTGCGATATGTTGCTGCTGCTACGCCGCCATCTTGGCTCCGCCTCCCCCCCCCACTACCTTTATTTTTAATTGGAAAAATATTACTAAAAAAAAAACAAAAACAAAGGCAAGCACTTCTGTGATATTTGCCATGAGTTAAAAAAATAAAAATAAAAACATTTCACATAAATGCATTCCAAAATCATAAGGGAAATAAAAGCCTTTGTCAGACTCTGAGCTATGGTTTTTGTTTGTTTGCTGGTTCAAACAAATTAGTCATTGTACCTAAAGGTGTTCTGCCTTAGATGACGAGAAATATGCTAACTGACCTATATAAGACAGGGGAAACTGTCTAGGTCTGGAGCATTGGGCTAAGCAAGCCCTCCTTGCTAAGATTATAGAAGTAGCTGATTCTGAACCTGGAGGCCAGGAAGAGGAACCTGGGACCCAGAGCAGTTCCCAACCAGGTTTCTAAACATCACTTTAAAAGAAACTGGAAGAAACTCCACAAATGATCTTTGAATGACAGTCTAATAAATATTAGTTAAATGAATAGAAATAGGGGCTGCATGACTTGGAATGAAATATATCCCTAAGTTTTCTGAGGGGAAGAATAAAAGCTATCCTCTTTTATAAAAAGAGCCTAAAAATGGCAGAATTTTTATCTAAGAATGATTTCCTCCCCACGAAGCTGCAAATTAGGAGGCCTGGGATAGCCAACCACTGGGCAAGACCTAGATCTTCTCTGTCTAGGTTTAGTGACTACCAAGCCCATCCCCCTACCCCCACCCTAGCCTCCTGCCATATTATCCCCTTAACAGATTAAAAAAAAAAGGAACAGAGCTGTTTTCAGCTCTGCCTGAAATAGTGTGTCAAGCTAAATGACTTTGTGATTATAAGAAATGCCAAGCTAATTTGCTTTCCTCCCATGGTTGTAACAGTTTTCTCCAAGGAATGCCTAATACTAAAACACTATTTTGAGAAGTTTATATATTTTCTCCATTTCTGCTTAAGAAAAATGCCCTTGAATCCAATCTTAGGCTCAAATGCCAATGAATCTGCATCATTTAGTAAATGCTGAAGTACTGCAATTGTAAAACTTCAGTGAACTTCTGGATAACTCCCATTTGAAGCATTTCACTCAAGAGGTCACCAAACATTTATTAAGCACTTGCTGTGTACAGAATGGTGCTGAGCCCCGGAAGATTCAAAGATGAATAAAACATTGTCATTCCTCTTAAGTAATGTACAATCTTTGTGTCTCCAAAATCAAGGCTCTAGGAAACATAAATCTTTCCCTTTATCCTATTCTAGTCAGAGTTTGGATGTTAATAAGGAAAAATATGTAACATGAAGGATATGTTCTTTTAAAATCTTGGTATTGAAAAACATACATAAACAGTAAAAAGGAGAAATAATTCTAATGATACATTTTTAATTGGCTCATTAAGGTATCTTAAAGATCCTCTCAATCAGGCCCATCATTTTTCAGATGGAAAAACAGGTTCCCAGGATCTTACCCAATATACATAATATCAGAAATGCAGGGAATATCAGGTGCAGGAATAGAACAGAGATCTCTAAATTCCCTTCAGCATTCATCCCCAGTCTAACATATTATGGGTATGAATACATATTTGCATTTATGCATATAATTATAGATGCCTATGTGTATATATATGTAGATGTGTGCATATACACATATGTATTTATATATACATACACATATACATACATACATACACATATACATACATACACATATGTTTGTGTGTGTATATATATATATATATACATATATATACACACACACATATATCTACACTTAATTGTAGCCTTCTTTAAGGTACTGGGGAGAGGAAGGAGAAAAAAATAAAAGTCAAAAGTGCACAGCAGAGAACAAAAGAAAACCAATAAGGAAGGAAAGAAAAGCTGGGCAGCTTTGAAAAAAAAAGTATACTATTTTATTACATGCATTTTCTGGAAAGAGAAATGTATTGTTTTATATTGAATCCTCCTCACTTATGGTCTGCTGTTTACATGGCATTTCTTCATTTTGTATTTAAGTTTAAAATTTTAAAAATTACCAAAAAATCTGTTTTCATTCCACTATATCATTTTGCTTCTCACATAATGAGACTTACTTCACTGTGTCCATTTGTTGTTTAGTTGTGTCTGACTCTGACTCCATTTGGGGTTTTCTTGGCAAAGATCCTGGAGTGGTTTGCCATTTCCTTCTCCAATTTAATTTACAGATGAGGAGACTGACGCAAACAGGATTAAGTGGCATGTCCAAGATCACACAGTTAGTAAGTGTCTAAGGATGGATTTGAACTGAGGTCCTCCCAATTCCAGGCCTGGAGCTCTATCTATTGTGCTACTTTTTGAAATGGATTGCCAGCCTTTCTCCACTGAAGTCCTATTGTTGGCTTATCTCATTGCAGTCTTCAGGTATAGTCCCACAAAGCATAAAATCACTCAGGTTCTCTCATGCTTATGAAGCTTTGAGTCGAAGCCCTGGATAGACTAGTTTACTATACTATGAAGATCAAATCCACTACATTAAGAGAAGCTTACCACCAGAGAGCTAACCATCAGCTGATGAATTATTGGGCCACAACAACTCATGAAAACCATTAAGTGATGTGTAGGTGGGCTTGCCATCTACAATGATGTAAAGAATAACCACAATGTTGAAATTCTAGGTCCTTAAAGTGTTGAAATTAATTCCCTCTCATACAAATGTGCAAATGAAGACACCCATCCAAGAACAACTTTATTTATTCTTCTTTCCATAGAGTCGCAGAAAAGCTAACTAAAACAGATTTCTATAAAACATGTCATATCCTTCCATTGGCTCTTGTAAAAATTTCTATTTGGGGCAGACCTCCTGTACTGAAATCCCCTAAATTTTCTGTCATTGGCATATGTCACAGAAAGGAGAATGCAGATTCAACTGCTCATTCTTACTACCTAATTTTTTTTAGAAATGTGCACACACAAATCTTCTAAGTGTTTATGAGTAGAAGAAAAGGAGAAGGAAAGAGAAATAAAGGAAGGTAGGAGAAAGAAAGAAAGAGTAGGAGAGCTGGGTTCTTCTATAACCTTCATGCTGCCATCTCAATTAGAGATCTTTGACCCACATTTTGAAAAATGGATAGTATATCAATAAGTAGAGATGAATAGGTAACAGGGGAGGTATAGAGGGTCTTTCTAGACATAAGAAAGCTCAGCTTGGTACGGTAGTTGTTGAATAGGTCTGTTTGCAAGGATGTGTGTGTGTGTGTGTGTGTGTGTGTGTGTGTGTGTGTGTGTGTGTATGGGAATGGAAGGGGAGGGAAGGGAAGAAAAGAAAAGAGAGGAATTCTATCTAGCTGGAGGATGGGGAACATAAATAGACACAAAAAATGACCTAAAAAACCAGACAGTCCATGTATTTTTCAAGTCAACAATGACTTGAAACGAAAGGGATGCTTCATGGGCTCTTGAGGAAGACAAGATTGTATACAGATTGCTAATATATTTGACTGATCATGTCCCTCTTTAATCGTTTCCCTGGAATGTCAAGAAACAAAGTGAAATGGACTGGAGTCCATTGAATTTTTTCCCTGACAAGTTAATTGGGTGGAGAGTGAAGACTGCTGGTGGGGGTGAGTGGGAGGAGGGAGGTAGTTAATATAAAAATAACAAAGACAAACCATAGATGCCATATGACTGCTGAAAGAAAATCCATGCTTTGCTGAAGATACAGGTAGACCTACCATGAAGTCAAACATGGTCATCTGAAACCTGTGTGGTCCTAGGATAGGCTCCTTGGCTCTGTAGTCAACAGTTCCATAATGTTCCATAAGCTCAGGAAAGCTGGTGTCTATCTCACCTTGACTGCTAGAAGACATTTTTTTGTGGCTTACATACACTCAAAGACCAGCAAGTATATGGCGAAAAAAGGGGAAAATAGCCACCTCCCTATCCTGAGTTTTAAGCAGCCCAGTAGGCATTACTGAGATTGCAGAGGGTTAACAGCAAGAGCCATTCTCCTGGTTAGCCTTCCCAGTCCTTCTGGGGGATTGGTCCTTCATACCAGCTCCTGCAGATTGGAAAACCAGAGCCAGAACCTTGACTAAGCCTATCTTCTCTTGTCTATAGGATATATACCTCACCACCAATGACAGATGGGCTGCAGACAGTTTACTAAACAAAAGAGGCAATTTCCCCAAACTTGAGGAAAAACATATTGTACTATTGATCTTAATTTGGAACTTTCTTTAAATGTTCAGATCTGGTTAGGAGAATTGTAGTCATTTGAATTCAGGTTGTCTTCATTCATTTTTTTAAAGTGGCTTCTCTACTGTAATCATGTATTTGGAAGCAGATGAACGAGATCTTTCCCTGTGAAGAGTGAAAAAAGACCAAACTCAGTAACGGTAGCTATTAAATTAAAAAACAAATTCATCAGAATTGATGCATTAAGCTTGATAAGATTTGTAAAATTTATCGAGACAGTTCCTTCAAGGTCTGGTGTGAGTTATGAAATCTAATTTTGTTTTCATAGCTCTGTGATAAAATTTTATCAATGTTATAAAAGGGGTCTTTACCAAGACTGACCGGAAATCTGAACTATCTGGCCAGGCAATAAAAACACATTCCTCAACTGCAAAGTGTCAGACAAGCAAGGTTTAACGGAAAATTGATCGATAAGTCTTCCTTTTACACTTGAGTGCATTCACTTTTCCCTCATAGGATAATAGGTTTTTTTTTAAATGGGTTTTCCATTAATATCAGACTTTAGTGTTAGCAGGAAAAAGAAAGACATAAAAAGAGAGAGAGGGAAAGTCGTTATCTCCTAATGGTAAGGTAGCACTACTTGGTCTTTCCTTTACAGTATATATGTAGTGGTGAGTTTTTGACTTTTTTAAGAAAGCATCCTGTCATATTTTCTTTCTCAAGGTAGAGGGAAGAGGCTAAAGATACACAGAAGCTGTTTTCATATGCTCAGTCTCTTGTGTGTCTGTGTGCATGCATGCGTGTGTGTGTGTGTGTGTGTGTGTGTGTGTGTGTGTAAGAGAGAGACAGAGACAGAGAAAGAAAGAAAGACAGAGACAGAGAGAGAATTCCTTCATCTGTGAAACTGACAGGATTGTATTTGATTATTTCTAAGGAACCAGTGGTATAATTCCATGATTCTGTGAAAATAAGGAGGATTGACTTACATACAAAGAGTCAGATATGGTAACAATAACTGATATATAAAAGTCTTGTAAAATTTACAAAAATGGTTTGCTTACATCATTTGTCTTGAGCCTCATAACCACCATATGAGATAGGTAATGCAGGCAGCATTATCCCTCAATGTAAGCATTGAGGAGGCAGCTGGGTAGCTCACTGGATAGTGCTAGACCTGAGTTCAAATCTGGCCTCAGACACTAATTAGCTATATGATCTTGGGCAAGTCACTTATTCTCTGTTTGCCTTAATTTACTAGAAAAGGAAATGGTAAACCACTCTAATATCTTTGCCAAGAAAACCCCATATGGGGTCACAAATAGTTGGACAAGATCGAATGACCACCACCAACAAACCTGAGTCTTAGAATAGTTAAGGGGCTTGATCAAGTTCATGCAGCTAATAAGAACCTAGGATTTACTGACTTTAAGTCCAACTCTCTGTTTATTATATCATGAGCACTAGTCATGAAGTCAAGAGATTTTAGGTACAAATTCTTTCTCTGACACTTACTTTGGTCAACTCACAGGTCCTCTCCTGACCCTTAGTTTTCTCATCTCTAAAGTGGAGAGAAGAATATGTACACCTGCCACATTAACTTGGGGCTTATTGACTAGATTTCTTTCTCAAAAACCAAGCCTTAAATCCAATTCACTCTGGAGCTCACATATTGGATGACAATAGGTCCCTGACCTCCTAGCAGTGAGTGAATGTATGTATTAAATAGTAAATAGGAACTATTTTTCTTTTGGCCAGGAACCCTGAGGGTCTTCCCCACTTAGTTTCATTTTTTTTAATTAATAAAGGGGCCATCCCTTGACTCACTTCTTTAAGAGGCCTATTCACAGAATGGGTATTACTTCACTGAGAGTAAAAGGGCCAGGGTTTCCCAATACAGCCTGGACCATCTCCAGTGGTCCTGATGGATATCTGGCCATTGGACCCATTTGGCTCTGGAGGAGAAAGTGAGGCCAGTGACCTTGCACAGCCTTGCCTCACTTAAATCAAAGTCAACTGTGAGTCATGTCTTTGTTTCCCTGATGCCATGGTCCTCTTCGAGAATGAAGGACAAACACACACTGACTTCACAGGGTTGTGGTGGGTAATGTGCTCTATAACAATTAAAGGATTATACAAAGTAGTTGCTTTTATTTAAGTGACTGTCACATAAATTGCTGAGTTAAACAGCTTTGAAAAAGAATGAAATAAATTTTGTCCTTGAAAAGGGGGAGATGTTGTGAGAATTACAGAAAGTGTCTTCCCCTTCTGTCTGTCTCAAGATCTTCAACTGCAAAATATGGATGATATTGACAACACATACTTTGCAGGGTTGTTGTCAGGATCTAATGAGATGATATTTGTAAAAAGGACTTAGCTCACGTTCTGGCACATAGTCAGCACTTTGTTCCCTCTCCTTCCTCCGCTCCTCTCCCATCTTATCCCTGGAGTTAGGGGCAACATTTCTTGTAGTGAACTTCTAGCTACCCTACAACATTGGGAACGCTAGCTATCACAACGAATGCCAGAGTCAGCTGCCTAAAGGATCTCAACAACCTAGAATAATCAATGGAATGGGATCAAAGGAACAATCAATGGAATCTAATAAGATGAATTTTAATAAGAATAAATTTGAAGTCCAATTTATGCCTCAACGCATTGTGATACAGTAGAAAGACCACAGGATTTGCAGCCAGAACCTTGATTCAGATCCCAACTTTTTCAATTCTTAGTGTGACTTATGTGACTTTGGGAAACTTGATTAACTAATATGGGCCTCAGTTTCCTCATCTATAAAATGAAGATGGTCCCTCAAATCTAACCCTATCCTAAACCTGTGATAACACAATGGCATTTCAGCATGTCTTTATTTATGTTGATGTTCTTGTCAAAAGTAACAATTCCAGTTCGTTATTAGCGTATCATTTCCGAAACTCTTGCCCAAAATCTTCTATAAATCATCCTCAGGGGGACCATTCAATATAATGGGGGCATTCTTCTAGATCTCCTGACTTGGATACAAAGAAAATTAACCTGACAAGTACACGATAGGAGAAGTACCAACAGTATTAGGGGGAAAGATATTGGGGGTCTGGTAGATAAAAAGCACAATATGAGTTACAAGTATGACATGGGAAGCCCCCAAAACTAGTAGAATCTGAAAAGTAGAAACTGAAAAGCAGAGTGTCCTGAATAATGGGGACAATAATCCTTCTGTGGTATGCCCTGCTCCAATTACATGAGGAAGATCATGTTTAATATTGGGTATCACATGTTTGAAAGAGTATTAATGAATGTGAGTATCTTCAGAGACAAGAATGGTGAACGGACTGGAGATCGTGGCACATAAAGTTGGATTGCTTCAAGAGCATGGTGATGAAAACATAGGGTGGTGGTGCAGATAGTGGAGGATGGAATGGCTTTGACGCTTGGTCTTTTTTCAGTCACGTCTGATTCTTAGTGACCCCATTTAGGGATTTCTTGGCAAATACACTAGAGTGGCTTTCCATTTCCTTCTCCAGCTCAGTTTATAGTTGAGGAAACTGAGTTAAACAAGGTTAAGTGACTTGACAAGGATCACACAGTTACTGAGTGGAGATTTAAACTCAGTTCCTTTCTGACTTCAGGTCCAATTCTCTATCCACTACTTATCTAATATAAGTACATGGGAGCTATGTGCTTATAGTCAAATACTTCATCTCTCTGAGTCCTAGTTAAACACACACACACACACATATCTATACACATAATATATGTAACACACATAAACATATATATGTACACATACATACATAATAACATATATGCACAAACACATACATACACAATTTCTAAGAGAAGTTATAGAGTTGATTCTTGTCCAAATTGTATCTGCTGACTTCTGTAGTCCTTCAGTGCTGTCTAGGATTCAGGGATATGTACATGTCACTACAAGGGTCCTCTCTAGATACCCAAAGTCTAACTTGTCAAAAGGGTGTGACTTCCAGCCCTTTCCCTTTGCTATGTTATACTATGTCTGCCTAGCACAGCGTGCTGATACTAAAATTGCCTGAGTGGTTATAGGGATCTTCCAGGATCTCCCCCCATGGGGGATGTAATGGTTTGTTGCATTAAAAAGAATTAAAACTGTCTTCAACACTAATTGTCTCAGGGGACTAAGATTCAGGCTGCTGGTATGACTTCTTGATAACCAGATTACAAAAATTCATAAGATTCTTGGCCTTTTTTAACCTCTATATGAATTTCATTATATTTTCATTTCTATAAAATAATCTTTTGGTAGTTTGATTTGGTATGGCACTGAATCAGAAAATTAGTTTAGGCAGTGTTGTCATTTTTATTATATTGACACATCCTACCCATGAACAATTAATATTTTCCAAACTATTTAGGTTTATCTTTAGTTACATAAACAAAGATGTGTAGTTATATTTATATAATTCTTGTGTACCTCTTGATAGGTAGGCTCACTACAGTCATACATTCTATAATTATTTTAAATGGAATTTCTCTTTCATTCCATTCTTTCTGGATTTTATTTTTTTACATATAAAAATGACAAATGTTGGAAGGCTGTAAGACATCACTAACACTGATGACTTGTAAATGGATATAGCCATTCTGGCAAGCAATCTGGAATTAGAAACAAAAAGTTACTAAGCAAAGCATGCCTTTTGATCCAGCTATGCTACCGGTACGTCTAAATTCAAAGAGACCCAGAAAAGAAGAAAAGGACCTCTATTACAAAAATATTTATGCAGTTTTTTTGTGGTGGTAACACCCTAAGGTGATATTCAGCAACCAGGGAATGGCTGAAGAAGTTGTGGTATATGAATGTGAGGGAATACTATTGTGCTAGAAGATTGTTTCAAAAGATGTGAAAGACTCGTATGAACTGATGCAATGTGAAGTGAGCAGAACCAAGACAACAATTCATATTCTAATATCCAAATTATTAAAAAAAACAATTTTGAAGACTCATTGTAATGGTAATATAATTTGAATTTGAAGATCCCTTTGTATTGGCAAAGGTAACAGGTACTTAGCACTTAGTAATTAATCAAGAAGGTATGATGTAATAGGAAGGAGTTGGCTGAAACAGGAAGGTAATGCAATACTGTATATAAGGAAAAACCCAGAGAGGGAAAATCAGAACTTCTTGGAACAAGCATCTGGAGGCAGAGTAGCTGCTGCCAGGAAGAGAGAGAGAATTTTTCTTAGCAAGCATCTGAAGGCTGGGTTGCTGCTGCTGGAGTGGAATTTCCATGGTGAAAATGATTTTGATTTTGAAAACCTGAATGGACTAATCTTGATTCTGGGAACCAGCTGAAACTTCTGATGAGTCCAAAGGTCAGCTGGAGCTGCCAAAAGACTGAGGAAGCATGACTGTGAGGGATTTAAGATTTTGTCTGTCTATAGCTTTGTTAAGCCTTGTCTTCCTGGGAACAGAAACTGTGAAGGATTTGAGATGGACTGGACGCTGTGAGCTCCAATGTGGAGCAGGAACTGCACAGAGAGCTGGACAAGGACCTGGGAGCTGTCTGCCTTTGAACCCAGGTGACAGTTTGGTAAATCCATGTAGGATCTGGGACCATGGAAGGGGATCCAGGGAATCTGAGAAACCATTCCAAGTCAAGCTGAAAGAAGACTTTACTTGGATACTGTGCACTGGCTGAGAAATTGTAAATTTACTAATGACCTAGGGGTGGGGGGTCTGTGTATTTTCTGATTATTGAATAGTGAATGATGAAGAGTCATTGATTGACTAAATGATTATATTTAGTGATTGATGACTGAATAAGTGACTGATTGAGTTAACTTAGTGTGCCCCATTTTGACTATTGTACTTTGTGTTCCTTGAGGAGGCAAACCTCCTTAAGGATGACATAATGACTGAGTTACTAAATGATTGTTCTTTGTTCAAAACTTTGTGACAACTGTGGTGGAAACTATGTGGCCATTTTCTGTGATAAGTTGTTCTGAATGCTATATTTTAATTTTCTGTGATAAGTGGTAACATTGTGAATGCTGTACTTTGATGTACTGTGAATATTTTGCTTTGATTTGTTTGGAATAAATAGAGTGTTCATTGTACTGTGTAATCAGAACCTTAAAAGCTGTTCACAGTATCATTTTTCTGGAAAGCTGCTCATGCTTGACTTTACACTCATAAACTCATAAAGGATGAAATGAACACAACAAGGAGAATGATTTATACATTAACAAAATACACTAATAGCAAAAAACTTTGAAAGCTGTAAGAACTTTGATCAATACAATGTGACCATTCATGATTTCAAAGAGATTATGATGACAGTACTCTTCATCTCCTGAGAGGTGACATGAACCATGTTTTGAATAACTATGTATATTTGTTACAAGGAATTTTTTTTTCTTTTTCCAGTGGGATAGAGGGTCCAAGGGAGATAAAATACATTTTTGTTGGTTAAAAAAATAATACTTTAAAAATTTCATGAGGAAATCCAGCTGGACCCTGAGGCTTGTCTGGCAGACCACTATGAATAACACAGAGGCAGGGAGGCTATATTCAATGGAATTAACATTGTGTCCTAAAGCTGATCATCCTTTGCCTGCTCTGAATGACCTTCCTCTGCTACTGCTAAGTAAACCTGCTATGTTAGATGGATTATTGAGTGTCTCATTTCACACCAGGCTCAAACCTAAGGTACCATACTGGCCTGATGAGCCCTGGTCTAATATTATACACTGCCTTTGTCAGCCTTAGACGAGTCCCAATCATATGCCTAGGTCCTGCATTCTGGGTCCTGTATCCTTCTTTGATGGAGCATATACAGTGACTCCTATTAGGAAATCACCCACATTGGCTGAACTCCAGTCACATGTGGTTTTTGGAAGCCTATGCTATACCACAGAATCCTGATGCCAAAAAGTGATGATTGTTTTGGAAAAATGTTTGAATGTTTTCAGATTATGTATGATACCACATGCCAGAGTCACAGAGAATATAGCCTGTGAAAGAACGGATTTTATTTTGTGATTTACGGAATGAAGAATCTGGGGGTGTTGTGGGATTGATTTAATATGAAAAATTCAAACGACCCCACATGAAGCCTTTATCTTTCCCTAGTTTGCCAGGACCAGGGAACATGCAGTTCATAGAGGGCCCCCTCTGTTCTTAGACATATATCCTTTCACTTCTGAAGAAGGATGCCCATTGTCTTCCTTCCAAGGAAGACGGTATGTACATGGGCCAAGTGGAGGCCAAGGCAGAGGTACAGTTATACACTTTCTTTAACATGAAAAGCATTAACTTTATTCTGAAATGAGAATTGTTTGGAACACTCTACAATTATAGTCTCTTTTGTTTTAGTTTGGGTTTTTTTAGATGGGGAGGGAAGGTCTGAGATTTCATAGTTATCACCAACTCCTTAACGGAAACTCCCTTCATTGATACACAGATCCAAAATTCACTCTTGAGAGTGGGTACTACTAAATTGTTTTTGTCTTTACATCTCCAGTGCCTAGCATGTAGTAAGTCCCCTAATAAATGGCAGTTGAGTGACTAATAGAATTACCTTGAAACTTAGGATGCCATCTCTTGCCAATAGTTATAAAGTCAATAGGTAAGATATAAGTCTTTCTAATTTGAAGGCAAGGTGTCTCCATTATCCCATGCTCTCTCTTGTTACTGTATGTCTAGAACTGTTGTTAAACTAAAATGAGCATAGTTCACTAAATATGGGGCTCTTAGTGTTTTTATGTCATGAACTCTTTTGATGGTCTGGTGAAGTCTATGAATGTCTTCTCAGAATAATGTTTGTAAATATATAAAATAAAATACACAAAATTACAAAGGAAATCAATTATACTGAAATATAGTTATTCAAAATACTTTTTTTAGAAATTAACTTACAGACACAAGCTTAAGATCTCCTTCACTGGACAGATATTAATAAATAAAAGACACATTAGTAGAAGGCATAATGGTACTCCATCAACATACAAAATGTCAACATGATGTAATCATAGAACTATCTAAAATGGAACTATCTAAAATGGAAGAGAGACACAGAACATAGAATGTCAGTGCTAGAAAGAGACATGGAACATGGAATGTCAGTGCTAGAAAGAGACACAGAACATAGAATGTCAGTGCTAGAAAGAACCTTAGACATCATTTTATTTAGCCTCATCATTTTAAAGATGAGTAAACTGGGACCCACAGAGAAGAATTAACATATTCAAGGTGACAAGTATCCAATTCAATGTCCAAATGAGCTTATTTCAAATGAAAATGAACAGTGTCTACTTGTAGGAACATCACAGATTTCCCAAACTAGATTAACTCGTTTCATAAGGCCAGGTGGAGGTGGGAGGGGAAATATCCTGAAAATTCATTTTTTCCAGGAGTCACTGTGATTTAAAGACTTCACATCTTTTAGTCATTCGTGATAGCAAGAGCCAGTATTCATGTGAAAAGTAATCTGTACTCATAGAAGATCACTCTGATAAGTAATGCCTCGTCAGCACACTGGGCTTATATATTAACTAGGCTGGGAACATATACGGAGAAGACAAACAGACCAGTTTTATAAGCTAAAAATAAAATAACTCCCCAAACAGAGGAAGAGTCACGATGGTCCAGCACATAGTTTGCCCTCACTATGAGCCTCTCTATCTTTGGGTAGAAAAGCATACAAATCAAGCTGGTTCTTTTCCTCATTCTCAAAATTATTATCATCCTTAGTGGAAATTAATTCTGCAGGTAGCACTGTATGGGCATTATATAGTTTTTATGACCTTTAAAAGAGAAAGACTTTATCACCGTTGGAAGGAAGTTTAATTATCATAGGAAGCTTTACCACTTCAAACCCAGCAGCCCTGATCTTCTACTGTTCAGAACCTTGTGGCAAGCTTTGACTTGTTATCCCTAAACCAAAACAATATTTTCATTGCTCCTTTTGGTAATTGTGTTATAACTCTAGCTCATGGCTTCAGCCCTGCTCTCTACCCAACAAAGAACCCCTTGGTGAGAGAGTGGTCCCAGAAAGATCATAGGATCATAGATTTAAAGGTAGAAGAGTCTTTGGAGGCCACTGAGTCCAACTCCCTTATTTTACAGATGAGAAAATTGAGGCCAAGAGAGTTGAAGTGACTTGTTGGGATAGCTAGTAGATGTCTGAGGGAAGGTTTGGACTCAGGTCTTCCTGACCTAAACTCTGTCCACCATAACATACTGCCTCTCAAGGATTATCAAGGGCACAATTTCCCATGACCTTGGAACACAAATCCATCACAGACCTTCTCATGTGGGTATGGCAAAACAGACCTCAAGGCAGCTTGACCCCATGTGTTCAAGCACATGAAGAGGAAGATTCTTGGGGAAATACACAGGATGCATGACTTCCCAGTCACCTTTCCAGAACAAGAGATGTACCAGCAGGGCTCATCAGTATACAATGTGGGAAGATACACAGGAAGACATACACCTTGACTACCCAGCAGCACTGCCTCACTAAAGCCAAGCTCTCATTTGACTCCTCTCTTCTTTCCTTAACATATGATTACCTTGTGTTAGCAGAAGTTTGAGAGTTCAGTTTCAATACACCAACGATGGTTGCTTTGCTTCCTCCTGCTTAAATGTATTGGTTACACCCAGTCTACTGTGAATGGAACACTAGTGAATTTCTCTGGGGAAAAAATATAGCTACACCCAACCCCAGATTGTTTCTTGCTTCCTGCCCCCCTACCCACTCACTTTGAAAGCACTGTCTTACTAGTAGGCTGTGCTAAAACATTGGATTATGGTCACTTTTCAGTGAGTCCCTTAGAAAAATTGTACATAAACTCTTTTTTGACAAACTCTACTGCCTTGAATATTTTAAAAAGAGTTCCTTTTAGGGAGAAAAGGTAGTAACTCACTTGAGCTCTCCCCCAAACCCCTCTGAACACCTTTAAATAATACCATAAACCAATTCCTGGAGCAGCAGAACCCACAAAAAACGGGGTGAAAAAAATTTCCAGCTGAAGACAACTTAGAAGGTCAGCAGGAAAGATCTGTCACAACTGGGTAAGAGTAGAACATAGTCCAGTGCAGCCCAAACCAGCACAGACCCAGACCCAGCAAACCAGCTGCTTCTGGAGCTCTCAGCCCACAAATGGTAAGGGGGTTGAACAAATAGAAGGAGATTTCAGGGGTCTCTTTGCTAGCACTGAGGGAGGACTCTGTTGCTTTGACTGTATTTGGGTCCAGGTTGCAGTCCTGGACGGCAGTCCCAGGGCAATGAAGACCACTAATACAGCAAAGTGTGTTGTGACAGTGGAGGGGAGACACCACTCACAGTTCTAGGACACAAAAGAGTGTCTGTGGTTGCTCACAAACCAGAACACAGGCCAGGAGAGTAGTAAACATACCTCTCTTTAGATCATAACACCTTAGAGAAACTGAAAACTTACAGACTCCTAGAAGTATCTCTGAAAACAGCTACACAAAACCCTTGAAGCTCAGGATAGCATACCCCCCACTTTGGAAGCACATCATTACTTTAACCAACTTCAAAGTCAAGAAATAGTTTAGGAAAATGAGCAAACAACAGAAAAAATCTAATCATAGAAACAAAGTCAAAGCTCTTACATCCAGAGCCTCCAAGAAAAATATGAATTGGTCTCAGGCCAAGGAAGGGCTCAAAAATTATTTTGAAAATCAAGTAAGAGAAGAAGAGAAAAAATTGGGAAGAGAAATGAGAGTGATGCAAGCAAATCATGAAAAATGAGTCAACAGCTTGGTAGAGGAGACACAAAAATATACTGAAGAAAATGATCCCTCAAAAAAAACAGTCTAGGCCAAATGGCAAAATGGGTACATAAAGTTGATGGGAGAAAAAAAAATGCCTTAAAAAGCAGAATTGGCCAAGGGGGAAAAGAGGTACAAAAATTCACTGAATTTTTTAAAAATCTCCTTAAGAAGTAGAATTGGACAAATGGAAAAGGGGGTACAAAAACTCAATGAAGAAAGTAATTCCTTAAAAATTAGGATTGAACAAATGGAAACTAATGATTTTGTGAAAAATCAAGAAACAATAAAACAAAACCAAAAGAATGAAAAAAATAAGAGACATTGGAAGGACAAGTGACCTGGAAAACAGATCGAAGAGAGATAATTTAAAAATGACTGGACTACTTAAAACTATGGTTAAAAGGAAAAAAAAAGACTAGACGTCATCTCTCAAGAAATTATGAAGGAAAACTGCCTTGAGAGTCTAGAGCCAGGGTAAAATAGAAATTTAAGGAATTTGTCAAGCACCTAAAAGAGACCCCAAGATGAAAACTCCCAAAACATTATGGTCAAATTCCAGAGCTCCAAATATTTCTAGCAGCCAGAAAGAAACAATTCAAGTATGGTTGGAGCCATAGCCAGGACAACCCAAGATCTAGCAGCTTCTACATTAAAGGATCAGAGGGCTTGGAATATGATATTCTAGAGGGCAAAGGAGGTAGGATTACAACCAAGAATCACTTACCCAGCAACACTGAGTATAATCCATCAGGAAAAAATGGATATTCAATGAAATAGAGGATTTTCAAGCATTCTTGATGAAAAGACCAGAGCTGAACAGAAAATCTGACTTTCAAATACAAGACTCAAGGGAAGCATAAAAAGGTAAACAGGAAAGAGAAATCATAAGGGACTTAATAAG
This sequence comes from Pseudochirops cupreus, assembly GCA_028627135.1. Lineage (NCBI taxonomy): Eukaryota > Metazoa > Chordata > Mammalia > Diprotodontia > Pseudocheiridae > Pseudochirops > Pseudochirops cupreus. The sequence continues at coordinate 32,119,370 of CM053583.1, read as the reverse complement.
GTTAAACTGTTTATATTCCTCCATGGGAAGATGAGTAGCTCCTAAGACCTTTCTCATTATTAAGGTAATTAGGAGTATATATAGACAGAGGGCACAGGTGTGAGTTGAAAATGAAGGGATGATATCTAAAAACATAAAATTAAGGAGTGAGAAAGGAATGTACTGGGAGAAAGGTAAAGAAAGAGGTAGGATGGGGTAAATTATCTCACATAAAAGAGGCAAGAAAAAGCTTTTACAGTGGAGGGTAAGAGGGGGGAGATGAGAGGGAATGAGTAAACCTTACTTTCATCGGAATTGGTTCAAAGAGGGAATAACACACACTCAATTTGGTATAGAAATCTATCTTACCTCACAGGAAAGTAGGGGAAGAAGAGAAGTGGGAGGGCATATTGGGGGAGGGTAGTTAGAAGCAAAACACTTTCAAGGAAGGACAGGGTGAAAGGAGAGAAACAATTGAGTAAACAGGTAGGGCATAGGATGGAGGGAAATACAGTTAGCAGTAACTGTGTAACTGTGAAAAAAAAATTGAAGCAAGTCTCTTTGATAAAGAGCTCATTTCTTCTTGTTGTGCTTTTTTTTCTTTTTTCTTTTTTTTTTTTGCTTTTTGGAGGGCAGGGCAATTGGGTTAAGTGACTTGCCCAAGGTTACACAGCTAGTAAGTGTTAAGTGTCTGAGGCTGGATTTGAACTCAGGTCCTCCTGACTCCAGGGCCGGTGCTCTATTCACTGCACCACCTAGCCACTCCGAAGACCTCATTTCTTAAACATATAGAAAACTGAGTCAAATTTATAAAAATAAGAGTCATTCTCCAATTGTTAAATGATCAAAAGACATGAACAGTTTTCAGATGAAATAATCAAAACTATCTATAGCCATATGAAAAAATACTCTAACTCACTGTCAATTAAAGAAATGCAAATTAAAATAATTCCGAGGTACTACTTCATATCAATTAGGTTGGCTAATAGAACAGAAAAGGAAAATGACAAATGTTGGAGGAGATGTGGGAAAAATGAGACATTAATGCACTATTGGTGGAGTTGTGAACTGATTCAACCATTCCAAAGAGCAACTTGGAATTATGCCCAAAAGGTTGTAAAACTATGCATATCCTTTGACCTAGCAAAACCACTACAAGGTCCGTATCCCAAAGGAGATTAATTTTAAAAAAGGAAAAAGACCTACATGTATAAAAATTTTTATGGCAGCTCTTTTCTGGTGGCAAACAATTGGAAATTGAGGGGGTGCCCATCAAGTAGGGAATGGCTGAACAAATTGTGGTATGTGATTATGATGGAATACCATTGTGCTATAAGAAATGATAAGCAGGATGCTCTCAGAAAAACCTGGAAAGACTTACATGAGTTGATGCAAAGTGAAATGTACTGTGTACAAAGTAACAGCAGTATTTTAAAATCATCACCTGTGAATGACTTAGCTATTCTCAGCAATACAATGATCTAATACAGCTCTAACAGACTTATGATGAAAAATGCTAACCATCCCCAGAGAAAGCACTGGATGGTGTTTGAATACAAACTGAAGCATATTTTTTTAAACTTTCCTTATATTTCTTGAGGTTTGGCTTTTTGTGGTCTATGTTTTCTTTCACAGCATGACTAATATAGAAACACTTTGCATGACTACACATGCATAACCTATATCAAATTGCTTGCCTTCTCAATGAAGGTGGTGGGCATGAAAGAAGTGAAAGAATTTGGAATTCAAAGCTTTAAAAATGAATGGTTAAAATTGTTTCCACAAGAAACTCAAAAAAATAAAATACTGAATAAATTCAAAATTTTTTTAAAGAGTTCCTTTTATGGGGGCAGAGCTAAGATGGTGGAGAGTAAACAGTGACTTGTCCAAGCTCCCCAAAAATTTCATCCTTGGGAACTAAAAAGTAAATTTGAGCAGATTTAAGAGTGACAGAACCCATTGGGAGACAGAGAGTGACAGATTCCCAGCCCAGAGAAGCGCCTAATCAGGTCGGGGCAGGGAGAATGGAGCACACAGGAGTGGCACCAGCGCAGACCTGAGAGCAAAGTGCGGCAGACTGGGAAGCCCCACTCAGCAGACTCGCCCAGCTGGAGGCTTCTGCAGCCCTCTCACAGCCAAGGTGAGGACCAATGGAACTGGGTAGGAGGGAACGCAGGGCGCATAGCAGGGTCAGCGGTTTTTCCTGGGGCTAGCAACCCGCGGCCTGGATTCTTGAAGCTACATGCCCAGACTTTCAGAAGTTGGGATGGAGGAATGAAATCTAGGGGCTCTCATCCTCCTCCCTGACACACAAAAAAATCAAGAGGTAAAAGCCCCACCTAGAGTACATTCCTGCATTAGTGTAAACAGCCCCAGGCTTGGAAATCACTGAGGAAGGGGGAAGGGAGATTGTACTGTACAGAGCCTAAACCCAGGTGTCTGGAGCCAGCAAGCGCTAACAACAAAAGCCCAG
>CM053583.1:32072352-32116418 GCA_028627135.1 Pseudochirops cupreus | reverse complement strand
GTGATGATGATGGGTGGTGGTGGTGATGATGGTGGTGGTGGTGGTGGTGGTAATGATGATGAGTGGTGGTGGTAGTGATTGTGGTGGTGGTGGTGATGATGATGGGTGGTGGTGGTGATGGTGATGATGATGGTGATGGTGGTGGTGGTGATGATGATGGATGGTGGTGGTGGTGATGATGGTGGTGGTGGTGGTGATGATGATGGGTGGTGGTGGTGGTGATGGTGGTGGTGGTGGTAATGATGATGGGTGGTGGTGGTAGTGATTGTGGTGGTGGTGGTGATGATGATGGGTGGTGGTGGTGGTGATGATGATGATGATGATTGTGGTGGTGGTGGTGGTGATGATGATGGTGATGGTGGTGGTGGTAGTGGTTGTGGTGGTGGTGGTGATAATGATGGATGGTGGTGGTGGTGATGATGATGGGTGGTGGTGGTGGTGATGGTGGTGGTGGTGGTAATGATGGGTGGTGGTGGTAGTGATTGTGGTGGTGGTGGTGATGATGATGGTGATGGTGGTGGTGGTAGTGATTGTGGTGGTGGTGGTGATGTTGATGGATGGTGGTGGTGGTGATGATGATGGTGATGGTAGTGATGATGATGATTGTGGTAATGTTGATGGTGATGATGATGATAATGGTTGTGATGATGGTGGTAGTGATGATGATGGTGGTGGTGATGATGGTGGTGGTGATGATGATGATGGGTGGTGGTGGTGGTGATGATGATGGTGATGGTAGTGATGATGATGGTGGTGGTGATGATGATGGTGGTGGTAGTGATGATGATGGTGGTGGTGATAATGATGGGTGGTGGTGGTGGTGATGATGATGGTGATGGTGGTGGTGGTAGTGATTGTGGTGGTGGTGGTGATGTATATGTACCTATTTGCTGGTGAATTCAAATCATGCCACACTAAACTTACATCCTCTTTTGTTACCAGCCTGGTAGATCAGGGGAATGCTCTACTATAGTTTCCCTTTGCAGTCATTGTTTTTGTTCATTCATTCATTTCAGTCCTGTCTGACTCTTCCTGACCCCATTTGGGGTCTTCTTGGCAGAGATACTTGAGTGGTTTGCCATTTCCTTCTCCAGCTCATTTTAGAGATGAGACCAAAAGAGTGAAGTGACTTGTCCAGGGTCAAACAATTTATAAGTTTTGGGGGCTAGAATTGAACTTGGGTTTTCCTGACTTCTGACCCTTCCCTCAGAGGGGCAGTTCAGTGGCTCAATGGATAGAACACTGGGCCTGAAGTCAGAAAAACTCCTCTTCCTGAGTTCAGATCTGACTTCAGACACTTACTAGCTGTGTGACCCTGGGCAAGTCACTTCACCACATTTATTTCAGTTTTCTCATCTCTAAAATGAGCTGGAGAAGGAAACAGCAAACCATATTCATTATCAAGAAAACCTCAAATGGAGTCATGAAGAATTGGACATGGCTGAACAACAAAAATCTCCCAGAGGTAGACAGTAAGGCACAGAGTCTAGATATTTGTCCAGGAAATTTCATTCTCCTGATCCTGGCTTGATACCCTTCAGCTCTCCCATTCATCCCCTAAGAGCCCAAGGACCACATTTTAAGAACCTCAGACTTAACGTATTGGCTCTTTAGTTTTCTCATGTATAAAATGGGGAGGTTTGACTAGATGATCTCTAACATGTCTTCCAACATTAAAACTTTTCATTGCTATAATCTCATGCATTTCTAGTACTCTGTGGTACCTCCTAATGCATATCAACTCATTCGTTTCTTTTACAGATATATGTGTCCTATGAAGAATAGCAGATCAAACCAAAAGTGACCATCACTGAACAGAAAAAAAAACTCCTCCTTAATCATTTATCCTCAGATATATCCAGAATCCAGACCTTTTGAACCATGTACAAGACAGAGAGTAAGCAGAAGAGTCTATTTATTCAGTGCACAATGACATTCACAGCTCAGGGAATGTTGGCATCCAGCTGCTTTTTTTAGGTCTTATTTATAGTAAATGGATTTGTAATTTTATTTTCTGTTCAGGTACTTAGGGGGAGCAGCATACCCACCAGTATGCAACTCCATGTGCTGTTCAGAACATTTTATGGGTTTGGCAATTTATAAGGACTTTTGATTTATTCTTTATGCCCATGTGTCTGGGTTGGGAGGATTATGGTCCTTTTGTTGTGCGTATGGGGCAACAGAGAGTGAAACAGGAAAGTTTCCATATCTAATACAAGAAAATCCATTGGAGTACTCAGAATTGGAAATAGTTAATCATAGACTTATTTTGAGAATAAAGACAGGTGAAGCTATAACACTTTCGTCTTTGTTTAAAGGCAAGATGTCCACCTCAGATGAAATCTTTTGTAAAGCTAATTACTGTGTTGTTGTTTTAAACAAAACACCCCCAGAAAAAATATAAATGGTTCTCTATACATGCTAAGATAATTCCCCTTTCTTCTATGCTGGAGATCCTTAGTTATGAGAATTCTTTATCACGCATTCCCCAGTTCTTTTTCCAAAATCAGGAACCCTTAGGCACCAAATCCCTTCCCTCTTCTTTCTGCTCAGCTCTGATTTTAGGATCCTATGGTGCTATTATGACTGGAGCCAGGGTGGTAGTAAGTAAACCTGGTATTTGGGTAGAAGAGGAATTATTGCAGGAGCCAAAGGAAAAGCAGAAGAAAGAAAACGCTCCCAAAGCTGAAGATGCTTCTCAGGAAGTTCTGTAAGTACCCAGTGTGGTCAAAGGGACTCAACCAGTTTGGCTTGGAGGTGGGGGAGGGAAGTAATTTTGCTAATCGCATTTCATTAGTTTTCAAGGAGGAGGTCTTTAAAATATTCTAAGTGTGTTAGAAAAATTTAATGTCAGATGAAATTATGGAATTGTTCAAAATCTGACCAGTTTGGATAATGAAGCTAGACACTGGCTTTTTAAAAAGTCCGATAGGCTTCATCTGTGTATGAAAAGTACCCCTTTCTGGAATTCATAGAATTATAGACCTGGAAAAACTTAAGAAATTATGAAGTCCAACTCCTTCTTTTAACAGATGAGAAGACCGAGTCTCATTGAGGTGAAGTGACCAACTTAAAGGCACATTTATTAATTGGAAGCTCAAGAACCTTAGACAGGTCTTTAACCCTTAAGTCCCACGTGCTTTTCACTATACCACAGTTCATTTCTTTTTCTTTTTCTCATGTGTTCACTTATGACGACCATCTTGCTAATTGGGGTTTTGTTTTTGTTTTTTTGTGTGTGTTCGTGTGTGTGTTTTCTTTTGTTTTCTTCATTTAGCTCCAAAGTGGGCATGTCTATGTAGCTCTTGGACAAGCAGATCTCACAAAGCTAACATAACTGGCCGCTTATCATTTTAGTAACATGGAAGTTCTATTTATTTTGTTGGTTCCAAACTCAAAGGGGCCAGTTTTTTGTTTTTATTTTTTAACCACAGCCCAAAAGAAAGTCAGACTTGCTTAAGAACTTAAATGCCACATTGTGTCTGGCCAATGTTTTATCTAATCTGAAAATTTGCCTTGCACCAAAGAAAGGATCTTGGTGGGGGGGGGTTGTTTGTTTCTGTTTTTTGAAAGAGAATATGTTGGTTGCCTAATCCTCAGGTTAAAAGTGGACCATGAACATCCCTAACTTCCTTTTCATATGCCATTTAATTTCATTATTACTTAAAAGATATATTCCCTTTCAGGCTCCAACTTATCTCTCACTTTAAAAAAAATGAGAAGAAAGGTTAGATAAAAAGGAAAAACTTAAGTCATAATCATTGTGTTTTGGAGTTGAAAGAAATCTAGTCTCTGGTCAAAAACATCCAGAAGTATGGAGTTTACTATCCCCAAAAGGTGGCCAGTTCCATTGTTGGACAGTTCTCATCTTGCTCAAAAGCTGTTTCGAGGACAATGACATCAATTCTGCCCCAGGATAACTTCCACCTACCAGCCCTGGTCTTGCTCTTTATAGCTACACAAAATAAGTCTAGTCCCCTTTTCAAAAGATGACTCTTCATAGAGTTAAAGACGGCTATTGATACCTCCCCATGTCTTCTCTTTTTCAGGTCAAACACAGAGCTCCTTCAGCCTCTGGATGCATTAAAACCATAGACTCTCAAGAGCTACCAAATCCAACCCCCTCATTGGCAGAGATCAGACTCTAGATCTTTTCCCTCGTACTCTAGTGTGATTTCTATACCATATAACATGGCTTTATTTCCCTTCCAACCTCTTGGTGCCATTTGGTATTGTTGAACACCTGTACCTTCTGTTATTCTCTTCTCTCTTCTCTTGGATTTTAAGAACTCATTGGGTTCTCCTCCTACTTCTTGAATTCCTGTTTTCTTCACAGGCTTTGTATCCTCTTGCTGACCCTTTTAAATGAGTGTTACCAAAGGCTCTGTCTTCAATCCTCTTTCCTTCTCCTTCCCACGGTTTTAATGAAATCACCTCTAACAAAGTGAATCTCAGATTTTTATCAATGCTTAGCCTAATGCCTGCCACATAGTAGGTGCATAATCAATGCTTTTTGGCTGACTGATTTACTGTTATTCACCATCCTTGACCTCTCTTACCAGCTCTAGACCCACATCTATAATTGTTCATAGGATAGTTTTTTCTGGATGTGTGACTGTCTCTTCAAATTTGCCATGTCCCAGACGCAGCATATCTTTCCTGACAGAACCTTTCCTCCCTTATGATTGTGCAGTTCCCTTCATTGGTCCCATCTTTTACCTTGTCTCACAAGTACAAATCTTTACTGTTTTGTTTTTCTCTTCCAACTTTTGAGCTCTAGTTACTAACTCCTGTTGATTGTATCTCTAAAAACATCTCTTGCAACTGTCTTCTCTCCATTTTCACTGCTGCCACCTATCTGGACTCATTCAATGACCAACTAATAGCATTTTAGCCTCCATTCTCTCTCCCTATGTTCTCTCCCCAACCTGGCTTTCACCCCAGTGTCAGATTTCTTACCCTTATGCATTGCTATGGTCCTCCAAAATAAATTTCAATTCAGCCTGGAATTCAAGATCTTCCCCAGGTTGGCCAAACTTTTCAGCTTTATTTCATGTGCTTTGGCCTCTCAGACTCAATGATCATCCCAAAGTGGACTAACCCCAAACCTCCCTTATTTTCAACTTCTCTTTTATTATCAAGAGCATCTCCATCCCCCCAGACTCTCAGACTCACAACCTCATCTTTGAGTCTTCATTCACACTCATCCCCAAATTCCAACTGTTCCTGAATCTTATTTCTACCTTCATGACATCTTGCATTTATATAACCTTCTCTTGAACAATACAGATACCACCTTATGCAAGCCATTTCACCTTCTCCCAGACTACTGCAGTTACTGATGATTAGTACCCCTGCCTCAAGCATTTCCCCATTCCATCCACCTCTACCTGCCAAAGTAGTCTTCTTAAAATGTGGGTTTCTCACTATCTCTTCCCTACCATTCCAACACAGTAAACTCAAGTGGCTTCCTGTTAATTTCACAACCAAATATAAAATCCTTTCAGTTTTTTGAAGCCCTTCACAACCTTCCTTTCATATTTTTCCACTCTTTTGTTACTTTACTCCCATCTTTTCATACTTTACTCCAATTCCTCTCAAATCTAGCAGCAACGACCTTTTGGCTATTCCTCACACAGGATGCTCCATCTTCCACTTCCGTTCCCTTTTTACTGGCTCACTTCCATGCCTAGAACATTCTCCCTCCTCATTTCCATCTCTAGTTTTTCTGGGTGCCTTCAAGAATCAGCTCAAATCTCAGCTTCTGTGGGAAGCCCTTCTTGACTCTTCATCTCCTTCATCTACTCCATTGTTGTTGTTCAGTCATTTTTCAATTATGTCTAACTCTTTGTGACCCCGTTTGGTGTTTTCTTGGTGGAGATACTGGAATAGTTTGCCATTTCCTTCTGCAGCTCATTTTACAGATGAGGAAACTGACTTGCCCAGGTTTCCATAGCTAGTCGGTGTTTGAGCCCTGATTTGAACTCAGGAAGATGAGTCTTCCAGACTCTAGGCATGGTATACCATCTGCTGTAGCACCACTTAGCTGTCACCCATCCCCTCCATCAGGGCTTCTTTTCTGAGATTACTTCCCATCTATCCTATGTACACAAATGCATATACACAGCATACACATACAAACACAAATATGTGTGTATATTTATCTGCCTTATATGTATATAGTTGTTTTCATGTTGTCATTAGAATATGAACTCCTTGAGGGCAGAGACAATTTTTGCTGTTCTTTGTCCTCCCAATGCTTAGCCCATCACATAGTAAGCACGTAATACTTGTCATCTAACATAATAACAATAGTAACAACTATTACTACCTTTTATTTAGAGCTTTGAGGTTTGCAAAGTTCTTTCTAAATGTTAACACACACCCTACACCCCTACAGTTTCCTGTTTACATATCTTTATTCACTGTTCCTACAGACTGGACGTCTCCATCTTCCTTCTCAGAATGAATTCTCACTCATCATTCATATGCTCTCTGCTTTTGTCTCCAAACAGTCCTCTGTCTCTCCTTTGTTTCTTATCAGACCTTATTTATACATTGCACCAATCTCAGTGCTTTTGCTGGTTTTTTTTGTTGTTGTTTTGATTTTGGCTGGGTTTATAGCTATTTACGGGTATAACATTTCTCCCTACTAGATTTTAATCTCCTTGAGAAAGCTTACTATTCTATGGAGCTCTACCATAACCTGGTCCAATGTTCTGTACATAGTAAGTGCTTAAATGTTTCTTGAAATTGAATTTGTTCAATAGGAAGCTAATGTGAGACTTACTCAGGATTTAGAGATTCTTGCCTGGAGACTTTTTAACACCACAGAAAAATGGACTGATTGGAATATGATCATTGGCGAGGGCAGAAATTAAGACCAGAAAATATTTCTCAGTGACCTTTGAGCCCTAGAGTTCTGTGGCCAGTAGAAATATGTATAACATGGGAAAGAGAAGAGTAGAGCTCACTGTGGCACCAGCATTTTCAATCAAACAGTAAACATCTATTAATCACCTACTATTTATTATTATAGCATTATAGACAATATTATTATTTATTAAGCACCCCAGGCACTGTGCTAAGCATACACACTCCATCCCCATTTCATCAGAACTGAGGCTTGAAGAGTGAATTTTATCACTTCATTAGTGACCTAGGTCAGAATCAAGATGGGTTTCAAAGGACAGTCCATAACTGACTCCTCCAGACTCTTTTTGTCTTTATTCTCCATCAGGCACCAGCCTAGCACACTGCCTTATTAGCCACAAATTAAACCTCTAAGTTCTCCAGGAGAAGCTTAACAAATTGAATTAAGAATAAAAATTCTTGTGTTTTATTTTCATACTTTTGAAAATACTATGTACTCCCTACATGGTCATAGAAATGTGACAGGTCTGGGGTGGGGGATGCAAGGCTGCACTTTCTTTAGACTCCATTAGGTGGCACTGTTGCTTTCTTTAAGGCAGAAGGAATTGGATCCTGATGAAGCTTACAATAGCCATCAGTTTGTAAAGAAGTAATTGTCCCATACTCTGTGTCTTACCCACGGAATAGGCTAAGTCAACTGTCCTGATGCAGGCCACCAGTGTAGGCCTAAATGAGTCATCTGGTATCACTTGATTCTGAAACAATGATCAAAGACACTTTTTGGCATTCATAGAGTCTAGGTTCAAAGAGGAAGCGTAGAGGCCATCTCTTCCTCGTCCTGCAGAAGAGGATCCTGAGCCCCAAATATGTCCAGTGTTTTACCCAGGGCCATTCAGGTCGTAGGCTGATAGGTGGGATTTCAAGAATGGGAGAATTTCAGAATTAGAGCCTCTAAGTCAGTGGTTCTCAACCTTCCTAATGCCACGACCCGTTAATACTCGTACGTAGGCATATCTGCATGTGGGTGGACCCGCCTGGAGAGGGATAGAGGAGCGGTGTCTCGGTTCCTAAGACCATCGGAAATATGTGTTTTCTGATGGTCTTAGGAGACACCTGTGAAAGGGTCATTCGACCCCCCAAAGGGGTCACAACCCACAGGTTGAGAACCACTGCAGTCTAAGTGGACCCATGCCCCACTTCCCAAAGGATCCCCTCTACAACTGTACCCAACAAATAACCATCCACCCTCCACTCAGGGCCCTCCGATGAGGAAGGGGATTCATGTTGCTCACTGTCTCCCTTGTTGGGCTATGCGGTCCTAGACAGCAAGGCCTATCTTTTGCCTTTCATTGCTTGCATCCCCCACCTCTTAAGACAGTGTGTGGCATGCAGTAGTTGCTTAATAAATGCTTGTTGACTTGCCCTCCCAAAGCTGCCCATTTTACTTATTCAAATCCCACTCGTCAGACTCTAAATCTCACTCTCTTTACATGGCTCCATGGTATTTTCCAACTAATAACTTCTCCCAGAAAACTTGTCGATGGGCATATGCAGCTTTGGGTTATTCAGGTGTGTTTGTCAGATCCTTTCCCCACCACTGTTACTACCTGCCCTGTGAGATTACCTTCGGTTCCACTGCATTTACTTTATTCATACCTGGTTTGCATGTTGTCTCCCTCATTGGGTTCTGAGGTCTTTGAGAGAAGGGACTGTTTTTGTCTTTTTTGTGATGGTGGCTAAATTGTTTCAGTGATGTCTGACTCTCTGTGACCCCATTTGGGTTTTTCTTGGCAAAGATACTGGAATGCTTTCCTGTTTCTCTCTCCAGCTCATTTCATAGCTAAGGACCTGAGACAAAGAGGATGAAATGACTTGACCAGGGTCATGCAGCTAGTAAGTGTCAGAGGCTTGCTAACTAACTGACCTACCCCTCTCTTGCCTCCATTACTCACATCTCTGATTCTAGATTATAATTCCCTTGAAAGCAGAGCCTTTGCCTTGAGGGCTTTCACTCCCAAGCAAGATACAAACTGATCTGCTCTTTTTCCTCCACTCTTGGGCTAGGTTGGTTTTCTTCAAATCAGCCAGTAGCCAGGGTACTGGTTTTCCTCTCCCTTGACATTTCAAACAGAAGACTTCTCCCTCTCCAAGGCAGTATATGTTGTATGCTTGATGTATGAGCATGAGTGCCAAGGGGAAAAATCAGACAAAAGAAGTTCCTCATTTTCTTCCTATTGACAAAGTAGAGTATTCTCCAGGAAGATGGGGGTGATTATAAGGAGCTAAGACATTTCAGCTCTCACCAAGGAACATTGCCTAATGGAAAAGGTACTGGATTTGAAGTCAGAAAACTTGGATCCAACTCTCAACCCTATTTACTTACTATGTGACTGTAAGCAAGTTATTAAAGCTCTGTGAGCCTTAGTTTCCATCTTGGTAAAGTGAGGAGGTTAAACTAGATTAGGCGTTCTTAATCTGGGGTTTGTAGGTAGAGTGGAAGGTGGGGCTGTGAACTTGGATGGGAAAAAATTATATCGATCTCTAACTGAAATCAAACATTTCTTTCCATTATTTAAAAACATGATTCTGAGCAGGGGTCCATGGGATTTCTGAGACTGCCCAAGGGATCCATAACACACAGAAATGTAAGGACCCCTGGGGCAGATGATCCCAAAAGTCTCTCGCACCTCTAAATCCTATGATGTTGCATATAATGCTGCTCGATTTGCTTATGGTCCCTGGAGAGATGATGATGCCATCAAGACCTAGCAGGTTGAGACTTTCAGGAGCTAAGTAACTGTTGTATTGTATATAGCCTCTGAGAGACGGTACATGGCTTAATCTTACTGAAAGCATTCAATATCCCAAAGATGAAAATTCGTTATTATGTGATCAAGTAATTCTATTTTATCATCTCTGATTCCAAGATGGAAACCAATTGTATGGGGATTCATTTCTTGTTCTCTCAAAATATGAATTCTCTTTCAAAAAAAAAAAAGACAAGTCTTTTTTTGGACTAATTTTTATGTGTTTTCTTTTGATTTCTAGACATTTCAGTCCCATAAAGGAGCATAATAAGTAATGAAATTACACTGCAGAGAAATCTCCGGGAACATCTGTCTTAATTCTGGCATTCCTTTTCATGTTTTAACTTTTATTAGAGATTCACATGAAAGAGACCTTGTTCCATGTCAAAAACACTGCAGGGTCGCCTGGCAGCTGACTCCCCCCAACTCTGAGGATACACTGGAGGAAGAAATGTTCTTCAAAAGTGTTGAATCATACAAGAAATTAAGGTACAGGTCAGGCAAGAAAACCCGTGAGAGAGGAGGTGGCTTCATGACTGTCCTGTGGGCAAATATATTTCAAAGGATCACTGATTCAATGCAGTGATTTTATTATTAAGTTCCGACTATACTGAGAGCTCTGTACTAAGTGCTGGAGAAGGAATAAATATGAGGTGATAAGAATTGGAGCTAGCAAGGACCTGAGAAGTCATCCAGAACAACTCCCTTTAATTTTGTAGTGGAGGAAATTACAGCCATCCCAGAGAGATAAAGATCATAGGTCACCGTGACTTACCTAAAGTTACATGAGTGATGAAGTATTGGAAGTTAGGGTTCTGGGGTGGAAAGATATGAATTTATAGGTAGATGAATTGAGTTTCAATCCTGAATCTACTACTTCTAAACTGTGGAACCTTGGGCCTAAGCCAAGGATGGAGAACCTCCAGCCTTGAGGCCACATGTGGCCCTCTAGGTCCTCAAGTGTAACCCTTTGATGGAATCCAAACTTTGCAGAACAAATCCCCTTAATAAAAGGATTTGTTCTGTAACACTTGGTCTTGGTCAAAAGGCTACACCCAAGAACCTAGAAGGCCACATGTGGCCTTGAGATCACAGACTCCCCACCCAACCTAATCTTTCTCAGCTTCAGTTTCCTTATCTTTAAAATGAGACAGATCTTTAAGGTCACATAACTGTAAGTAATAGAGATCAAATCTGAGCCCTAACTTTTTACTCCAAATCCAGTGTTCTCTCCTTCTGCCCTTTAGAAAAAGGCCTTTGTACACAAAAAAACTGAAACTGTGAGCTTGTTTGATTATGTTGACACGTTTTGTGGAAAGAGGCATTTTTTATAGTGGATGTACACCTGGCATGAGCGGCTCCACCTAAGCTCTTCAAGGAATCCATTCTCTTTCCTTCTCTCTTATTTTTGTCATTATTAGATACAAGGCTAAGAACGTAAATTGTTTCATACCATCTTCTTATCCCAAATAAATCATTTGATATTGTGGCAATTTTGCATGTGGAAGACAGAGGCTAGAAGATTTGGCATTTATCTTGCTACAACATTTCAAGGTTTAATAAGTTTGTTTAATACTCTGAGGTCCCCCAAGTGCAGATATCTTGTAAATCTGAGATATCATTGAATTACCGTTATTTGATTCTGTAGTGGAGTATGTGGATTAGGGGAATGAGAGAGCCCATTCTTGTGGGCCTGGCAAAGTGAACGTAGGAGGGAAAGGAAGTCAGCATTGTTTTTGTGGAGCACATACGCCAGTCTCTTCCCCTGTGCCCCCTTTCTTCTTTGCCGTGTCTTAGCTTCCTTCTCCAGGTCACATCTCCCTTATTTAACAAATTACTCTTTCATTTGATATTCTTTTCTATGGCCCCTTAAAACCAGGGGCTACCAGAATATATTTCTGTCAGTTACCATGATAGGGAGAATTCCCATTAGTGCTGGCCTGGACACTTACCCACCAGCAGAGTCGTGGCTCTCATTACGCTGATTTTGGACCAGGCCCCTCTCTCTCCTAAAGAGCTTGCAATCACCAGGACATCAGGTTCACAGGGTATTTTTCTGCTGCTAATGGACTTTTCTCCATCTCAGCAATTGCCTGAAGTGTCGGGTGCTGCAGAAGGCCTGCCATCAGCACTTTGAATTCAAAGATGGGCATATTTTCAACTCTTCCATCCCCAACCTTGTCTTGGGGGTCCAGCGTCTTAACTTGCATTCCGGCTCTGGGGTTGTTCTGGTGAGGAAGAATTCTTATGATAAGTATCAGAAGTGGCTACACAGGGAAGAGAGCAGGTAGGAACCATTTTATTTGGGGTAAAAATATCCAAGGATGAATCAGAGGTTTCCTTGGCAGGGCTCCAAGGGCCTGGGATTTCATTTTATCTTGCTTCATTTGGTTTGGTTTTCTTCCTGTGTGTGCTCAGGAGGTGGAGAAAGAGCATAAATAAATGTTCAGTACATGCCTAGCAACCGATCTGGGCCCCGATTCAGATAAGATATGTGCATTCTGACCTATTGGCTGCATTACTTATATTATTATTTGGCCATAGAGTCCAAGAAGAGATTGGACTATCATTTTAAAATATGCCTTTTATAGATCAACCAAAGATTCTAAAAAACCTGCAATTTTTCACTTTTGCCATGTTTTGCTCAGATTATTCCACAGAAGTTGAAAACTCATAGATCATCCACTGACTGGGGAAGAACAGTATAAATGGTAGAGGCACCTTGGTCTACATTTCTAATTTGGGGGATAGGGTTCTCCCCCTTCTCTGGCCTAAGGGCAGTGGGTTTAGGGTCTGAGGGGTTGGGTTTGGGTCCAGGGCCTTCCACTTATTGTCTGTGTGATCTGGACCAAGTCACAAGTCTCAGTTTCTTCATCTGTAAAATGGAGTGAGGGGGGTGATTTCCAAGGTTCTTTCTAGCCCTAAATTCTCTCTTGGAAGTGGGTGGAGGAAGAGACCCTCTTCTCAGTCCTCTCTTAATTCTAGAAAAGGAACATTGCTAAGCTTTCTGAAGAGAATTGAGGGAAAGCAACGTGAATATTTATGAGAAATAACCTCCAACAACCACCTGTACGCATGTGCTAGCTTCTCCCCACTGCACCTCCAGGTTTTCTCAGACGAGGTAATATTTGTAAGCTGCACAACGCCCTGCATACAGTAGGCACTTAAGCAAAGATTGTTCCCTTTCCTTTCCCTTCCCTGGTTCCAGAGAAAGTTTACTGTGGAGCATCAGCACTGATCCACCTGTGCATTCAGGTCAGGGGATGGTTACCTGTGGGCCCATCTTGGCATTCTACTCTCTTCCCTTGTTGAATCATTTTTTTTCAGTTGTGTCTGGCTCTTTGTGACTCCATTTGAGGTTTTCTTGGCAAAGATACTGCAGCAGTTTGCCATTTCCTTTTCCAGTTCATTTTACAATGAGGAAACTGAAGCAAACAGGATTAAGTGACTTGCTGAAGGTCACACAGCTAGTAAATATCTGAGACCAAATTTGAACTCAGACTCCAGGCTATCTACTGTTCCACTTTTTCACCTTTTGGGATGCAGCAAACACCTGGGAAATCATAGTTTTATGATTCTCAGTCTCCCTATCTTTGAAACTGCTCCCCAAAGAGGGAAGTATTAAGGGGGGACCCCAACATGTCCAGGGTCAGCGTTATTTAATAAAGAGAGAGGGGCAGCTGCCTACTTGGAGTTGTTGGAGAGTAAGAAAAGTCTCTCTGCCCCAAAGAGAGGACACCTGAAATGAAGGCTCCAGAATCTTAGAGTCACTGGGTAGTATGGGGAATATAGACGCTGGACCCTGGAGTCAGGAACTCCTGACTTCAAATCTCCATTTGTCCTTGGGCAAGTCTTTCAGCCTGTTTTTTTCTGGGAGTTTTTTGTCATCTAAAAACAGCGAGGATAGCACCGTGCTACATGGGATATTTGTCCGCATCAAGTGGGATGACATATGTAATCACAATTGCTAGCACATAGATAGCCCTTGGAAGCTTGCAAAGTGCTCTGTGTACATTATCTCACTGGATGCTTACAGCGTTTTCCCCATTTCATAGATGAGGAAACTGAGGCTGAGAGATTAAGTGACTTGCCAAGGGCTCTACAACTTCTAAATGTGTAAAACAGGGTTTGGATTTCAGGTCTTCCTGACTCCAGCTCTCAGTACTATATAAATACTACTATTATTATTCTAAATGAGCACAGAGGTCCCCTAGTCCAACCTTTTGCTGAAGTCATAAATGCCATTTAAATATCCCCAGAATTGATCATCCTGCCTTTGCTTTGATACCCCCAGTGATACAGAAGTCTTCTCTCAGGAGGCAGTCCATTCCATTCTTGGACAACATGAATTCTGAGGAAGTTCTTCCTTAGGTTAAAATAATACCAGTCACCCTGTGACTTTTACTATTCGGCAGATTTCTTCTTTTTGGAAGCCTCTAAAATATGCCCAATCCCCCTCTCACATGATCTTTTTAAAAATGCCTCATTTCATCTGTATGGGTACTTTCTTGAACAACTCAGGTCACAATCTCTCCACCTTAGTTAATGAATCTTCCTAAGTCACTTTGGCTGGAAACAGTGATCACCTGGTAGTGTTAATTCTGGTGATTAGCTTCTCCAAATCCACCTACTAAAACTAGTTTTTGGACAAAAGTCATATATTTTACTGGGTCCATATTCATTCTTTCCAGCTGGACGGGACTTCCCAGAACTTGCTCTCAAAAACCCAGTGTTTCTTCCAGACCGCGATAAAGCTTCTAAGCAAGGCTTTAGTGGAAGTCCCCATGATAAAGACAGACCTTTAAATCATAGTTTTGAAGACCTCTCCAAGTCTTCTCTGCTCGAGTCTAAACTACTCACGTTTTTTCAGTTGACCCTTCTATAAGATTTTCTAGTCCTCTGATACCTTCTTACTATAGCGATGGTCCAGGAGATCTTAGAAAGGGTAAAGCAAAGATGGACTCCCAGAAAAATGCTGAGCATGGGACGGGACACGAAAGGCAGGTGGGAAGATAATCAAGATGAACTCACCTATTTCAAAATCTTGCTGGCCCTTGTAACAAGATCAAATGAGATAACCTATGTAAAGTGCTTTATAATACTGACCATCATCATCATCAAGACTGAGTGTCCCTGTCTTGCCCAGGCCGGAAGAATAGCAACCCTTGTGCCTTATGTCTGACCTGGGCAAGGTAAGTGCCTCTGCTCCTGGGAAGCTTGCCATCTTGGTACAGACTTAGTGTGGACACCTGAGCAGCTTTAGCCCTACTGAAGCTCAGCAATCCAAATCTCAAGGGATCCACCAGCTGCTCAGCTCTCCAATCGTAGGAATTATATCACAATAATAGTGATGCTAGCTAATAGTAACACTAACTCTTTCGGGTCATCCAGGACAAAAAGACAAATGAATTATAGTCATACCATTATTACCTTCCTTTTCAGCCCCATTGCTCAGAATCAGTTCTCTCAACCCGGTGTTTGTTTCTTCCAAAGGCCTCATTTCATTCTTGCCCCAACATCCTGAAATGAATATGACAAAAAATGCTTAGACCCAGTGGGCTAGCCTCAGTCTCGTGCCTCAGACGTGACCGACTCGCAGATTCCTGGGGGACGATGTCTACTCCGAAATCTGAAAGAAGAGAACAGTACGATAAACACAAACAGGCAAAATGCAGCAGTGGCCCACATTAACACAATGGATGGAAACACGGGGAAATTGCTAACTCTGTTCTGAATCTGGCTGATAGGTATCCAGATATCGAAGGTGGAGCTAGCTCCATTCTTTGCCTTTTTATAGCTAAAAAAAATTTATGGAAAGCCACAATTTGGACTCCAAATGGAGACAAGTGACATTTAATGTTTTTCTTTCAATGTTTTTTTTAAAGAGATTTCTCAAAGGAATGAGGACTTTATCTAAGAATTTATTACATTTTGAAATCAATGGGCTTCACCATTTGCCTCAAACCACAAGCATGTTTTATATATGCTATATATATTATAAAGATCTGGGGTGGAGAAGAGGGAGGAAGAATTGGTATTCAAACCTTCCCCAAGAGCCTGTAATGATTGAAGAGCAGTGTCCACTCTGCCCGTGGCACTTTGCAGCTAAGAGGACTTCTTCTTCCCCAGGACTTTTCACCTAATGAGAAATCCAAGTCTGGTACTTGCAGTAGCCCTGCCCACAGGCTCGATGGAGGATGCTGCGGAGACCACAATTTACCCTGTTATTGTTCAGGTAAGTTTTATGTGGGCTCAAGAGTAACAAAGGGGAATTTCCTTCTCAATATCAAATTTTAGGCTATTAGAGCTTATATTTGCACAAAGACACTTGAGACACCCTGTATCAAACCAAAACTAGTGTTTCTTTGATAAAGTTTTTGGTCCAGATCTGTGATGTCACCAGTGTAGAAAACTTCCAGTACAGAAACCCTGTCCACAGATACAGGTCATCAGCCATTCAGGACTGAGCCTGACTCAGAGCCCTCACTTGCAGATCATTCAATAGTTCACAAAAAATTTCCTTAACTTTTACAAGAATATTCAACAAGCCTAGATATTGAGGACACGCCAAGTTGGTTCTGCTGTTCAAAATTCCTCTGCTT
Source organism: Pseudochirops cupreus (assembly GCA_028627135.1). Taxonomy (NCBI): domain Eukaryota; kingdom Metazoa; phylum Chordata; class Mammalia; order Diprotodontia; family Pseudocheiridae; genus Pseudochirops; species Pseudochirops cupreus. The sequence goes on along the minus strand of CM053583.1, from coordinate 32,100,136 downwards.
GTGCTGGCCATTGTTTTCCAGCGACCCAGCATCAGGGTGTCCAGAGTGTCCTTGTAGCTAGGTGAGGAGGAAATGATGTCCACAGCCTGAGTCTTACATGCCTGAACCATCCAATGGATGGTCTGAATATCTTTTAAGAATAAAATAGCCTAATTTGCAAGGCCATGGCTTTCTGTATTCTGTTGTCTTAGAGACTGGCCTGAAACACCAGAAGTCTCCATGACCTGCCCCTGGTCACAGACCCAGGATGTGTCAAAGGTGGCACTGGAATTCAGGTCTCTTTGTCTGCAAGATGGTTCCTCTGTCTACTGTATTATGCTGCCTGCCAGTACATTTTTGGGAATTGGTGGAAGACAATGCTTGCCAAATTCAAATGCTGACAATGTTGACTTGAAATAAAGACCTAAAACTCTTGCAAATATGTACCACTTTGATTTAGAGCTTGGCTTGTGAAGGTTATGGAAGCCTATTGATAGTGCTTATACACCGAGTTTCCAGTAAAACACGAAAGGGTAAAAACAGAAAAGTTACAAAAACATTGTATTCTAGAGAAGTCTGAGCTCCTTTCCTATATTGGATCAGTTTGTGGAATTTTTACTTATAGGCAATGGAGTAAAGTGCTGAGGGGTCAAACTCAAAAAGAAATGGATCCTTGCTTCTGTATATTGACTTAGAAAACCACAAATTAACATTATCTATATTGTATTGTGGGCAGTTGGGCAGTGTAGTGGATAGAGTACTAAGACTGGAGTCAGGAAGAACTGAGCTGAAATCCAGCCTTAATCACTTATTAGCTGTGTGATCCTGGGCAAGTCACTTAACCCTGTTTCTCTCTGTTTTCTCATCTGTAAAATGAGCTGGAGAAGGAAAGAACAAACCATTCCAGTATCTTTGCCAAGAAAAACTCAAAAAGGATCACAAAGACTAAGACATAACTGCACAACAACATGTATTTTAATTTATTTTATCAAGCATTTCCCAATTACATTTTAAGCTGGTTAAAGCTGTCCTGGGAATTTTGGGGAGAAGGATTGGAGTTTGACACCTCTGGTGTAGTGGATAGAGAGAGCCAGCTACGTGACCTTAGCTAAGTCATTTAAAGAACCTAAACTTCAGATTTCTTATCTGTAAAATGAGTCTGGAGGTAAGTACCTTTCTCACCAGTGATTATGAAGCTCAAACAATATGTGTAGATGACTTGGCAAACTTCAGAATCCACACATGTTAATTGTTATTATGATTTATCTCTCATTTTTAAGTAATAACCCACCACCACCACAAAAAAAAACACTAGAGGAGTATGCTTGTTGTGTATAGATCATACACAGAGAGAGAGAGAGAGTATTTCAGAGGACCTCCACTCTCCTCTTGCTTTGTATACAAGAGCAAAAATTACCATAAGTCATGTTCAATAAACATATTATGTCTCTGCCTGACATTTAATTTATTCTGTATGCTTTTTATACCGATGATGCAACTTGACTTACAATGCCCTGCCTCCAAAATTAGGATGTAGTCGTCTGGATGGAGAGTAAAGGTTAACCAACTCTTGTATCCAGATGATAAATAGGGGCTACAGATTTATTCTGGGTGACACTGTGTATATAATGTTACATTCCCTTTTATCAGATGCCTTTCTAGCATGGAGCAGTGAAAGAAAATGTAGCTCCCACACGAAACACTGCACTCTATTTCATCAAATTATATCTGTACAGATTTTTTTTTCCTGAAAGTCCTGGTTTTATTAGAAATGAATTTGATCCCAAAGTAATTAAATGATCTTTGGGGCTTTTTTTCCCCTTTATTGGGTTTTAGTGTTTACCTCTTTAAGTATTCAGCTTGTGAGAGTATATTCAAATGCTTGTGAAACAATTAACATGATGGACATGGAGCTAATACCAGGCAACCCCTCTGTCTTCTGCTAATATACAAGCTTTACATTTTCTGGGGGGCCTAGAGATGCTCCACTGACGTTTCCCTGTAAAGCAAGGCAGAAGGCTCTGTGTGCTCTTCATTGCCGGTCCTTACCTTGGCACAGCAGATGCTATTTATCGTTTTTCTCATATCTTAGTGAAGATCTTTGATTTGCCATGTATTGATTAATGCTGTTATTTGAAGACTTTTCCCTTTCTTGGCCTGTTTTTTAATAAGTTGCCTACAAGGTCAGCAATGCTGACTTGGTTCTTATTTAGTGCCCACGTGGTTGTCCTTCGTTCTCAAAGAGGACCAAAATGACATCACTGGGTTGGGGTGAAGGTACGGTTTGTCGGACTCTGGCCGATCAGACCAACACAAGCTCAGGAGGTTCTTCCACAAGTCGGGCACAAATGGTCCATATAGGTGCTCACAGAGAAGCGACAGGCGGTCCGAAGAGAAGACCATGATGTGGCATATGAGAAGTATGAGCATTATTAGGCTAGTAATACACCAGACTTTGAACTTTCCTGGTAAAGGTCATTTCAGTTGAAAAAGCTGGAACTCTTCCTAAGGCTGAACCAATTAACGGTGCCAAGGACTTTGGTGGGTATGTGTGTATACATTCACAGGTAGTTGTTGTCATCTCCGACTCTTCCCAGCCCCATTTGGGGCTTTCTTGACAGATACTGGGGTGGCTTGTCATTCCCTTCTCCAGCTTATTTTACAGATGAGGAAACTGAGGCAAACAGGGTGAAGTGACTTGCCCAGGGTGACACAACCAATATGTTTCTGAGGCTGTATTTGAACTCAGGACTTCTTGCCTACAGGCCTGGTGCTCTATCCACTATACCACATAGCTGCCCCTTTTCATGGGTATACACGTAGGCACATCTATAACCCACATGTATACATATTAACATACCTATATGCATGTGTGTATATGATATAGATATGTAGATTTTTTTTATTTTAGTAAAAAGAAAGAAATGTGGCATCTGACAGGAGTTCTAGTTCTTATTGTGGTCAGAAAAGTTTACAAGATATAGAGTAGTAAGGCAAGTGGTAAGGCCATGTCCTCCAACCCCATCATTTTACCAATGGCAAAACCAGGGCCTCAAAGGGGGAAGTGACTTGTCCAAGGTCACTCAGTCAGTTAGTAGCAGAGTCAGGGCCAGAATCCCAGTCTTCTCAGGCCCAGAGCAGGCAGTCTTCTTACCAAACCATATTGCCCATCTTCTTTCTGAATCTTCTGAAAGAGCCAGAAATATTTCAGGGACTCACAATCTTCCTTAATTTTCATGCTCTCCCTCTGTTGATTCTCCCCCATTGCTTCTGTCTGCAGCTCCCTTGTATGTAGCTTTTTTCTGCTGCATTAGACTGTGAGCTCCTTGAGGGCAGAGATTGTCTTTTTGCCCTTCTCTGTATACCCAGCACTTACCACTGCCTTAGTACCCAACTATGTACCCGCCACATAATCGGCACTTAGTAAATGAACATCACCTGACCAACATTCCCACTTCACGCTATTTCTTTTGCTCTTTGTTTTGACAGAGATACAAACCATACTATAATGGAGCTTCCAATCAAAAATGGCTTTATTTGAAAGATAATAATGCACTGAAGGCCTTTTATAGCACAAAATTGGACATAGAAATCACGATTGCAAACCACACTGGTGTCTGCACAGCAACTGTGGCAAAGGGAGAGGAAATCGACCAAGCAGTAAGTGGGCATCTCTCTAAAATGGGCAGAGGCCACCAGGCCAAGATGCTTTTTTTTCCCCCGGGAAAATGACCCAATGACTCGAGTAGGAAGTTGTCTGGGGAATGATTTGGTGAGACTGAGAAACCTAAATGAAAAAGAAGGTATTTGTGAAGGTTTCCTGATGCAAAATGGCTCAACTCTCTGGGAACAGAGATATAATGGCCAGGCAATTCCTGCTCTCAAGGAGCTTCTATTCCTGTAAGGTGAGCTACAAGTCTGATAGAAAGGCCTCCTGGTCCTCGGAGAACAGCAGTGGCAGAGGAGGCATGACCCTTCTTCTTTAAAGTCATTTCACGCGCAAAAATGGAACTATTTCTAAGGTTGACGCAGTTGACAGGGCCAAGGACTTTGGTGCATGTATATGTATACATTGATACATATATGCCTATCTATAACCCAAATATATACTCAGGCACAGGCATGTATGCATTGTTTACATTATGCTCATATGTAGATATCTATATGGATAGTCATAGCTATTCACAGAGATCATATATGTCATGTAGATATGCTGATATCATTATTTATATACATATAGATGTAGTTATATATATATATGTATATACACTGTACAGATTTATTGATATAAATATGTTTATATGTATAGATATATAAGACCAGCTTGTTGCCTCAGTGGATAGAGTGCTGGGGTCTGGAGTTAGCAAGTCTCATCTTCATGAGTTCAGATCTGTCCTCAGAGACTCCCTAGCTGTGTGACCTTGGGCAAGTCACTTCACCCTGTTTGCCTCAGTCTCCTCATCTGTAAAATGAACTGGAGAAGAAAATGGCCAACCACTCCGGTATCTTTGCCAAGAAAACCCTAAATGGGGCCATGAAGAGTTGGACATGACTGAACAGTAAACAATAACATATGTATGTATTATATATATATGTATATACACACATACACACACATATATGGATACAGCTCTATCTACATGTATGTTAATTAGATAGATTGCTATGGTTATATCTGCATATGGGTATTTTGTTGTTGATTTTTAGTCATTTTCAATTATGTCCAGCTCTTTGTGATCCTGTTTGGAGTTTCCCTGGCAGAGATACTGGACCGGTTTTGCCATTTCCTTCTCCAGCTCATTTTACAGATGAGGAAACTGAGGCAAACAGGGTAGAATGACTTGCCCAAGGTCACACAGATTTGATCTTAGGAAGATGAGTCTTCCTGCTTCCAGGCCCAGCGCTCTATTCAGTGTGCTGCCTGATAGATATAGCTATATGTATAAATTTCTAGCTACATAATATAATACATACATATACATGTGTATGTATATATACATATGGGTTATAGATAGGCATTTATCATTATGCATTATAAATATAGTTATATTTATATATGCCCATGTATAGATAGAAATGACACACACACACACACACACACACACACACACGCACAAAACAAGTGTTAGCAGAACAGAGCACGGCTGATCTATGGGACAAAAAAGCCTCAGCTGTGGCCAGTATCCCCAAGACGTATAACATCCCAGACATGCTATCCAGAGCCAATACCTAAAAGCAGATTGACTGAGGATTTTCATTGCTGGTGTTGTGAGATTGGCCCTAATCACATAGCCTATGCAGAGCATGACAGTCTTTGGATGAAGGAGAGATGGGATCTTAGCCCAGAAGAGGAGTGTTACTGCAGGGGCCAGTCCCCATCTATGCGTTTCCTCTGTATCACTGGGGGCAGGGGTAGGGACTTGTGTGCCAGGTCATACACACTGCTAGGCTGCCCAAAGTCCTGAGCATTAGAAACTCAAAAGCATCTTGGCTGAGATAAATTTGTATCAGCAGATGAGTGAAAACTGCATTCTTGACAGTTTCTTTGTTGCCTTTGACTTTCGTTTAGGGGAAGGGTCCTTAAACCTTCTACTTTGATGAATTCCTTTAGGCCTGTGAAGCCTCTGTATGTAGACCTCTTCTCAGATGTGTTTAAAAGACTGAAATAAAGCATATAGGATTACCAAGGGTACTGACCATAGCAACAGTGAAGATGGAATGTGTTGTTTTTTCTTTGCCATGCTAGTTACCGGACTCCAACGAGGGCTCTGGATCCCAGCTTAAGAACCTTTGATTGAGGGTACATGCAAGTCTGGAGACTGGGGATCTGGCTTTTCCCCAGGCTGGGGTTTCAGGGTCCTAGTGGGAACAGAGTAAGGGGACATTGAAAGCCAGGCCAAAGAGTTTAGAATTTGGGCAGGAGGTGATGAGAAGGCATTGGTAGATTTTCAGTCAAAAATGACATGCTGAAGTCCTCTGTGTCCTCCTTTCTAAATGGAGATAGATATCTGTGCCATATCCCTTGGAGTCCTGTTGTAAGAAAAGCACATTGTAAAGCTGTATAAATGGGAGCTAGGATTTCTACTGCTATTAGTAATAAGTGGTGGTAGCCGTGCCTTTTCATGGGGAATGTAGTTGATGTGTGTTAAGAAATAAAACCTGTGCCTTTTCTGTGTTTTAGTTTGTTTTTGTCTAGACTTGTGATTCATCCCGCCAGGGAACTCCTGGCCCCAAAATTCCCTCCATCAGTGTAGATCTCTAGCTCTTCTGTAGCTCATAGAGTCCCAGATCAGGAGTTCTTAACCCCAGGGGAGGCCTGGGGGGGAGGTCATAGACCTCTTTGGAAGTCTAGTGAACCTCTTCTCACAACAGTGGTTTTCAGCACATAGAATAAAATAATGCGATTACAAAGGGAACATATTATAAAATATATATCATATATATTTTAAATTCAGTGACCTCAGATTATCAACCCCTATCACTGAGAAGCTGTGAGAAGTGCTCCTGTTTGTACAATAGTATGTATCAAAGGAAGGAAGAAAGGAAGGAAGGAAGGAAGGAGGGAGGGAAGGAAGGAAGGAAAAAGGGAGAGAAGGGAGGAAGGAAACAGGGACAGAAGGAAGGAAGGAAGGAAGGAAGGAAAGAAGAAAGAAAGGAACGAAGGAGGGAGGGAAGGAAGGAATGAGGGAGAAAGGGAGGAAAGGAAGAAAGGGAAGGAAAGAAGAAAGGAAAGGAGGGAAGGAAGGAAAGGAAAGGAAATGAGTAGTTACTAACTGCTTTACAAGTATTATTTCATTTGATCTTCACAATAGGAATGGATAGCTGCTATTATCACCATTTTACAGATGAAAAAACAGAGGCAAATAGAGGTTAAGTGACTTGGCCAAAGTCACACAAGCTACTAAATGTCTGAGGCTGGGTTCGAACTCAGATTTCGCCCCCAGGCCCAATACTCTATTCACTATGCCACTGTGAACCCTGCTGTTCTTGACCCCAAGTTCAGCCCTTTGAAGATATGAAAGCTGCTAGCATTTACATAGCACTTTGAGGTTTGCAAAAACCCTTGCTCATATTGCTCCATTTGATCCTCAGGCTGACCCTGGGAGGTAGGTGCTATTATTAGTCTCATTTTATCAATGGGGAAACTGAGAATAAGAAAAGTTAAGTGACTTGCCTAGGGTCACAGAGCTAGGGCATATCTGAGATCACATTTGAACTCGCATCTTCTTGGCTCTAAGGTCCGTGCTTTATCCGCCGTGCCACCAAACTGCTAATGTCTCCTGTAACCTTCTTTGTACATGTACTAGCAGCGAATGTTTTGCATCAGCCTTGGAGAAATCAGTGATATGGCAAAATCAAGCTAGACTATCTATTAAAGAGCGCGCTGACCAGAAGCATCTTTGCAGGGTGGGGCTGCTCTCTAGGCCCTCACAGGGAGCGCTTGGCTGATGCCAGTCAGGAGAATCAGACCCCTGCTCTCCTTCCCAGGGCTACTACTTCTACCCCCCTGGCAGCAAGACGAAGATCATGGTGTGCTTGGCCTGCGCCCGCTCCGTGGTCAACCAGATAGATCTGAAGAAATTGCTTCCGGGAAAAAAGTTCCTCTGTGCCTTTGGGTCCAAGGAACTAAAACAGCTCTGCATAAGAAACGCCAAGGTCATCCTTGCAAGCCAGGTATGTAACGCACTGAGGTCCGCTGACGCCCAGCACAGTGGGCACAAAGCTCAGAAGTCCATGGTTTCCTTTGTCTGCTCTCACTTTTTCAGCCTCTCTGATGAAACTCATTCTATTCTCTTCCAACAAGCATTTATTAAGTTCTGGCTATGTGCTGGAAGGTGGTGGGGGAGAAAGACAGGGTGTCCCAAAAGTCTTAGCATGGCATTGAGCTAACTCTATGTGTGGGGTACGGGGACCCCAAAAAACCCCTAGCCAAATTTAAGTCAGAGGTGTCTCAAGGTAAGAATGGGGAACATTTATTCAGCTCTGGGGAGAAGAGGCGTCACATACTCTAGGATGCGCTAGTGGAAGGAGGTGTGTTGCAGAAGACGAAGGGTTATATACCTTAGCGTAAACCCCTCCCACCACTACCCCTCATCCCCATTCTCTAGCAGGCAGGCTTACAATCTAGGTGAGAAAAAGACAAAGAACAAGGAGACAGGGTATCGCCAATCCAAGTGTACATGTCCTTATTTGGCAAACTTAATGCTTAAATGTCAGTGAAGGAGGGGGAAGGGTCCAAAAGACTTAATGCTGAAATGGCACTGAAGGAGGGGGGAGGGTTCTGAGTTGGGCAATTTCTTAAGAAACCAGAACTTAGTCCTGTTCTGTCTTACCAGAACTTGCCTCTAGTTTCGAGACAGTCTCTCTCCCACCACCCTGAGGAGTCTTCACAAAAGGCGTATCCCACTCACTCTGTTAAAGCTGAACTCTGTACTAAGTGAAACTTTTCGGACACCCTGCACAAGAACAAAAGTAGAACCGTCCCTGCTCTCCCGGAACTTCCATCTCTTTCTTCTCTACTCGTTCAGTTTATCCCCTGTGTGATTGATCCCTTTCTCTAACCACTTTCTCTAAATGAATTCATCATTTTCCAAGTTAAGATTAAAATACATTTTCTAATAATAGTCTGAATTTTACCTTGATATCTTTGACACTTCTGCGCTTCTTTGCCCCTCATCTACTGTTCTGCTCTCTATTCGACTTCATTTAAGCTCTTTTTTAAATGGGATTTTGAATTTATGGAATAAAACAAGCATTTCCATAATATAGTAGAATTTTTTTTAAAAAGATGATTGCCCATGAAACTACAAACTTAATTCAACAAACTTTTGTAAAACCTGTAGTGGAATTTATCATCATTCTGCCACTATTGCTTAAGGGCAGATTCCTGGAACAACTTGGCAGTGAATGTTACCAAACAGCAGCTACAAAAATATCTTTCTCTGAGTATGAAACATCCTACTTTACTTGTCTGTCAGTCAAAAAATATTTATCAAGTTCTTTCTATCTACCTTGCACTGTGCTAAGAATGGGGATATGAGGAAGGGCAAAACCCAGAGTCCTTGTCTTGAAAAAGTTCACATTCTAATGAGTGACACAACAGTTATGTACATCTGAGACGTGCTGGATAAATGGGCGGGCACCCGTAGTCATGAGGCAGGGGAAGAGGGTGGGAAGAGGAAAGACTGGGAAAGGTTTCTGGGAGAAGGTGGAATTGGTGCCAAATCTAGAAGGAAACCAGGAGGTGAAGATGAGAAGGGACATCATTCCAAGCACATGCAAACTGGCTTTTAGAGTCAAGAAAACCCTTTGTTATCCTCAAGCTCTCATGCAATCACTCCCCTCTTTACCTTGGCTCTTCCTTGGTCCTTGCCTCTGGTGGCTGCCCTTCACCTTTAGTAGCAGTGGAAGGCAAGAGAGACAGAAAGGACGAAGACCAACTGGAGCCAGGTAGAGGGAGGGGATTACAAGCCCACCAGGCATTACTCCAAGTGACCAGGGCATCAGGGGCTAGAGAGGAAATGAAATATTACTCATGTGCAATGGCTTAGTAGAAAGAGCACTGAGGTGAGAATCAGGAGATAGAAGCTCTTTTGTTTTGCCTTCAGTTATGACCTTGGGCAAGTAATTTGCCTTTCTTTTCTGAAGCACAGTTTCCCCATTTTATGAATGAGGAAAAAACCCCCTCCATAAAACAGCCTACTCTAAAAGCCTATGTCTCTTGATTCTAATTTAATGATCATTTTATTTTCAGGCTGACAAATTGTTATAAAAAAAAAGGATTGTGTGAATGTAACGTGTTTCCCTCAAACATGGGCCCTGAAAGCTAAGCTGAGATCCATAGCATACTTTGGGTTAACATCTAATCAAAGTGAAAGCTCACAAGTAATGTTTTTTTTTCCTTTCATTAAACTAGACCAGAGGATGCATTAATTCAAAGAAGGCCAATGGTGTTCAATGAAAATGTATAAACAAAATAAAAGGGAAATATCCCTTTTTTAAAATAAAAAGGGAAACCCCTCTTTTCCCACACACATAGGGGCAGTCTCTCTCCTAATATTCTACCTAATAGAAGCAGAAGAAACATGAGTCAGGAATGCACATTAGGTCTTAATTTCCTAAGAGGTGCCCTAGTCTCTCTTCTGATCCATAGACCTGCATCACCAAGGTCCTCATGAACATTTTGAAGTATATGTCCTATTGACATCTCTAACTCAACATATCCAGAACAGAACTCAATGTGTTTCTCCCCAAATCTATGCCTCTTCCACACTTGGGATAAGAAAAGACTTCTCTTTCTCTTTTCATTACTCTCTCATTAAATTCTCTTTGAGATTATTTCAATACAGATTTTCCCATACATAATGAGGTGATTGGTTTTCACTAGATGATACTCTTTTAAATATATTTTTAAAAAAGAAGAGAAAGTTCTGGCAACATGCAGGTGTGTGTTGCCTTTTAAAAGTCATTCTATTAAACATTTAGCAAGCACCTATCGTGGGCAGAAGACCTGGAGTGCGTAAAACATAACCCCAGTCCTCATAGAGTTTGTGCTTTTAGTAGGTTACTCCCTATGGTTCCTTGAAATCCAGCACCATCACAATTTGGAAATCCAGCACCATCACAATTTGGAAATCCAGCACCATCACAATTTGGAATTTGGAAGACAATTTGGAGGACAAGCTTCAGAATTTTGAACTTGGACTTTATGTTTATTATCTCCCCGAAACTAAGTTTCTTCATTGGAAAGTGAGAGATCTGGTTGATGTATCTCTGAGGACCCTTTCAGCTGCAACAGGCTGTGGCATTGCTGTTTCAGCAATGATATTTTGTAGTTGGTGAATTTGCCTTTGGAACCCACATAAAAATGATGCGGCACTGTCCAAAGTGCTGGAAGTGCTAACTCATTCATGGCAGTATTAGAATGCCAGGAGTAACCATGCAGCCCTTTAGGTTAGTCAAAAGTTTAATGACTTCATTTTCATGCAGAAATCTCACAAGAGTGTGAACTAACCAATGCAAAACATAGATGTCAAATATATACACCCTTACCATGTGGAGATGGAATTTGGTCGCAATGCCAAAGCAAATATTTCGTCTCGGGAAATTTATGATAATAAAAATGTCATCAGTGTGCTCTCTGGTGCTTTACAGGGTGATTTATCCTCTCGTGAAGATGAAAATAGTCTAAGGCATTATGAAGAACTTCTATCTTTCCATCGAGGAGGCTCCTTGCAAACTTTATCACATAATATTTTGGCAACCATGCGCCAGACACCGGTGAAAGTAATTGCACATAAAAACGGAACAAGACCTGCCAATGGCAAATTAATTGTCGCTCAATCTTTCCCTATGGTAAGTGACTTTGTTGTTCAGATGCTAGGTTCCTCCTCAGACTTCCTGATGTCATTTTTTTTTCCTTGAGATATAGTGGCCCCGGATGATAAAAGTTCTGGACAACTCTAGAGCTTGCAAATAGTGTAATTGCTGTTTTCTTTCCTACCTATGTGTAAAATATTTCTTTGACTAAAGAGTTATAAGAAAATGAGGAAACAGAGCTAGCTTTGTTTTGTTTTCCTTTGCCAGGCTTAAAGTATAGAGGGTGAGGGCAATGTACTGTAAGGCAGAGGTGTCAAAACTGGGAAATATTTGACAATATGAACAAAAATACAATAAAATAGAAATCACATTACATTTTAAAAACTAAGCCAGTATACAGCCCACAAGGATCCTTATGGGTTAATTAGCGGTCCCCATTTCTATCGAAGTTTGACACTATTCCTATAAGGGATAGATTATGGAACTTGGAGCCTGGAAGATGGAGGTTCAAATAGTGCCTCTGACATTTGTCTGCTCTGTCACCTTGGACAGATCACTTAACTTCCCTAAGCCTTGGTTTTCTCATCTGTAAAATAGGAGTTATGGTAAAGTGTTAGCTTTTATATGGTTGTTATAAAGCTCAACAGAGACATTTGAAGGGATTGATAGTTGTTTTACATATACATATATATATATATGTACACACAGATATTTACATATATATACATATGTATACTTAGAAATAGTGTATGTGTGTGTGTGTATAAGATTAAGTAAAAATGACTTAGGAAAAGTAGCTTCATACATTAGAAAGGATGCTGAATTTCTAATCAGAGAATGTGGATTTAAATCCCTGATATGCTACTTACTACCTGAGCAAGTCACTTACTTCATTTCCTTAGATCCCAAACTTGAAAACTGGATTACATACTTTCATCGTCTCCATCAAATTCTAAGTCTCTCATCCTATGATCCTACTGACTTTGGGATATTCCTATGCTAGACCTGACAGATAATGGATGTAAACCTCTAATAAATTGATGCAACATTAAGTAACTACTATTCTTGGCACTAAGGGAAAATGTGCAATTTAGAGAAGATGTGGTCACTGCCCTTCAAAGAGCTTTTAGTCTAAAGGCATAAGATATAGTTACAGGTTTCTATAATATAGAACAATAAATTAATTAGAGAGGTTTAAAACAGTTCCTGTTGAGGTTTGAGCTGGGAGGGCATTTGTTACTGAAATGGGGATATCAAGGAGAGGAAATGATATCTGAAATAGACTTTAAAGAATACGTGGAGACTTAATCCATGATGAATATTAGTTTGTGCATTCTAGAGATGCTCTGTAGAAGAATCTGGTCTTTTGTTTTCTAATTGGTTTCTAATGGGCACTTAAAGGAATTTTCAGTTAATTTCTATCCATAAGAAGCAGAAACTATGTGAAGGCACTTGGATCAACCTGAGATCTCATTGACGTAGTTACTTCCTCCATCAATAGCAGTCATAACCCATTCATGTATACCGATTGATTATCCTGAGTAACTCTCATCCATATTTCCATTTATATCCAGTACAAGGGAGCCACCCAATGTTGTTGGGAGGAAGAGATTTCCTCTAGCTCTTCTGACAGACAGTATGTAGGTACCAATGGGCACCTACTATTTAGATATAAATAAATAAAATTTGTTGTCCCTCATTCTCACAGCATGACTCACCAATTCCTTTTCCTGTTAGACATGTCTTTGGTGATATTTATAACTCAATTCATGTATTTTCACATGGAGATTGCTTCAAATAAAAATAAACTAGTAGACCAATAATCATGGGACTTTCCTAGTAAAACCTCTTCTATATAAAGGACTATATAAAGTATAAAGCACAATGCTCAGGTAAGGTTTTAGTATTCATTTCTACCTCTTTCTTCACCTTACTACAAGGCACATCTGTACATCTGTACCCATCGGGGGCTTTTCTAGAAGGCAGAGCTAACTCTTCTGAGCTAAATAATCCAGTCAAAACTGGGACCCAATATTTAATTGTACATCCATATAGGTATGAAGATATATTAGTAAAACTGGAGCCTTTGTTTTCAATTACATTAGTAATAAAAAAGAGTTCATCTGTAATTAGCATATTATTAGATTGGTTTTATGGGAAAATATTGGAAGACAATGGCTCATCCTTTGTTCTCTACCATGGGTCTTAAACTAAGACTGGCCACCTCTGGGCTCAGTAATAATTAATCCCCTGGAGTACTTCACACTTTTCCAGGTGTGGTCTAATCTGGATCATACCAGATGCCATAGAGAATGTGTTCTTCACACACCGATGACAGCCATTTCAGAATTCACAGGAATTTTGTGAGCAAAAGATGAAGATGAGAAAGTGCCACGAAGTTACCCAAGACACTGATGGAGAAGTGGCTCCAAGCATACATCCTGGGGAAGGTGAATCAGGCAGCCCTTTGGGCTGATAATGTTCTTGAAATGTGTGATTTTACTGGGCTCTCTCAATGAGATAGAGGAGGCACGATCCATAGTCTCATATTTAGATACAGAGCCAAGTGCAAGAAAACAAGGCAAGAATTGACTTTAGGTTCTTCCTTGCTTAAAAAAAATACAGAGGCGACAGTGAAGGAATTCTCTTTGTAGTTGAACATAAATAATGTTTATTGGGAAGACATTGGTGCTCAGTGAACTAACAAGAGCAGAGGAGCCAGAGGCTCACAGGGCCTCATGTAGGCTCCATCACTGCCTGGTTTTGTGGCCTCAGGCAAACAATTTAACCCTCCTGCCCCCTTCTCCATTGTAAAATGGAGCTAATGACATTTATCATCCATTTTGCCAACAGCTTGGTCATGAAGGTTAACTAATCATTCATTTCAAAGCAGTTTGTACATAGGAAGTACCACAGGAATGCTAAGCCATGTTGGAAGAGCAGCATTGAATTCTATTTTCTAGGACTCACTTCAAGGAAATATCTTGATTAGAAAATGTACTCAAATGTCCTATGTGTATATAGGGAGTTATGACTGAAATGGATGGAAGAATTGTCACAGGAGGATTGGACAAATGTCAGTGGACTCTACAGACTATATATAGGTACACACACACTTATTGTGTATATAGCTAAATATTAACATATATACCTATACATATATGGGTCTTTGTATATGTGTATGCATATATGTGCACATATGTTTATATAGACACAGATATATATAACTTACATGTGTTTGCATTATATATGTTGTACACATACACACACACACATATATACACACACATAGATATATACAAACAAGCCCATACGTAGATACCTATATACACATATCCATATCTGTATCCATATATACACATGTGCTACTAAGTATTAGGTTATAATTTTGAAGTAGAGTTCCTGAGCATTCAATGAGCTTGCGTATCAAACTGAAGAGTGACCTTCTTCACAGTTTAGTCATCACCCCCAACACCCAACTCCACGCCAAGATTCTTACAGTATGTATTTTCCAGCTTCTTTCAGGATGCACAGTACAGCTTGGTCTGGCCAGAGCAGCTTCTAGACTCTACACATATGATGGTACCACCATTCTTAACCTAAATGATTTGATTTTGTGGGCTGTAAATGAATACTTGAAACACAAAGCATCTGAAGAAAAAAAATCTACATCTCCAGAGGAGAACAAAGAAATGGTGATTCAGAGTACAGAAAGTAAGTCCAACATGGCAGAGATGAATTAGCCCTGGAACATAAGTCAGAAAATTGGCATTCTAGCCCTGGGCTCTGCCACTTAGTAGCTGTTTGAACATGAACAGGGTGCCTTCATTAGCCCCTCTGGGCCTCAGAATTCTTCAACTCAAAAATGATGAAGTTGGACTTGATGACCCAGAAGTCTATCTCCTCTTTAATGTTCTTTAATTCTGGGTTTCATAGCCATTGTCATTGGATTTAAGAGCTGGAAGGGATCTTAGAAATCATCTCCTTCCAACCCTTTAGGTAAAGATGGAGGGAGCTGAGATCCCCAGAGGGGAAGTGACTTGTAGCAAGTCACACAGTGAGAAAGTTCATTTCAACAGGATTTTTCTGGTAATGCCAGTGCCTTCCCTCTGTTGAGTGCCTCCAATTTATTGTATCTGTAGATACAATTTGCATGTTGTCTTTGCTATTAAACTATGAGCTCCTCAAGAACTAGGACTGTCTTTTGCCTTTTGTTGTATCTCCTGAGCTTAGCACAATGTCTGGCATATTTCTTGTAATTGTCATTCATTCATTCATTCATTCAGTCTTGTTTGTCTCTTTATGACCCCATGGACCATAGCATGCCAGTCCCTTCTATCCTCCACTATCTCCTAAAGTCTGTCCAAGCTGTCTGGCATACAGTAGGTGCTTATTAAATGCTTGTCCATTGGCCTACCAGTTCCATTTATGGTCAATCACACACAAACCAAATGGGCTATTTATTTTCTCTGAAGCATTTCTCAAATTTCTTCCCCACCCTCCTCTCTGTTCTCACTGTCACTTTCCTAATAAAGAATCTCTTTACTATTCCCACAGACGACTATTTTAATAGTCTCCAGTCCTTGATTCTTTGTTAACTCTTTTCAGTTCACCTATCATATTGCTACCAGACTAATATTTGTTATACCTAGATCTGGTCATGTCATGCCTTCATTCAAAAATCTTCTGTGGCTGCCTATTGTCTCCTAAATGAATGAATGGATGGAAGAATGGATTGGATGGATGGATGATTAAATGAATGAATGATTGGATGAATTAATAAATAAATAAGCAGATGAATGAATGTGTGAGCAAATAAATAGATAGATGATACTTATCTGTTGGACCAAAATATAAAGTTTTTAGAATGTAGGCATTGATGAAAATGGATCATGAATGAAGAAATAAATATAGACTTTTCCACTTAGTCATCGAGTAAAACCATTCATATCTGAAATGACATTGGCTATTAAGGCTATGGATGGGTCATAGAAAGCCACCTCAAAAGATCTTGCCCTGTTGGCACGTAATCCATGAATGAGAGTAGCATGTCCTTACTGGAGGCTAGGTCTTATTTGCTTGCTCCCTGGCAGATTTTAAAGTATTTGTGTTAATAATGTTTACAATGATATGTACAATGACATAATATTATTTAAAACAATATTTACCTACCATGTTGTACAATGTGAAATTTCTGATGCTTTTTCTTGGTACAAACTTCCCACGAAGAAATTTAACTTCTGTCCTTGTATCTCTTAATTTTAAAAGAAAAGATAAAAAAGATGAAATTAAGAAAATTTCTCTGGATTTTTAATTGAAATAAACTTCTTGTTATCTTTCTCAGATAAAAAACCAAACCAAGGAGAAATCAAGTCATCTCCACAAACCATGATGTCAATCCATTTGCCTTCTTTCAACCCTTCTTTGCTCACCCTCATTCTCAAAAACCCTATAGAAGTCTGGGTTTCATGTGGGGAACCATTTATACCACTGGATGGTAAGAGAGAGGGAAAAAGGGAATCAATTCCCAGTTTACTTTGTGGAAAATGAATTAAATGTGTGTCCATGTCAACATAGTGCCACATTTATGCAAAGGATGAGTTGTTGGGTCTATCAATTCATATGTGCAAGAGGATGGATGGCTTCATATCTCAGATGTGCCTTTTTTTTCTTATGGGGATAGAATGTTTTGTCTGGAAAAATGTCTAATTTAGGTGATAAAGAGATTCTCAGTGTACAAGGCTGCAAATAATGGTATACATTACAAAATAACAAATGAGTTTAATTCACCATGAGGAAGACCTGTCTGCACATCTTCATTTTTAAGAATTACCCCCTTTAGGCAGTAGGTGGGTGTTTAAAAAACAAATGATTCCAAACCAGGTTTCCATCACTACTGAATAGATTTGGGAGCAGGAGATGAAAGATGGCTCTTGCATATGCTAAATCCTTATAATAAAGCAGTGGCTCTATTATTTCCCCTATTTGATTCCACATGGACATGCCTTAAGCTCTGTCATCTTTCAAAGGTATTTCTTTTGATGACCCTCACCTTTTAATTACTTGTCTCTAATTGGATCTATCTCATGGACTTCCAGGGGCATTGCAAATTATCGGCTTGTGTGATAAATTGCTGTTGATAAGAGAATTCAAGATAAAGACCCTGGGTTTCTA
The DNA here is from genome assembly GCA_028627135.1 of Pseudochirops cupreus. Lineage (NCBI taxonomy): Eukaryota > Metazoa > Chordata > Mammalia > Diprotodontia > Pseudocheiridae > Pseudochirops > Pseudochirops cupreus. Next base: position 32,082,664 of record CM053583.1, on the reverse strand, counting down.
TGATTACAGCTTTGCAAAGAGCAGAAAAACTTGAGAGAAAGAATTGGCTAAAGAAGGACAGAATTTTGGCTGATCTCGAATTCATGAAACACAAAATGAGACAGCTAAAAGGTTGGTATGAAAAAAAAAAACAACCCAGAGTATGTTCTGTTTAATTCAGAATATGACCTCAATTTACGGACTGATGTTTTACTCTAGACAGATAGTTTAGCTAATGAACTGTAGACAAAACACAGCTCTGAAAGCAGTACAAATCTCACAGCTAATGCCACATTTCTTGAATATTGATTTTACTTTAATAGTCACATACCAGACACCCTGCCCATGTTATAAGCTCAGCCTGTCCTAAACTAAACTCAGCCTCTTCCTCTTCTCTCTCCCATTTTTCTTCCTCCTGTCCCCTGAAATCTGTCCTCTTCTTGACTTTCCTAGATCTAAAAATGGCTGTACCAAAGAGCTGGCAAGTTATGCTGAAGAGGGCATTGGTACCACAGCCAAAGAACCTGGGTGCCAATACAGCTTCTTCTACTAGTATCTGTAAGACCTTGGGCAGATCACTTGAACCCCTGGTTCAGTTAGGTGATAAAAGTAGTGTAAAATTAAGTGGATGGATTAAATGACCTCGAGTGCTATGATTGTCTTTCCCCTGGCTAATGAGCTTTCAAACCTGAGAATCCTTACTGACCATTTTCTTCACACTCAGACTCCATAGCCAGAGTTCTCTCCACTGACCACACTGAATCCCCAAAAAGGGATTCCTTCTTCAAAACTCATTTAGCTCTTTGACCTTTCCTTTGTGTTTATGATATTCTAACTTAAAGCTATTTCTATTCCTGGCTCATCCCTCTGGTCATTGAAGACTAGGCTTATGACATCTCTTCATGATTGTGTCTCTGGGTTCTCATGTAGGAATTTCCACAGTTAGGGCTTGGGCCCTGTACCTTCATCAAAGTAAGGCCCTCCTTTGGAACAGCCTCTTTCTACCAGGGCAGATCATCACCTGCTTGGTACCTTGACAGTCTCAGTTGCTAAGGGGCTTGGGAGATTAAGTGATTTGTTCAGGGTTACACAGTCATCTTGCACTGGTCAGAGGCCAGACTGGCACCCTTGTCTTTCTAAGTGGGAGGCCAACATTCTACCATCATATATATATTTCCATGGACTTTAATCTAGCTAGTCTTTTCTTTGAGAAGAAACATGACATAGGGGGTAGAAAGCTAGCTTTGAAGCTAGGGAACCTGGGTTCAAGTTCTGACTAATCTATATTGGTCATGTGACCCTGGACAAGCCACAGTCTCTCAGTGTTTTAGGCACCTCTTTATAAATTGTGGAGAAGGTGGTGACCCACATGAGTAGAGAGAATTTCCTCTTGGTGAAATCATAGGTCCAATCCTTTATTATTTACTTTGTGGGGGGTGTTATTCCATGCCCCAGCTCAATTAATGTTATCACATCACTATTCTGATTACATTATATTAATTGAAATGGGACTGTGAAATCCCTCCCTTATACCTTATATGCCATTTGGGGGAGGGATTGTGGTTTAAGACATATGACCTTCCTAAAATTAGTCCCTGAGTTTGAATTTCATTGTTTTAGAGACTGGCACTAGAGATGGTGGGTGTACTTGGATATCCCTAGGGAGATTTCCTGAAACTGAAGGAAGTACTGTCCATCTAAGTCAGTGGTTCTCAACCTTCCTAATGCCACGACCCTTTAATACAGTTCCTCATGTAGTGGTGACCCCCAACCATAAAATTATTTTTGTTGCTACTTCATAACTGTAATTTTGCTACTGTTATGAATCGTAATGTAAATATCTGATGTCCAGGATGTCTTTTCATTGTTACAAATTGAACATAACCCACAGGTTGAGAACCACTGATCTAAGTGATATTGTCAGAGAATTTAGAACCTAGAAGGGACCACAGAAAGATCTTTCTCATTGCTACAGTTTGGTCCAGACAGGTTAAGTAAGTGATTTGCCCAAGATCACAGAAGTTTTGAAATCAGATTTCCTATTTATAATCCTCCTTATTATGCCTCTGGTGAACTTTCCACCAGACCATACTCTAAATTTTAAACATTCTCCAAATTCCACCCCAGTATACTCTGAAGTGCATCCATACTGATCTATTTTGATAAATCTATAAACTGCTATACAGTAAAAAATTTAAACCATGTTCACACTTTATACCTTCCCATATCTCAATAAAACCCATCATGCTCACTGCCTGATACGTTCACACCTTCCTACATATACAGTTGTTGTTGTTCAGTCTTTTTCAGCCACGTCTGACTCTTTGTGACCTCCTTCTGAGGTTTTCTTGGCAAAGATATTAGAGTAGTTGGCCATTCCCTAAATACTCTTGTCCCTTCCTATTCTGTATGCCCTATAATATACTAGGTTTGCGCTTATGCTGTTTCATACACAAATATAAACTCTGATGTACAGATATATTTATATATAATATGAAAATATGCACATGTTCATATATATATATATATATATACATATGAAAGGGTAGCTACTGTAACTAGAATTTATAAATAATGCAAACACACATCTATACGTACTCAAAAAATTGGTTCACACTTGATAGATAAGAACTTGGGACAAAGATCCGCCTTTCCTGACTCCCAGTTCATCATGTAATAAAATGAGAGCTGAATATAAGACAGGGGATTGATTGTTGGGTAAAAGTAGATGTGAATGAAATGAAATGAGTAAAATGCCACCAGATAACTGGTGTTTTCTATTTTATATGATGATGATGTAGATGGGGTGGAGATAGGTATGCTTAATAGCATTTAAAAATCAACCATACCAGCAGTGGTTATCTTCTTAATTATTCAGGCCAAACTGGCCTACTTCCTGAACTAAGGACTACATTTATTCCCTCCATGCATTTGCACAGTTTATCCTGGACCTTTCTCAGTACTACCCCTTAGAAGGCCTAACTTTCTTCAAGGTTCAGCAAGACAAACATACCAGGGCTGAACTACATAGAACCTGAGAACCAGACCAAGCTTGGAGAGGCTCATCACCTAGTTGGCCATGGAGTGATGAATTTTTTTGTTGATATTAACTTCTTTTTAAAATGTTTATTTGTTTTATAACAATTTATGGGAAGTCTTTATTGATTCCCAAATCAGCAGCACTTTTTCCCTCCCCAAATTACCTGTAGTGACTTACCCATATAACTGTTAGATTGTCTATATAAAATATAAGCTAGTTGAGAGCTTAATACAGCACTTGGTGCCTAGTAGGTTTTTAATGAATGCTTATTGATTGAGAGCAGCAAATGTTTTTCATTTTGTCTGTATCCCCTGTACCTTCCACAAAGAAGAGACTTAAATTAGATTGAATTGAGCAGCAAAACACACACATTTGAGTATGAGAGATGTATCTGTAAGAAAAATAGAATTAATGTATTTCATAACAATTTGAGCAATTTTCATAGCTTTCCCTATTGGTAATCTGATGATCAGAAATTGTAAATCTTTGGGAAAATTGTTCCTCCAAATGGAGCCTCTTTGTGCAGTGTATGGCAGGAGTGAGCCCTACTTCTGTCTTCTACCTGTGAGATTCTGAGTAGCCGAGTGTGAGCTCTAGTGTGACAGTTTCCAAAGGGCAATTTGGCAAAAACAGATAATGCTTACAAGTTCCAGGTGTATGTATTCTGTAGGTGGCCTTCAACCACTTAAATAACTCGCTCTTGTTGTCATTAACTATATATCTTTAGACTGATGTGCTATGCAAGTGACTAAAGGACATCGTAAATAAAATGACGTTCTGTTGAAAAGATGCTAGTCACAATTTTCCTGCTATGGATTAATAAATGCTCATCATGAAACCTATGTAATGTATATATACATATATAATATTTATTATTATCAAGACCTTCTCCTCCAAAGCTCTTTACTAATACCATTGCCTCTATAGCTCATTGACTGAGTGAAACAATTATATTTTTCTTCCAAGATCTCTCAGTTGCATATGCATGCTTGCTGTACATGTGGAGATCTTATTTTCCTAAAAAATCATCATAGATTCTAAGTGTTATGGGTTTATAAGCCAGAAGAGATGCCAGAGACCATTGAGTCTAGTGCCTTCAGGACCCAGGCCTTTGTTCTTTCCAGCATCTTACACTGCTCTCTCTCAGTTGATATCTCTTCAGTTCCTGAAGGGTTCTAATCACTTGAGTTATATAATAATGTATGACTTTAAATGCTTTATGCAGTATGTGAGAATCCCTGCATATTGTAGTGGCCAGACCCTTAGGAAATCAAAGAAATGTCATTGAGAAGAGGGAAGCATGAATGAAAAGGGAAAAATAGTCTTAAGTCCCTGCAGCATGCCAAGCAGCAGCTGGCCATGTAAATACAAAATGTAGGCCGTTTTTACCCTCACATAGATCACATTCTTGTAGAGAGAGAGAGACTTCCCATGTAGGGGAGTAGTGGCCAAAGGAAAGAATTTTTGTGAAGGCGTTACGGGGATGATAGAGTGGAGATATCCTTGGGTGATTTTACACCCTCTCCAGAAGCAGTGGGAGTGTTGTTTTTATTACTGTTCCCTGAGAAAGAGGGGTGTGTGTGTGTGTGTGTGTGTGTGTGTGTGTGTGTGTGTGTATGTGTGTGTCTTGTTGGCCATGGCATCATCATCCTCCTCTTCCTCCTCCTCCTCCTCCTCATCACCTAATAATATTGGCCATTGGTAGAAGCTGGCAGGAATGGATGTGTGGATGGATGGATGGATTGTGATGCATACTGTGGGGCTATCTTGTAAGAATGGGCTAGGTCAACACGCACTTCCTCATTCACTCACAAATCAGAGCAAAATTCAAAGACTTATTGGACCAGCTCCTTTCCCAATCCCATAGTCCTTCCTTATTTTACATGAAAATGCTAATCTCACCCCAGTGGGAACACATGAGAATCTTCCTAACCATCTTGCTCACCACCCTCTACTCCAAAATGCTGTTTGTAAAATTCTCATGTTTTGAGAAGGCATGAAAAGCCAGCTTTGAATTCAGGGTGATCTGGGTTCAAATCCTGCCTCTGAAGCATCCTTTTTTGTGTGACCCTGGGTAAGTCATTTAACCTTTGAGTGTCCCAGGGAATTCTCCAAGACCGTATGTTGCAGAGGAATTGTTCATCTGCCTTGACGGAGGAAGTTGCTATACCAGGAACTGTCTACACTAGTAAAATCACTAGATTGGACCTAAACAGACAAGTAAATAAATTAGAGCCTAGTTTAAAGATTCTTAACCTGGAGTTTCATGGATATATTTCAGGAGGTCCATGAACTTGAATGGGAGCAAAATTGCATCTTTATATTCACTATCCTCTAACTGAAGTTTTGCATTTCCTTTAATTTATGAAAGTTGTCAAACATTATTTTGAGAAAGGCACTGGAGGCCAAAGGGGTTCATGCAAATCCCTGGGATAGTGGATAAAGGGCTAGATTTGGAGTCAGGAAGATTTGGGTTCAAATCTAGTCCCTGGCACTGATTTTGTGACCATAAATATGTTATTTAGCCTCTCCTAGTATTAATTTCTTCATCGGTAAAAAGAGATCAATAATCCCTGTATTACCCACCTTGCAGGGTGTTGCCAGGCACCATCATCATCATCATCATCTTATAAGTAGCTTAGATATAGTACTATCAGGTTTGCAGAATGCCTTACAGATGTTCCGTCATTTTATCCCCCAACAACTCTGGAAAGTAGGTGCTATTATCTTCATTTTACAGAGAAAGAAACTGAGGGACAGAGGGCCTAAGTGACTTGCCCAAGGTCACACAGCTAATAAGAGTCTGAGTCTGTGTTTTACAAGGCTTCCTGACTCCCAGTCCAAAGCTCTATCCCTGTACCACCCTAGCTGGCTCATTTGATATAATATGTGTAGGATGCCTTGCAAACACTATATTAATGGGAATTACTATTATTATTATTTTTCCATCTCTAAGAAACTTTACACATCAGGTCTATTTCATTAACAACAGTAACTTTAGACAACTGTGAATAAACATCGCCTTAGGATTTACACAAAACTCTTAGAAAACTCATTTCTTTGATTGAATACCTTTTTAAAGGAACAAAGCAAACTCCTGTGGATGTTTGCAAAATGGAGAAAGAAGACGTTTTAATATGCACATGTAATATTTTATTTATCTCTTCTCTCAACTCCTTTGTTGTATGTGGCCCATTTTTTTAAAATGCAGAAATTTCCAAGTCTTAAATCCTGGATAAACTGTTTCTTAGCTTCCCATATCACAGGGCATTCTGTCTTCCCAGCTTCTTTGAGAACAAAGGGCACAGAAAGGTGTCAGAAGCTAATCATGCTCCCGGGGTGTGATTAGATGGAAGAAAAAGACTCCTATCTCTTGAGTTAATATTATTTTAGAAATTTTTAATCCCCAGGCCACGAAGCTAATTGTGGGGAAAGGCTTATTATCATAGAAGAAGAAAACATATGTTCCCGGTCTAATGGAGGTGATGGTAACAATATAGGTCACCAGTGAATTTTCTCTGAGTAAATCACAGTGGAACTGGGCCGTGGGTATTAGGTTCGAGGAAGGCACCGCATTATTGCTCTGGCTAGTCAGCAGGAGATGTCTATTTATGGCCATGTGAAAGGCCTGGGCTGCAACCTCACCTTGAAGACTGTCCACAAACTTTGCAACTTTATCTCCCCTTCTTGTGATGTATGCTGTCCTTACAGTGGGCCAGCTGCCATGGCTCAAACAAATACTGCACTTTTCCTACCTCCACCCCTGTGGCCTTCTAGGGCCCCTCCATTATAAAGCCTGTCGTGGGATGTTCTATAAGAAAGCAACCATAACCAACTTGTTGTTGGGGAAGAAGCCCAGTATGTCAGAGATGCCTCTCTCCTATCCAATCCCATCTAAAAAGAAAAATCTGGATGAATGAAAAATCACTCATTAAGCATTTACTATATTCAAAGCTCTGTGGTCAGTCCTGGAGATATAAGGAGAAAAGGAACGCACAATGAGTGCTTAATAAATGCCCTCTGTGATCTAACACAGTCGCTGCTCTTGAGAAACTCACATCCAAATAGCGAAGACAATTCTAGCCCCATCCAAGAGCCACTGCCTCCAAGGAGCACAGTCTTCCTTGATTTCAGCTTTTGTATGCCCATGATGAATGGATCAGTGAACAAACTGTAGAAACCAGTGGTCCCTTGTGCCACCCCCAAATGATCCTGTTTCTTTTACTGTCTTGGAAAGGCAGCTTTGTATAAGGGTGAGAGTGCTGGATTTGGAGTCAGGAAATCCTTTTTAGCTCCAGCTCTTACTAACAGTGACTACAGGCAAATCACTTCACTTAGTTGAGCCTTTGGCAATGCTTCAACTACGCACATATTATTGGATGGGATCCAGTTCATCTTGGAATTGCCATATTAACACAAATCCAAGATTCTTTATGTATTATCATCTTCAGCATGACCAGGTGCCATAGGAGAAATAGAGCTGACCTTGAAGTCAAGATCACCTGAGTTTGACACCTATGATCTCTGTCACCCTGGGCAAGTCATTTCTCTGTCCATCAGCCTCAGTTTCCTATTATAGAATTATAACACCATGCTGGATATAATCTATATATAGTATATTACTATCATGTAGTAATGTAGTAATATAGTATAATATGTAGTAGTAATATACTATATAATATACATACATATGTATACCTTATATATGATGATTAATATGCCAACAATAGCACTTTCTCCAAGGGCTGTCATGAGGGTCAGATGAAGCCGTGTTGTAATGCACTTTCCAAACTTTAAAGCCTACTGGAAATGTTAGAGGTTATTATTCAGGGGAGGGGGTTAATATAAACAACACACAAATAAAAAAGATTCATGTAAAATCAAAAACTGTGTACTCCCTTGAAAACTTAGAATTTCTGAATTCTCCTTCTAGGGCGACGAGTCTTTGAGGGTAAACCTGCAAAAGTGGTTTACTCCAGTAGCCCTGGGAGGCACACGGTAGTCAAAGGTAACTGGATGGAGCCCACTCAGGAGGAAAGGAAGTTACTGAAGTCCATAGTGAGTGCTAAGGTATGTCAGAACTCAGCCATGGCTCCTGCTTCTCTACTAACACCTAAAGCAAGGCTGAATTGAGAAAAATGCATCTTTGCTCTATCTTCCATGTCTGACCAGTTAAGAGTAGTTAGAAAGTTGGCATTTGAAGAGTACCTAAATGGATGGACAACTCCCCTTGAAGTGTGTTTTCTTTGAATGGGGACCAGGAATTATGACCTTAGCAAAGCTGAGAAAAAGGCCCAGTGGATATGTACATAGGCAATTACACTGAGTACCCGAAAGATGAGTCTTATGGCTTCATTGCTCATCACTCCTAAGGGTCTGTCTCAATATGTGAAAAGAGCAAAGAGTGAGAAACTAATTGCAATGGAGACATTCAGAAGTGTGAAATTCAAAAAGTGGTTTCAATCCATGTGGTTAATCAGTCAGGATTGCTGTTCATAAAAGAGGAAGGAAGAGAAAGGTCAGCTTGAGTGAGATAATTGGTGACAGGGACCTGGAAAAAAAATGCCAGGTTCTCTCCCCCCCTGCCCCCCACTCCTGCCCATGCTTTGGAGAAGTTTCCATTCAAATGTGCTGTTCCTATGTGGGAAGATTTCTCAAAGTTAGGGAATGTACAGAGAAGACAAGGTTCTTAGGGAAGTGGGACCTATCAGAAATAGGATTTCTCGCAAGACCAAACAGGCTGAAGTATTGGTTACAAGATGAGTGAGTGTCCATTACTGAATTATTGTGAACTTAAAGAAGAATTGGAGTTCTGCCTGTGAGCAATCCAGAAAGGTGAGTGTAGGTATAGCCGAAGAGGCTTGTCAGATAACAGAAATAAGTCTGTGATTCTGTTTAAAACACACAGCAACTCACAGGTATGTGTCCGCATAAAACTGCATATAAGCATATGCAGAAACCACACAGAAATCATCCATTCATATGTTTAATATGACTGTATATGCAGAGCCTACATCAGATTTCATGCCATCTTGGGGAGGAAGGGGAAGAAAATTCAAAACTCAAAATTTCTTGGAAGTGAACTTTGAAAACTAAAAATAATTAATAATAAAAAAAAATCTATTCAGAGGGTTGAGCACATAATGTTTAGAAAGCCATCTCTCCTTCATGCCTTCTGTGCCTCCTCTTAATGTAATGAATGGGCACTTCTGTATGAATTATGGGAGGAAATGGCCTAGAACTGGGAGTGATATACAGTACTCTCTCCATATCTCTCTGTCTCTCTTGTATATATGTGCACACACACGTATATTTATGCAGCTACATATACTGAATAATGTGCTGAGTCTAGAGTTGGGAAGAGCTGTATTCAAATACTGCCTCAGACACTTAATAGCTACGTGATCCTAGACAAGTCACTTAACCTCTGTCTGTCTCAGTTTTTTATCTGTAAAATGGGAGTAATAATAGTACTTACCTTCTATGGTAGTTGTGGGGATGAAATAAGATAACATTTATAAAGGGTTTTGAGGACCTTGAAGTGTTATAAAATGCTAACCATGATTACTATTAGTATTATTACTTAGGAAGTTATTTTTTGACCCAGGTTATTTCATTGGATTAGATTTGGTCCCTGTATTGTTGTTCATAAAATAAACACATGTCAATGATCCCCTTTTATTTGTTTCCTAACATCCCCGCCTGCTTTCTTGATTCTTCACAGAATCCTCAATCTTCCCCAAGCTAAGGTCATTAATGCGGCAGTCCCTGACGCTCTTCTCTCACTAGGCATACCTTTCTGAGGTCCAAAGCCAGCAGCCCAAACGCAAGCCTGTGGTGCCGATGAAACAAACCAGCCTGTACGTCCAGCCCAACACAAAAAGAGTCTTTGCCTACCTCAATGGTCATGAACATAAAGACGGCGTTTATGCCTGGGGCAGATCGATCGCAGAGGTAAAATTCTGGGAGAGGCCATCAACTTAGAGGATGTCTGGTGCCCCAGTAGAATTCTGGACCTCAGGGAACGCAGTCACATGCTGCCGTGATTCTTTACATTTTTCCTGATAATACACAAATGAATGATGCTAGGGACCAAAAAAGAGTGAGGATGCACATGCCCATCTATGTACTCTACGTGTAGTAATAAGCTACATAGTACATATAGCAATACACCGTATAGTATATATAATAACAAATATGCTACATATAATAATACACTATATATAAGAATATATAATTTGCTACCTAGTAATATATATACAATATAAAATAATATCTAGAATGATGGTTTTT
>CM053583.1:32054519-32071852 GCA_028627135.1 Pseudochirops cupreus | reverse complement strand
TTTGTCCTTGGTCTGTCACTCTGTTCTCAACCAAGTTTGTCATGTGTTTCTGGATGGGAACAAAATGACACCCAAGGACAAACAGATGCTAATGGACAGGCACCAGAGGAAGGAGAAGGTTGATGCATTTATTGTCTGCTACTGCTCCAGTATTTCAAATGACTTGGTCAGTGTGGAGAAGAAGAGAAATAATTTTTTTTAAAAAATTTCTTCCTCCCTCCTCTAGTAATTCTATCTCAGGTGCTTGGCTCCAATCTTGGATCCTGAAACCTTAATGTCTGAACTTGGAGTCTATGACTGAGCTGATTTACTGCTGGGCTGACTCACATCTAGACTAACTGCTCTGTTTATACTTAAGTAGAGAGGTATGTCTAATTCTTTCAGGTGATCACAAGGTATTTCCTGTGTGCCATCATCTGACTTCATCCAAAGGTTGCAGAGCTATATAATCTCTTCAGATTAAGGACTCTTAGGTTGTAAGAAAAATGCCTTTTACACCTAGTTTAATCTGTTGATTTATTAAAGGTGTCTGGACTTTCTGTGATTACATTAATTAAGGTGGGACCTTACCCTCCTTACAAAAAGATAGGAAAAACCTACTGCATGGGAGGAGTCAGGGGACAGGTAGAGTTTGAATATGGCAAGGATGAGGAAAAGTTGATTAATGGGGCATATTCCTAAGGGAGATGGGAAGGGATGGGATCACAGATTGCAAGAAGAGAGGCCAGCTTTTTGTCAAAGTCTAAATCAGTGGTCTTCCAACACAGATTGAGAGGTGATATCCAAAGGTTTGGTGGTGTAGCATGGAGGAGAAGATGGAGCTTACAAGAGAAGGTCTCTATCTTCTTGTTAAAATAGAAAGTAAATTCCCTTTAAGATAGAGTGAAGGGCAGAGTGTGAGAGGCTGGAGGAGGAAAGGGAAAGTTTGGAATAGCTGTTGAGGGGAGTGCAATTGAATCAATCTTGGGAAGACAGAAGGATTGTCATGTAGCAGTGAGGGCCAGATGAAATTAGATAATACACATTTGTAGTGAACCTAGTTGGTCCGATCATATGAACTCTGCCAGTGGTACTCAGCAGTTTTTTGGCAGGAATGAAGAAGTCATATGATGGAATAAGTTACTGGGTTGAGCGTTTGTCGAGGATATTGATAGGTAATGGGGCAGTGGAGAGTAGAGTGGAGTGTAAGGTTGATCATGCTTAATTAGAGGATCAGAATTATGAAGGGAAGCAAAATGAGCTTACAGTAGGCATGATGCACTAGAAGAACAGGAAATTGTGGAGTGCCTGGTAGTCATGGAGAGGATAAAAATAGGCTTGGTAAGAGTGAAGCAAAGGGAGAGATGGAAAGATAGAAGGCTATGGCTGGAAAGAAAAAAATCATAATTCAATATGTTGGAGATAGAACAGTTATGAATAAGGTGAGATCAACAGTGTGATCAGTCTTTGTATAGATGAGGTGCAGTGAAGGTTAACACATAGGAGCGTGTTCAGCAACAGGACAGATGGGAAGGCCCTGTGGTCTGGTTAGCAAGTAACCCAATTAAGCTAGAGTGCAGAGGAAGATAAGGCTGATGTACAAATATATCTTTACTGTTATTACAATTGATAAAACTATATCCATTTGGTAGGGAGAACTGGTGGTAAGTACTTTCTTTTCTAGGTTGACTATATGTGTGTGTGTGTGTGTATACATGTGTGTATGTGATAACATATTTGTAATTATATATAATAATGTATTATATTGTATATTCACATAGGTTACCCCACAGCCATGGCTGCTGAAGAGGTGTAGGCTGTGGGCCCCGCAGATACAGCTGCAAGGACCATATCTCCATTGAGGCTGTCCCCTCCTTGATGGAATTTAACTCATATTGGACAGAGGGCCAGTGGCATAGGGGGAGCTGCTATTCATGGCATTCTTGAGGACCTTAGTGGCCATTTCCATAGCACTTAAGGGGAAGTGTTTATCTTCTTATGCCACCTTCTGTCTCTGCATGGGGAACCTCTCTGTTTCAGCCAGGCTGGCTTACTGAGTAATTTGGATTTTTTTTTTTATGTGAAGGTAGAGAATTTATATAGAAAAAGGACTGTATATAGAATGAAGAGAGAGTTGAAAAAATGAAGGGCTCTGACTCCATTAAAGGAATATAGATGTTCAGTAATACCTATCAGTCTTTGCTCAAAATAAACCATTACCACCACCACCAAAAACCCTTTGATGGTATTCTCTTTACCTGCTGAATAAAGATAAAATTCCTTAGACTGACATTCCATGCCCTCTGCATCCTGGCTCCAATCTTTTTAGCTTTGGCTCACATTACTTCCCCCTTATATTTTACCCAAACTAGATGACTCCTCAGCTCCTGAGTATGTTCCCTCCACTATGGCTTTCACATTTCGGTACCTTGTTCACATTTGCCTAGAATGCCCTCCCTCTGTCCACCTCTGACTCTTGAAATCCCTACCCTTTCTTTAGATCTTATCTCAAATCTCCTCAGTGACATTTTCTTTGATCCCACCATCCACAGAAGGAAGCGATTTCTGGCTCATCTGAAATCACAGCATTTTATAATCCTCTTAGCAACTTAGGAGAAACTGAATCATGTAGTGGACAGAGAGCCAGCCTCAGAGTCAACAAGTTATAAGTTCACATCCTGCCTTTGACATACACAAACCGTGTGACTCCGGGAAAAATCACTTAACCTCTCAGTGCCCCAGAAAACTCTCTGAGCCTATACATTGGAGATGCCTGTGTTCTTTGGTGGAGGGAGATCCTCACTGGAAAACTCCCTACAAAATAATTAACATTGTGAAATTCAATAGGAGTAGATTCTTACCCTTGAGTACAAAAAAAAATAAATTTCACAAATAGAAGATGGGGAAGGCATGAATAGTTGGCAGATTTTTTTCCTCTGAAAAAGATTTGGGATTTGTAGCAGATTGAAAGCTCAAAATGCATTAGGAGGATTACAAAAAAAATGTGATTTTGAACTACATTAACAGAGGCCCAGTTTCCTGAAATTGGATGATAATCCCACTGTAATCTACCCATCCTCCCCTTAGAGCTAATCTGGAGCATGGGGCTCATGGTTTAAAAAAGATATTAATAAGCCATAGAGTATCCCAAGGAAGGCAAACACAATGGAAAAGGACCTTGAGTTTTAAGTCATATGAAAACCATCTGAAGGAAGTGAGTATGTTTACCTTATAGAAGAGAAGACGCAGGGATACTTTATAGCCATCTTCAAATATTTGAAGGACCATCTTATGGAGAAGAGGTCAGATTTTTTTTTCTATTTGGTCCCCGAGAGTAGAACAAGGAAGAATTTGTGAAAGTTCTAAAAAGCCAAATACTGACTCGATGTCAGAAAAAAACATCCCAACAATTAAGGCTGCCCCAGAGTATATTGGGCTACCTCGAGTGGTGATGAGTTCCCTGTCTTTGGAGGTCTTCAAGCAGTGGTTGGGTCATCACTTAGGGGATCCATTGTGATAGATATTCCTTTTGTGGAGCTGTTAGACTAAAGGGTGGCTGAGTTGCCTTTCATCATTCAAATGTTGTGTTTCTATAATCCTGGGAGTCCCTCCACAAATGAAATCCCAGGTCCAGATTAAAAAACAACAACAAAGCGTACTCCAGTGGGTCTTATATTTATCCACAGGCACGTATTATTTCTTCCTATTAGGAGATGAAAACTTCAAGGGCAGGGGCAGATTCTTATTTATTCCCTTTCGTGTCTTCCTAGAATAGTTCATTGTCCATAGTAAAGCTTAATAAATGTTTGTTGAATGAATGAATGGTCCTTTCACCAGATGAGTGAGAAATACAGTAGAACCCATATTTCCGTGTTTTTCTCTGTGTATTTCCTCTAGCAAATCAAGCCGGGGCTATCCAAAATTTGAGTGTCATTCCAGTTTACTCTTTATTTTTCTCAAAAATGTGAAAAGCCCAGCCAATCCAGCAACTTTCTACCCACCTTTTTTCTACCCACCTGCCTTTACCTTTGCCAAAATGACTCTTCTCTCCAGTTGGTCCCATCTCTTCCCAGTACACCAGAACAGCATTCTCCTCTGGGTTTAATAGCTAAATCTTCAAGCCCAAAGCTTTTCTCTGACTTAGCATCATAGACTTTAGAGTTGGAGGAGATCATAGAGGTCATACTGTCTACCTCCCCGCCCTCTGTCTCCCTCATTTTATAGCTGCTGCATCTGAAGTACAGACAAGTTAGGCGACGTGCCTAAGGTCACGAGTGTAGCTAAGTCACAGCTGTGATTTGAAGCCAGGTCCTCAGATTCCAGAACCAGTGTACTCTGCCGTCTGGCCAAGCTTTGTCTGGTCCTAAAGGACTGATCTCCTATATCTGTAGCATCTCTCTTTACCCACTTTGATGAGACTTCAATGCATCTGTGATCTTGTCGATGTGGGTACTCCCTTCAAGGGTGCAGATAACAACCTCTCTGTACCTTCTCCACCTTCTGTCAATGACCTCCAGCAGTCTTCCATGGGAAGGAGTGGGAGGAGGGAAGAGGGCAAAACATTCCCAGGTCCCTTCCTGTCATATTGTCGTGTGGGTAACAGTGGAGGGCACAGGCTGCCCATCAGTTGTCTTGCTATTTGAACAGCCCATCTCTGTCGGCAGGTCATCTCCCCTTCCCCCTCATTCTCCTGCATCCAATGTAGCCTTAAATTGTTTAAAAGTCTCTTTTTTTCACTCATCGGTAGCCTCAGCTCATTCCAGTCTTTCTAACATTGTTATCACAAAGTCTATTCTTTTATAGTCTTCCTCAGTTTACCCACTTTAGCCTTCATTTTGTTCTGTTTTCTAAAAGTCTAAATTGGTCACTGAGTTCCCTTTGTATTCACATCTCTTCATATGGCTTCTCTTTTCCTTCAAAATCAGAATTTATTCTTGAGTTTTTTACATCTCTTGAGGTATCTTCCCTAGTGGAATTCCATTCTTGATCAATGATCAATTATTTAATTAATTAACTCACATTATATATAATAAATTAAATTAATTATACTTAATAATTAATTAATGAAAGCCTACCTGTCCTGTCTCTGAACTGTGAAATGTGCTCCCCCAGGATGAAGTGGAAAGAGCGTTGGAAAACAGCTCAAATCCTATCTCGGATACTTTTTAGGTTTCAGCCTCAGTTTCCTCATCTGCAAGTTGGGAATAATAATCATACCCCCCTTACCTCCTAGAATTGTTGTGAGGATCAGATGAGATGATGTATGTCCAACACTTTGCAAACCTTAAAGCAACACAGGTATTATCTATCTATATATACATATATACATACATATGTTCACTATTATTATTGTTATTTTTATCCCACATTGATGGAGTTCAGATGGAAATAGTCCCAAGACAAGTCTCTATCATGCTATTATTCCTTAATGTTCAGTGTTCTACAGACTATTTCATGGATGGATAAAATAGCTGTTTTTTGTAGTTGAATCAAAATATCAGGGTTTATTATTACTGATTATTATTCTTAGTTGAGGTAGCAAAGAGTAGCAATAGAAAGCTGTGACTTTGAAGGCAGGAAGGCCTGGTTTCAAGTCTCACCTCTGACATATACTAGTTGTGGGACCCTTGGTAAAAATTAGACAGCTCTGTTGGACTAAGGTTCAGAAAAGGTGCAAACACATATCGACAGAGGGCATTTCCTCTCTAGGAAGTTTTCCGTACCAACAAAATCATACGCTGGTCCAGTCTCCTCTCTTTGTTATCCTCTTGGCCCAGTTCCTGATGTTCTAGACTTCAGAACCATGCAATTCTTACTGCTGGCTCCTCCGGAACTTCCCTCAGTGCCCTGGAGTCACCTTCCACCCCTGTGGCCTGTTCCCCCAGAAATATTTCACTGCAAGGCCTGCTCCCCCACCATTTTGCTGTGGTGAGCTCCTCCCAGATCCTACATTTTGTGGAAGGACCCCGGCCAGTCTGCCTGCATGCTCCTTCTAAGCCCGTCTGACTTTTCTGGACTTCCAAACCATGCCTCTACACTGGGCATTCCCTCCACTCCCACCTTCCATAAAAACCCCCTTATGTGTTATCTTCACCTCTTAGAATGTAAGCCCCTTGAGGGCAGAGACTTCCTGTTTGCACAGTGCCCAGTACATAGTAGGTGCTTAATAAATGTTTCCTTCCTTCCTCTCCTCTCTCTCGTCTTTATCATCATCAAGGTCACATGCCAATGTTGCGTGGCTGGTTCACCCTTGATTATCTGTCCCAAATCATAACCTGTTAAGGTACCTGCCATTTTTCCTCTGATCCCCAGGGTCTCCTTATTTCTCGTGCAGTTAAATGTTAGACTGGATGGCTTCTGAGGTCCCTTCCAATGCTGAGATTCTTTGATTCTGTGGTTATAATCAGGTCAAAAATAGCAGTTCACCTCTTGGCTTCCTCTACTTTTGAAGAATAATTGAGTCAAATCAAGAATTTATCAGCTGCTCTACTTTTAATAGAAAGAAAGCTCACAATTCTACAGACCATTCAAGCCTCCAATTACTACTCACTTCTTGCCTAAAGTGGGGGCACATCTGTAAAAAGGAGAGCTAATGATGTATTTAACACATCAACTGTATATGGCTTGCATCTTTTGGAATAAAGATTATTCCTGAAAATGGCTTTAAAATGATTATCTCTGCAATACTCTTATAACTGGTTGGACTTCATCTAATAATTCAAGGGGAAATGGAATGCATTCAGCAGAATTTCCACTTAGAATTAAAAACAATAATGCAATGGAATGATGAGATGTTCAATTTATAATTATATGCTTTAAAAATAGATTTATAAAAGCATTTCTAGTTATAGGATATTAGAGGTGGAAGGTATCTTAAATATCACTTAGTCCAACTCTGTTATTTTATAGGTAAGGAAATCAAGGGGAAATGACCTGCCCAAGGTCACCTACCTTATTAGTGCCAGAGCAAGGACTAGCACCCAGGCCTTCTAATCTGCAGCTCAGTGCTCCATCCACTACGTGATGCTGCCATCTTGAAAAAAAAAGCCTGATATTCACTACACTGTTTTTTCCTGGTTACTGGGGCAGAGGGCTCATTTGTGGCAATGACCCTTGGGACTGATGATCTGGAAATGCCTATAGCACCAAAAACAAAAAGGCATTAATAAATGTCTTTTTATTAAAGATATCTTAAAGTAACTCCCTTTGACATGTTCAGGTAGGGAAATTCCTTCTCCCAGGGCAGATTGGCACCCATGTTGAACCCTGGAGTCTTACAGATACTTGTCTGTGGTACTGAGAGGTCCAGTGATTTGCCCAGAGTCACACTGCTTGTATGAGTCAGAGGCAGAGCTTGAATCCAGATCTTCCTGACCTCAAGGCCACCTCTTTATGCCCTACTCCTGTGGTCCTCAAACCACTGTGGTCTGGGGATCCCCAGGGGTTCCAGAGATCATTTCAGGGGATGTACAAGGTCAAAGCTCTTTTCATAATAATAATAGTACGATATTTTAATTTCTAGTACAATAAATATCAAGAGACAGAGTCCAGATAACAAAAGCAGTGGAGGGGGTCCTCAGTAATTTTTAAGAATATAAAGGAATCATGAAACTAAAAAGTTTGAGAATGGTTGCCCCAAACCATGCTGACTCATTCAGTAATCAAGAAACATTTGTTAAGTGCCTACTATGTGCCAGACTAAGCTATATTGCAGTTCTTTCCCTGCAGTCTTCTCAGAGCCCACATGCTTTGACATTGACTGCTTTCCTTGAGATGATGCACTGGTCCAAGTTTTCCTGAAACTTGGCTTATATATTAGTCAGTTATTCATTCAACAAGGGTTTTATAAGTACTTCCTCTATGTTAATGTGCCAAGTGCTGGGGACACAAAGGTAGACAGAAACGTGATCCTGCCCTCAGGAAGCTCACATTCTAACGTGGAACATGACGTGTGAATAGCCCCATACCTCCATCTCCAGTCCGTGGCTCAAACACAGACGTCTTGGTCAAGTCCTCAATGCTTCATCACCATCTCCATTGTTTTTCTTCTAATGATGATGATTTCCCCTAAGCCAGGCTTTCCCATTTCATTTCAGCTTCTGGATTCGTGTTCCCTGCACCTCAGGATGACATGCCCAGCCAAGACCATGTATACCCTGGATGGAAAGCCTTTGACATCTTGGAATGATATCAAGAAGGACATGGTCATTTGCGTTTCAGCTGGAAACCATTTTGTAAGCCATAAAGGTACTCACTCCATGGTCTTAAATTGATCAGGTTTCAGTTACTTCTTGGCAAATGTTCATTTTTTTTAAACTACAAAATAGAAAAAATCTCCTGACTTTTAAAATCCATCGATAGTGAACATTTCAAATGTTTTTGCTTCCCTTCTCATACAACCACACATTCTGTTAAATTCAATTAAATTCCACCATAAACTGGAATCTTACTTCTATATGCTTTGCTATAGTGAAGGATTCTGGGTAAGGCAGGTTACTTATGGACCTCATACAAGCAAGATTTCATTAAAGAAATATCAAAAGGTCTATCTGATAAACCAAGCCCTTAGCCTGAGTCCCAAAGACAGTATTTTAGCGAGGCCCCACCGTACACTACACCTCTGGTGATTTTATATTGAATATTTTATTAACCAGAAGTAGAACAACTTTTAGACTTCTTCTTTTTTTTTTTTTTTGTTTTGGTGCTAAGTCAATTTCTCACTTAGGACCATTGATATAGAGCAGGAAGGGACCTTAGCAATCATGTGGTTTAGTCCCCTAAAAAGCAGACCCAAAGTATTTAAAAAACTAGCCCAAGATGACAGAGGCAGCAAATAGCTGAGCTAGGTTTAGAATCCCGGCTCTCTGACTCCAGAGCCAACACTTCCCCCTGTAATGCCCAGCCATCACCGTTTTTAGCACTGATTTTTTCATCTCTTATCTTATTTCTTTCATAAGCAATATAACCTGAACATATTTTTTTCTCTCTTGCTATCCCATCTTGTAGACTTCCAATGTAAGGTGGTATATTTTTATGAAAAGAACATTAGATTTCAAGCCAGGAAGCCTCTGTTTGAGTTCTGGGCTCTGAAGCTGACTAACTCTTTAACTTTAATTTCTCTGAGCCTCCATTTTCTCATCTGTAGAGTGGGAATCATAATATTTATACTATTGACTTCATGGAGTTGTAAAAAAAGTGCGCTCTGTAAAGTGTTAAGTCATTATAGATACAACAGTTATTAATTCCCCTGATGAATTTAAAACTATTTCTTGTAATTTATGATGCAGTAGGAAAAAAAAACCACAAAGAAAATTTGACTGAACAACATGGTCTTCAGGGAATTTTCAGACAAATTGGTATTCACTTTAAAAAAAGAAAAAAATGCAATTAGAAAAAAAATATAAACAGATTCTAGATAAGAAAAGGGCTTCAGAAGCCACCTCTTCAAACCCTCTTATTCTACAGATGAGAAAGTTGCATCTCACAGAGGTGAAGTGGCTTGTCCTTAGGTCACATAGGGAGTAATGGTCAGAGGTAGAATTTGAACCCAGGCCCTCTGACTCCAGTACTAGTGTTCCTTTCTAGAAGGAACATTTACTAGAAATTTGGGTTGATTGTATATCAGTACAATTACAAGGAAAATTTAGAGTCTTGATACAATGTATCTGGATATAATGCATAGTATAACAGTAACAACTTCAGACATTTTCCTTTAAAATACTTTAATCATTGATAGGAATTCAACACATGCCTAGTGGAAGTTTTCAAAACTATAGTAATTGATGATGATGAGAATGAGGATGAGGATGGTAAGCCACAGGAGTACTAAAGGTGCTGAAGGCTTTAGTTGGAGAACAGAGCTGAAGAATCTGTGATACAGAGTGAGGAAGGTGAGGTCAGGGATACTCCCCCTTCCGACCCTTACGGGGAACTCTGAGCCCAAGATAGCACCCTCATCCTCTGCTCTCTCTCACCATTAACCAGCTCCTTTCATCCAGCTCCTCATTGCTGTTTACCACGTGACTGCAATGATTCTCTACTTACATCTTCCTTTTTTTTCCTTTTTGGAGGGCAGTTGGTATTAAGTGACTTATCCAAGGTCTCACAGCTAGTAAGTGTTAATTGTCTGAGGCCGGATTTGAACTCAGGTCCTCCTGACTCCAAGGCCAGTGCTCTATTCACTGTGCCACCTAGCTGCCCCATCTGCTTACATCTTAATTCATAAGTATTCACAGAATACCATCATTCAGTACACATTTTAGTCAAAGAGACCCAGAAAACCCAAGAGGTGATTAGAGAACAGAGGCTAGGATCTTCCAGCGTAACCTGACTCTAGGGCCTCCACACCTCAAGGTCGCCAGCCATGCTCATATAACATCTCTGCCCTTATTTCCTGGTTGATGCAGGATGTCAACCAAAATA
Source organism: Pseudochirops cupreus (assembly GCA_028627135.1). NCBI lineage: Eukaryota > Metazoa > Chordata > Mammalia > Diprotodontia > Pseudocheiridae > Pseudochirops > Pseudochirops cupreus. The sequence goes on along the minus strand of CM053583.1, from coordinate 32,061,451 downwards.
AGAGGGTATCCAGGTCCAAGAGCTAGACTACCTTCTCAGCAGTGGACAAACGGGGAATTACAAAAAATAAGGAATACAAACGCTGTCTTCGTTATCATTTATCCACATGGTAGACACACTGCCCCAGGGAAAGGTGATGTTGGTAGGCAGCTCCATTTTGGATCCACAGTGACATCAATGAATTACCATTACTGAAAATGAGACTTCCCTCCCTTCCAAAGTTGTTTCCTGGGAGTATCTACTCTCAGCATTTGTTAATTCTCTAGATCCACATGAGTGCACAGAGTCAATTCCTGGCGGGATGTGGTACAGTGTGGGTCTTGACACGGTGACTTTGTGACCTGGAGGAATGAATGGATTTCTTCCCAGAGAGTGACAGAGACATTGGGGGAATCTGCGTGATGTCAAAGACACTCACTTGATTTTACTCCAGAAGGTTATGATGGATGAGTTGGGGTTTTTTCTATCTATTTTATTTCTTTAAAAAATAATTGGCATGTTTCAAAAGGTACATTTCATGGGACTCCTAAGGAGACAGACGGAGGCACTTAGAGTATGCTACGCCTGGTTTTGCCTCCAATGTACTCTACATCTATGGGCATGGGGGGGGGGGGCATTTAACTGCCAGGGAAGGCTTTCATTCCATACATGACTTTCCTATGACATACTGGCTAGACTGCAGTGGGGGAAAGTTCTGTACTCTGACATAACCTTTCTTTTTTTAGGCACCATAGTATGGTGTGGGGAAGTGGAGGGATGTGGAAATGAATAATGGAAAAGTCACCCAGATTACCTGAAAATGGATCTGATTTTGCAAAAACAACCATAGAGTGTTTGAATAACTTTCACCCCCAAATTCTTAGACACATCAAAATCAAAGCAAGTCGTAAACAACAGTGAAGGAATGAATGCCATTTGTCCATGCTTTGCTCTAGATGAGAGTGCTACCCCCAGCTGTTAGGATTGGTCTCTTTTTTCTATCTGGGACCTTTCCTAGACCTCTGCTAGTTTTCTGAGTTTCATTTCTGCCCAGCCTAGAGTTACCTGGCAGTCTGCCCCGAGTTCTCCTTCACCCTCACTGCAGTGTGTCTGGATTTAACAGTAACACATACCTGAGAAGTTAAAAAAGAAAGGAAAGCATATGCAATGAGACAGCCAGGGACCCAAAAGACCAACCTCTGAGTTTCTCATCATGCCAGGGTCCAAAAAGTGAACCTCCATAAACGTGACGATGTGTTTGCTAAAATGCTCTTTGCAGATGTAAAGCGATGGGTAGCTATGAGAGCAAATTATGCCCATGTCAGAAAACTGAAGGGGGTTCAAGCCACAGATATTGTCGCCTCTGCCATGGAGAGGCCACCATCCAAGGTAGGTTTCTGTTCCATTATTTCCTCTCTGACTTGCCATGCTCTGGGTTTGGTTTCATTATAGTATCTGATGTATAGACGTCGACATTCCTGCTATGAGATAACAATTCCAAATCGACCATAATTTCATGCAGCCTGTCTTAGAAGTTATTACCTTACACATTTTACATAGAGTGACATTTGATGCCTCAAATCTTTTCCTGGAAATTCAATAAAACTAGACTAAGTAATGCCAGTAAAATTACTTACTATATTAAGGCTACTTTTTTTTTCCAGGAAAAAAAATGGCAACCACTAGTTAATACCAAAAGTTAATTCATCCTATTCAGTGGAAAAATGCTGTATTTTTGGAAAGCTTAGTGAGTTCATAAAATTCATGACTTGTAGTCAGCGTGGAGTATAATTAGCATGTCAACAGTCCATTCTGTTGTCAAAGTCTATTCTCCTACCTCATACCCATTTTGGTTTCAGAAACAGACAATCTGAGTTTGAATCCTGTCTACGCTTCTTACTACCTGGGTAACTTGGAGAGGTGTACTTTAACACACTTATCTATAAAGAAGAAGAGGGGCATTGGACTAAGTGCATTTTAAAATCCTTTCCAAAACAGCTGGGCCATAAATAGCCAGCTGCTTCTCCAGGACTTCAATGCCTAGTTTTCTTGAGGAGCCAGATTTAGCCAAATGGAAATGGAGGTCTTTCTGGTCAGTGAATGCCATATAAACCCATCTTTCCTTTCATTGCTGTTCCTCCCAGCCCACCTCAGTCACAGCCTGCTGAGGTATGTGCTGGAACCAGATCTTAAGGCTGAGGGTGGGGGGAGCCAATTGTTAAATTTTTAGTGTACGGATGCTACAGATCTGGGCTTGATTTTTGTTTTGTTGATCAAATCTGTCCCTGGACCCCTCTTAATTGTAGTGACTTCTCTCTCTTAATTACTTCTGATTAATCCTGTATATAGTTTGTTTGTTTGTTCTTTCTCCAGTTTGGTTGTGAGCTCCCTGAGGGGAGGGAAAGCCTTTGCCTCTTTTTGTATCCCCAGGGCTTAGAATACTGCCTGGCATCTCCTAGGCACTTAAGGATTTATGACTGACAGTCTGATCAAGAAAACGTTAATGCAGATTAAACTTAAAAATGTGTCCTGCATCCACCCTCTGCCCTCCAGGAGCCCACTGTTAAACATTTACCTATAGGATGCTCCTCATAGAAGAAGCCCTAGTATCACTGAAGGAAGATATTTCAAGGTCCTTCCCAAGACCAGTGAAAAAGGACCATGGACAGGCTACCAGATGAATCAGAGCTCAGATTGAGAGGCACACCTGACCTCAAATATGGAAAGTCAGCAAAATGAAGTTTTGCAAGGAAAAACTTTCAAAGGACGTTTTTGCAAAGGGAGAGGAGGAAGGGACATTGCCAGTTTTTCCATCCCAATTACAAACCTAAAGCAAAAGAACTTCATTAGTCTTTTTCCTCCTACATAAGGGGAGCTCCCACCTTCACCCCCTTTTTTAAAAAGGCAATAGTGCCCTATGGCAAAACACTGGTGAATTAGTTTTTGGCTTTTGTTTCATAGAGGAGAATTTCTTAGCAAATGCTCTTCTTTCTTTCCTCTTCTCCTTTGGAAGCACCTCATGGCCTTGCCTGGAAATAAATTGCATCCTAGCTAAGTGTGTACAGAATAGCTCAGCCAGGCCCATACCTCAATCCGCCACCTTAATGTGCTTCGGGAAGCTGTAGATCATTTCTCCTGAAGGGGGCTCATGGTAATCACTGCAAATGGCATGGTATTTACTCCCAGTTCTGCAAATCAGCAGGGCTATATGAATAAATTCCAACTGCCAGGACCTGCTCCAGAAAGAAAATCACATTTAGGTGAAAATACACAAAACACCCCCATTAGCGGTGCTTTGCCCTTCCATGGACCTCTTTGGGTTGAGATTTCAGAGCTTCCTGGGTGTTTATTAAAGAAGTTTTGGGACTCCAATGGGGAGATTGATCTTTAGCATTATCTCCGTTTTTAGGAATGAGGTTGAAGCCAGTGGGGCTAAGTAGCTTTTTCTGCCAGTCAACTTGTCCTATAGGGTCACTATGCTAGCGACTCATCCTATACGGCCATTTCATTGAGGTTTCCACATTTTCATGAAAACATTTTTTAAAATTACGATATGTGAAAAAAAAAATACCTTATCACACTGCCACTGAGGAAAAGCTGGTTGGCTATGAAAATGGTCTAATTTCATCCTGGATCAAATGTGCAAATTTCTGTGAAAATCTGAGCTCTTACATGTGAATCCTCCTGAAGCGAAAATTGGTAATATCACACACAGCTATACAAAGCGTCCAGAGACATGAGGCAAAAGTCTTAACTGAACTTTTCTATTACTAGTAAATGGGATTTCAGATGCAATATAACAGTCATCAACACATCACATTTTGTTGGCGAGGTAGAGTTACTCACTTCACAGACTCAAAGCTTGCCTGGTGTAGCACCATAGTTCAGAGCTACTTGTAAGTTAGCAAAAAAAAAAATCAGTTCTGCTCCTTTTTTAAATTTATTGATGTTCTTCTATGGTTGACTTTGTGGGTCACCCAGTAGCAGTAACTAGATTCTCAGCTAGTGCCAGAATGGAAGATGATTTTAGCCCTGTTCAGCCATCCTGGATTTTTTAATAAATCTAGTCATTTCCTTTGGGGATATATTTATCACATTTGAATCAGTTCCAGATATGTGCCCATGTCAGATTTCAATATTTTTGTATCAACTGGAAGTGATTTTAGTTATTAAAATAGACTGCTTCTATCCCAGGGCCTTTTCAGAGAAATTTATAGTCTGCCATTTACAAATACTGGGAAGGTGTTCCAGATGCAGATCAGTACAGCAGCATCTATAGGATGCTGTCCCTAGAGGAACCCTATTTTATTGCCTAGCTTGAGCCCCTGTTGTCTGATCCCATGTTGCCACAAGAATGTGGTCGTTCCCAAAGGAGAATCTCTTGGCATGCCTAAAGTTGAATCCCAACAGCCTAGCTGGAGCCAGAATTTTTAGACTATCTGACAAGGTATGTAAATGTAAGGGATTTCATCTCTACACCTGTTTCAGTTTCTAAAGTTGATGAATGGACAATGTTATCCAAAAGTGCAAAGGAAAATTTGTGGCTTCAAGGGTTACTGTCAGGGTTGGTATTGAGATAAAAATTTGACACACCATTTTGTGTGTGTGTTCAAAAGGCCCATAAATACTTTCTGTGGCTTTTTAAATAACAGATTCAGGGCTCTTCTTCTGCAGAGAAAACAAAATTCGCTTAGAAATCAATGCCGGCAGCCGGCCTAGCCTTTCTGAGCTAACCAATAATAATGGTCTGCTTGCAACTGCTCATTGAGAGAAATTGGATTTCCCTGAGACAGCAAATTTCTTTAGTACAATTTGGAGGGGAGTGATCAATAAGAGTAATGAGTTCACATTGTTCTAGATTATGAAAGAAATCAGATGCAAAGTTACTTATTAATGGGGAGTTTTGGCAGGTTGCAATGGTGACTGTCAATTTTTCTTTTTGAAAATTACAGACAAATAGGTCAGACTCAATCCTGTGTCTGTACACAGCTCCTTGTTTGGAAGGCTGGTAAGTAGAAAGACCCCTGTTTTCTATGCACTAAAATTTGACATAAAAGGGAATCATTTGTAGCAGGGTGCTCTGCATTAGGCAGCCACAATGCAACATCAACCAAGACCACTTAGCAGGGGGCTCTTGTGGGTGAAGCCATTCTTGACAGGTGTTTTCTGATGAGCATTTCCTGCCAGCTATGACATTTTCTAATCTTAGGAGCTTCTAATATGAAACAACTATCAATGAGTTTTCTGCCTACACCATTCATGGGAATACAAAGCTACAGAGAGAAAATTGGTGCCCATATGTACCCACAATGCATCTTGCTGAACAGGAAGGAGGAAAGCAAGCTGTTTATAAAAATAGTCAAGATGTCAGGAGCATCACTGTGATACAGCACCCATATTTCTATACTTAAGTATCCATGGTTTTAAAGGTTCAGGTAAATCTTGCATATGGCAACTGACCTCTCCTCGACCTAGTATCTATGAAATAGATAGAACACCAAGCCTGGAGTCATGAAGAAATGAGTTCAAATCTGGCCTCAGACACTTATTGGCTATATGACTCTGGACAAGTCATTTAACCATTGTCTGCCTCAGTTTCCTTGTCTGTAAAATAGGAATGATAATAGCACTGACCTTCTAAGATTATTGTAAGGGAAAATGGGATAATATTTGTAAAAACAAACAAACAAAAAACCCTTTGCAAACTTAAAAGTCTTATATAAATACTAGTGTTGTTGATGATGATGTTCATGAGTTTCTATGACAAGAGCTTCTGATGATGCTCTTCTGTGAATCTGGGTGGGCTGATTGTCAGAAAACTGGCACATAGCTAATGACTGGGTCTTAACTCAAAATCTTCTCAGCCTGGTAGGACCATCAATATCTTTTGACTCCTTGGTCTAGCCTTCCAGCACCCAGGGTCATCTACATACCACATTGAGGCACCAGAACCACCTTCCTCCCCTGAGGCATCTAGAATATTCTTTTCACGTGGAAGGAAATAAAATATTTAGTCAACAACTCCCAGGTCGCCCCTGAAAGATGCCAACATTATTGTTTCTATCTGTGAGCTAGTACCTACATTGCATATAAGGAAATGTTTCAGAATTGCACCTTGACTAGGCTGGATCATATAGACCCTTTTTTTGGCTTCCTAACTATGCTGCTGGGGAGGAGAGAATAGGAGGAAGAAGACAAATTCTCTTGAAGGGCAGAGAGTTTCAGTGTGTATGCCATTGCTTATGATCTGCTTCCCCCAGCCACCCACCACAACCACCATCACCACCACCATCATGTTCATCTCTTACTCCTTTCCTTTTTCATTGTTGTACCATCTATTGACTTTTTATACCTCTGTAATTTTACTTATTTATTCATTTCCTTCCCCCCCCCTCTTTGCCCTTCCACTCTAAATACCTTTCAACAGTCTTTATAAACAATTAGGCCACTTGAGTAATTTTAGATTCATCCTTGGTTTCCTCTACCATTACCATAATCCAGAAAATAAGATCCGTGCTAGATATCGCCCACAAACCAAAGAGCCAGTAAGCTTTACTAAGTCTTAATTTCCAGAATGTGGGGAAATTGGTTCTATAAAAGGAACTCTTTTTTTTAAAATTTTTTTTATTTACTCATTTACTTTTAATTTACAAGATTCAGTTCCACAATCACTTGAGTTTCAGATTTTCTCCCCTCCCTTCCCCCCCCCCCCCCATGGTGGCGTGCAATCATGTATAGGATCTGCAAATACTTTCACACTGTAAAATAGTTTGGTCATATAAAAGGGTTGTAACCAATGAGTATCACTGGGAAAAGAAAAAAAAAAGCAAAACCAGACATGAAAGAGAACGATAACGAGTTTTGCTTCAGTCTCCATTTAAACTATGATCTTTCCTTATCTTTCTCTGAGTTTAGGTATCTCCTTCCATCCTGAGGCTTGTAGAGTTGTCTTT
>CM053583.1:32000363-32054019 GCA_028627135.1 Pseudochirops cupreus | reverse complement strand
AGGAGAGAATAGACTGGGGGAGGGGGGACACACTGGGGTGGCTGTTTTGGGGCAGTGGGTGGGGGAAAGACGGGGAGAAAATATGTAACTCAAAATCTTGTGGAAATGAATGATGCAAACTATAATAAAATAAAAAATAAAATTAAAAAAAAAAAAGAACTTGCCCTGTTTGAATCCAGAAGACAGGACTGAGTATGGTGGGTAGAAGTTGTAGAGATGCTACATTTGGTTGGATGTTAGAAAAACCTGTCCAGAAATTACAGCTCTCTAGAAAAACAATGGATTGCCATGGTAGTTTCTCCCTCTCACTTGATAGGGGTCTTTAAGCAAGGGCTTGAATGACCACTGGTCAGCTCTGTTGTAGGAATATGAGTTGACCTAGATGGCCTTTGAGGTCCCACTCAACTATGAGACTATGATTCTCTTACTTCTGTTACTTCAGAGAGAAGAGATGTAGGTGAAGCTGTAAGCACACAAGTTTTCAGTTTAAGACAAGGAAGAATCTGCTAACACCTTGTGTTGTCCCAAAAGGGAATGAGCTGTTGGTTTTCCTGGACATGGTCAAGGAATTGGCTGGACCACTGCTCCTAAGGCAGGTTGTAAAAGGGTAAGAAAACTCAAGAAGACATAGCAGTGGGACAACTTAGATGCATAGAACCCATGTTAACAGTCTGGGCCTCAGTTTCCTCTCCTGCAAAATGAAGAAGTTGTATGAGACAATCTTTACAATCAATTCATTTCAGCATGAATAAAACTATTCCTTTTCAGTTCTAACATTTTCTGATTCTAAAGCTTTGCTCTAAGCAGATTACTGTTAGGTAAATATTGGGCACTAGCCATTTTAAAGTACCATTTCCTTTAAAGGGCATCTGGGATCCACACTGAGTAGTGGCAGCAGGACTCTGAAACAAAGGTGCCAGCCTGTAACTCCATCTACCAATGTAGGCTGGCACCTTCTGCATTGTATAGTCTTGAACTCTAAATTATTAGTGGCCTGACCATGGGTAAATGGCCTGAGTTATCTGACCTCAGTTTCCCCAACTACAAAATGACAGCATCTAAGGTTCTAAAGTTTCTTTCAGTTCTAAACACATGTTTCTATGAAACACAATGTTTTTCTAAGTGCAGTGTTTAAAAAAAAAAACCTCTTAACTCTAATTTTTCAAGTGTCTATTTCAAATACAGAAAAGCAGCTAGGATGACTTCCAATTAGCCAAATGGCAACCTGGGAAAGCAGTTAATCTTTGTAAGGAAGCCCAGGGGAATTAAGGAAAGATAGACATCATCTAGTCTAACCCTATCATTTAACAAATGGAGAAACTGAGGATTGATGTGAAGAAGTGAATTGATGTGACAAAGGTTAACAGAGGCTTTAAACAGAAGAACTTGAATCCAGGCCTGATCCATGAATTAATGCTCTTCCCACCTCACTCAGCTGACTCCATCTAAATGGGAGACATTAATGCTATCAGGAGAGGTTCTGTGACAGTTAAAGAATACTGGACTTGGACTCAGGAAAATCTGAGTTCAAAACTCACCACAGAATTACAAGAGATATGGCCATGGACAAGGAAAAAATAGTAATATATTATGTACATATAAAATTGCAATATATAATACATTATTAGCAGGATTACATATCATATATGTATATGCATACATACATATGTATATATGTCATATATACACATATTATATATATATTAATAATATATTATATATGGTAGCAATGACTTGAATATAGATAGTACTTTTAGTACTATCTATAGTACTATCTATATAAAGTACTTTATACTTTATATATACACTATCCCATTTATGTTATGCCCCTTTGAAATACTTGTTTTTGTTACATTAATTTTACAGATAAAGAAATTAAGGCAGAGAAAGGTTAAGTGAGTGCCTAGGATCACACAGCTAGTATGTGAATGAGGTAGGCTTCAAACTCTAATTTTCCTTACGCCTAAAACTAACATTATTTGACCTTTACCACCTAGCCACCACAAAGCCTCTGAGCCTCAAACATCTTTTTACAACTAAATTATAGGTGGGTTATAACTTGTGTTGGTGGAGAGAGCTCTCATGCCAACAAAATCACAGATTATCCATGGGTTATATTATTGGGAAATCCATTTCTGTACTATCATTTTGTGAATAGATTTTCTGAAATGAGATTTTTTTTTCTTGAGAAATTGCCACCATCTCTTTATAAATTACTATGGAAATTTCTGAAGAAAACTAAGATTCTACAAGTTGCCAGCTTTGTAATAAACAAAAGTATTGTTGTTTATCACAATCCCAAATCAAATATACACAAAGGTCACAGTACTTACCGACTACATATTTTTAAAATGTAACCTGGATCCCAAAGCCCATTTGTATGGGACTCTCTTCTCACTGATGGGGATCAATGTCCTGCAGTAGCATGAGGGGCAAGTGGAGTTGGTTGGAGAGAGGAGTTTGGTCTCTTCAAGCTCTTCAGTCTCTCAGCGGTCCCTTGAGTCTCTGCAGTTGCTTTGGGCATTCAACGGCTTTGAGTTTTGAGAGAGAAGATAGATGATGCCAACCTTCTTCAGGTTGCTGAAGGGAGATTAAGACTCTGGGAAAAAATTGACTTGAGAAGAGCAAACAATCTCCATCACACCCTTGTCTCCAGCCTACTACACTAGAGACTTTGGGGAATTTAGCCTTGGGGGAGATCTCAAACTTTCTCTCTTGGTTGAGCTGAGTTACCTCACTACCAATGAGAGAGCTCCTTTACTCCATATTGTCTGATATTCTCCTACGTATACTTTCTCTGATTGTTCTGTTGCTATCAACTTGGAGGATGATTTTCTTTAATACTTCCTAGTGTGTTCATTGTGGAACTGGTATTTGGTAGGAAGGGAATCAAGTCTTAGATATAAAGTTTGGGGTTCTCTTCCCCCATTAATGAACAGTGATCAGAAGTTTATCTTGAACCACATCCTCTAGTACATTAATGATATTTAAGGGAGCAAATATACTTGTCCAACTAACAAGTATAGAACTATTATTCAAAGTCACTGCTGAGAAATTATTACAAACACTAATTATTGGTCTCTTTAAAATATTGTTCTTAGGTTACCACAGTTGATTCTGACACATGTGATATTCATTTATCCAAGGTATTCTGTGGCAGAGCTGGGATCAATTTTAACTTTCTCCTTATTAGCTGAATCAAGATTTTTTTTTCATCTTTCTATCTCTTGAAACTCTAAAAAAATTAGAAAGAATGTGATTCCAAAGCTATACTAACATGCTGAAGAATAACATCACACTGCAGCCACTCAAATACCAGGACCAAATGGAGTTTCATGGAAATAATTACGGCAATAAAAACAGATGGTAATTAATATCAAGGAAATATTTCTTATGTAGCATTTGGAAGTTAGTATTCATTGTTTATACCCATTTTTCAGAAATTTTGGTATCATTAGGGTTGGTTTTTTTCTGAGGAGATATAAAGACTTTTTACATTTACTTTCTAAATGAGATGGGGAAAAAAAAATCTATTTCAATGGGGTTCCAAGGAAGCAGTCAAAAGTAGCTCCTATTTTTCTTTGGACAAATGGCTATTCTTTCTTTTCCCTAAATTAAGGTGCTTGTTTCTCTTTGTTTTCTTTGTTAAGAGGACAATTTTCCCTCCACTTTGGAAAAGGTGGACCATAAGCCCATCTTGTGGAACAACATTAGCCTTGGAACTTGGCCGTTACAAAGAAAATGCTTCCTGGATTTGGGAGCAGAATCTCATTGAAATTAAGTTAATGTACAATAGCCACCCAATTTCGTAACATTTTTTTTTTCTGGTTTGATACAAGTCGGATTGATTTGAAAGCTGAAGAGTTCTTTGAAAATTAATAGCAACATTCTTTTGTTTCATTTTCTGCAGCTCAGAAGACCAAAGGAGCCTTAGGAATTAATTGCAGGCTTCTAATAAACACAACGATGTAATGACGTATTTAACATTACTGGTTTTTGTTTGATTCCAAATAGATTGCAGATTTTTTTCTGGTGTGATACTAAAACAATTACCATTTTGAAAAAAGGATAATTAATCCGCAATTTTTTCACATTAGATCATAGATCTCGACGCAGTGCCCACCGATTTGATGGTCTTCAGCTGCTGCGTATTTATTTTTCATTTTTCCTACTGATGTACCGCCCCATCAGCGCTGACATTTAAATGAGTGAGTATTCAACACAAATGTGATCATTTGTACAGCTTCCAATGCGGCCCCATACTGAGATGATTGCTTCTGGGAGCCATCCATGGGTTCTCAAATAGGGGGAAAAAGCCAGGCAAAATTTTATCAATTTACATTTTTCTGTGATTAATTTTTATGCAAATCAGGGCCCGACCGTGCTCCCATCTCACCTGAATCATTCGGATCATCAAAGACAAATTGAGCATCACTTATTTAAAAAATAGGCTTTAAACTACTCTACAGCTGTGTTGGAAAATGCTAAGAGCAGGGCATGAACTTTTCTAATGTAACAGGAAGAGATAAGAAAATGCCGCTTTGGCATTTTTGTCCACAGTGCTGTAAACATGAAACTTAACAAACCCCCCAAAAATTGTTTGCTTTGTGCACTATAAGTTCCTGTTAATATTCAATAGGAAAAAGCAGAATCCTAGGCAACACTCTCCCCTCCCCCCCAGCACTGAATTAATAATCCAAAGTGCTGGCCATTGAGCAAAATGCACTGCTTCATGGTACATCCTTCCTTACTGAATATTTCTCCCTATTTTGTGCCTGTACAAACAAAGGACATCAGCTTTTGTATCTGAAGAAAAAAATTTGTACTACACATGGAAAATGGCAGGGGGGAGGGAGGAAAACATTTCTTTTTCAAGAAATCAAATGATTTGATATTGAAACCCTACCCAAACCAATTTTTCAGTGTAGAAATTAGTAGCTTGCCATTGCATGAGAAATGACAATATGAATGGGGTCCTAAGGAAGATACCACAGTGTTCCAGAAAGAACAATGGATTTGGAATCAGAAGACCTGGATTCGAAACTTGGTTCTGCCCCTTAGTACCTGGGTGACCTTGGGCAATTGTTTTGCCTCTTTGGGCCTCCATTTCCTCATCTGTAAAATGGATCTATAATTTGTAAAATGTAGAAATAGCCATTGGATTTGGTCCCAGGCAATCTAAGATCCTATTGGATAAAGACAGTCTGTTATCATGCAAACATCTCTTTCAACAACAACAAAATATTGATATGGTTCATTTTCTTGCAATACAAACGCATCATTCCAATTTTCCTTTTATGTTTCCTTTTTTTTGTTGAAAAGCGTATGTGAGAATTTCTGGGTTATAAGTAGGTATGAACTGTCCACAGAAACAGTTTTTTTATGACCCTGATGATAGTGGTTTAATGTTGTATTTTACATGAATAATTCAATGTCATCTTCCACAATTAAGTTTAACTCTCAGGATGGACTAGATTTGCTTTCTAATTTTTTTTAAGGATGTCTCAATTTTTGAATAAATAACTTATTGCTTAAAACCTTCCCAGATCTCCCTCTCACTTCTCCCTCATGAGGACAGTCGACAGACAAGAAACACATTTGTTGATAATCTTCTTGAACTAAAATCCAGAAAAAGAAAAACCCCACACTACTTCGATTGTCTAAGTGGACAATGGAATCAAAGGCTCAGCGAGGCGAGACGAGGCTCAACTATAGATATTTCATCATCAATAATGCTCTCTCTTATCTGAGGAAATGGATTTTCCCTTATATGCAGGAGCAGAGCAATACCAGTATTAGTCTCACTGCTGGACAGGAACAAGATTAGAATCTTAAAAGTCATCCTGGGGAGCTAAATTACTGTGCAGTGTACAGGTGAGTAGGTTAAAAAAAAGAGAGAGAGAGAGCAAAATAAATGCAGTTTATCCCATGGATTTAAGAGTTTATTTCATGGATACAAAAAAGGCATCTAAGACCATAGTTACTCTAACTGCATTTGTGGGGGGGTATGTGCACAACATGAGGTGGGGTTTGGGGGGAGGATCAGTGCAGATTTCTCCTTGTCTTTCACAAACCAACCCATCATTAAATACTGTGCCCTAAACCAAAAGGCAACTGCTGACTGTTTCTGCATCAACTTGGGATATAGGATGATTTTCTCCCACTACGGACCAACCCATTTCAGCCACCTGAGTTCCAGTGGCAAGATATCACAAGAATGTAGGCACAGGCTAGTCTCATGTCATAACATATATATTCATTCTTGGAGATTTAGCCTAATTTTAGGAGAAACCATTGAGGCTAGCAGGAACCAACTTTTGTTTGCTCTGGTTCAATGCAGTGGAAAGAGAACATTCACTCCATAAATGTCACATGTTGTGAGATCAGCCTCCATTAAGACTTATGTGACTCCTGACTCACAAACCTTTACCAACGAGGCATCGGGACCCTGGCAGTTGACCTGCTTTTCACTATCCAGCTGTGGTTTAAAGACAAGGACATTTGCCAATTGAATGTGAAAACCAGCCTGTCTCTCACAGACACAAATTGGCACCCTGTAACTGACAAGAAGACCTGCTCCCACAAAGACTGATTGAGTATTCTGGGGAACAGTGGGGTAGAAGACAAGGAGAGAGGCCACCTAAAGAGACAGCAACTTAAAAGAATGTATAGGAAACAGAGTGAATACACGAAGGTATTAGAGACTTCTGAAATACAGTTCTCTTACATAGTGCTCTCCAGAAATCATAGGTCAAAATGCTAACATTGCCATAAATTTTTAAAAAATTAAATTATCATTACTTTACCTTTAATTGTCTTAAAATATCCCCACACTGATCTGCTACTTAGCCTTCCACACAATCTTTTTTCCATAAACTGTTATTTTTCTTCTCTTATACAATAACGATTCTCTTGTTGTCATCCAAAGAAGGAAGTAATGACTTAAGCTAACTGAATTTAACCTAACAACCTAACAAAGTGACAGAACTGGGAAATTCTAATTCCTAAAAGAAAGATCCTCAAAGAGAATATCCTACAGAGTATAAATGGAGGAGGCATTCCCTACAGATAGTGAATCCTGTTAGATGGTTCTCCTTGTGGATGCCACTGTATTGCTATGGAGTCTCTAAAATGAGACCTATAATCCCTCAAAAGGATTCAGCCTAAGTAGCTACATTGGAAAAAAAAAAGTAGATATAGAATGATTATTATACAGACAACGGTTCCCAGTTGGATGGATGGTCCATAGGGTCAGTCAATCAGTATTTATGCTGGACATTGTGCACAGTTATTATATTGGTCTCAAGAGTTAAAGAAGAGAACAAAGTAGATTGTCTTTGATAAATTCTCCAGTGCTTTTAATGGCACCGATCTCTCCTTGAACCAAGGGCTCATCCAATGCTCTTCCAATGGCATGGTGATTAGAGAACTGGTCTTGAAGTCAGAAGGAACTGGGTTCCATCCTACCCCTGTTACATACTGGTTATATAACCCTGGGCAAGCACTTCACCTCTCAATTATCTAGTCTAGGTAGATCTCTGAGATTCTAAGTTTCAGAGAGGATGCCATCTTCCACTGATAGAGGAAGTTTCTTTACCAGGCACTCCCCATACCAACAAAATAAGTCTAGTACAAAAAGGAAAAAAATATTCTAATAATGCAGTATGGCCATTAGTCATGGAATTGCCTAGAAGAAAGAGAATAAATCAGATCAAAGAGAGAGGTATGAATTAGGTGATCTAGGCATGGGAAAGAGGGAAGGAATCATTAGACAACCTGTGTCTTCCTCTGGTAGCCACACAAACCCCTCACTGTCAAGAAAATTAAAGGTAGGTCTCCATAATGTTGGGTGGCCCTCCCAGGGAGGCTTTATGGTAGGAAAGGTACAAAAGCCACCCAATATAAGAGAGTACAGATGAGCCGCAATCTACACCATTAGAGAGAATCACCACATTGATGAGATGAAAGATCCACCAACATGCTGAGATAAATTAAAGTTCAGTCTACGACTTCCTCTCAAAATTACTATTTCTTTTTATTATAGGAAAAGTTTTAGAATCATACTGAATAATACATTTTACAGTGTGTAGCTAGTCTACTATCCAAAAACAAGGTCCATAAATATCACTTCTCTGGGCCTCAGTTTCCCTACCTGTTAAATGAAGGGATTTATCAAATGAGATTATCTCCAGAATCCCTTCCAGCACTAAATCCTATGATACTGTGATGTCTTATGTAGAATTAGAATTCATAGAGCAAGCAAATGCAAATCAATGTTCTCCATACAAAAACTTGTTAGGATGCACCGCTATTCTATGTTCCATAACACCAGATTAAAACGAGTTGGGAGGGCTTTGTATTTATAACCATAAAACACAAACTGAATCTGTTGGTGTGAACTTAGAACAAAATGCAAGATAAAACAGAGAAAATAGCAACAGATGAGGAATCTGGAGACTCAGAGTAGAGCCCCAGCTCTGTTACTCCCTGGATCTATGACCTCAGGCACACTGGTTGACCTTTCTCGGTCCCAGTTTCCTTAAGTATAAGATGGTGGGGGGGGAGCAACCTAGATGACTTATAAGGTACCCTCTGGTACTTTTTTTTTTTGGTCTTTTTTTTTTGAATGGGGAAGGCGGAACAGTTGGGGTTAAGTGACTTGTTCAAGGTCACACAGTATTAAGTGTTAAGTGTCTGAGGCTGGATTTGAGCTCAGGTCCTCCTGATTCCAGGCTCTATTCACTGCACCACCTAGTTGCCCCCCTCTGGTACTTTTTTAAAGAATGTTTTTATTTTGTTTTTTCTCAATCACATGTAAAAATCAATTTTAACATTCATTTTTAATAATTTTTGAGCTCCATATTCCCTCTCTGTCTTCCCCCTCTTTGAGAAGAAGGTAAGCACTTTGATACAGGTTATACAGGTACAGTCATGTAAAACTGATTCCATATTAGCCACGTTGCAAAAGAGAACACAGACCAAAAAAATTTTAAGAAAAAACAAGAAAAATAGAGAAAGTAAAGAAAGTCTGCTTCTTTCTGCATTCGGACTCCATCAGTTCTTTTTCTGGGGTGGAGAGCATTTTTCAGCACAAGTCCTTCACAACTGTCTTGGATCACAGTATTGCTGGGAGTAGTTCAGTCACTCATAGGCAATCATCGTACAACATCACTATTATTGTATATGACGATCTAGCTCTCAGTGCTATAGTTTCTAATTCTATGGTTCTAATAAATGTAAAGATAAGAAACTTCCAAGGAAATAAGTAAAATGGCCTGATTTGAGGCAGCTGGTGGGCCAGCAGATAGAGTGCTGGGCCTAGACTCAGGAAGATCCGAGTTCAAATTCAGCCTCAGACACTTATTAGCTATGTAACCCTGGATGAGTCACTTAACCTTTGTCTGCCTCAGTTTCCTTAACAGTAAGATGGGGCTAATAGATAATAACCTACCTGACAGGCTTGTGAGAATCAAATTAGATAATATTTATAAAGGGTTTAGCACAGCGGCTGGCACATAGTAGGTATTTTAAACTGCTTATTCCCTTCCTTTCCCCCTCATTCCACCAGAATACACTACCAAAGAGACTGCCATTATTGCTAAAATGAAATAATAAGTATAATTATTTAAATTATTACATTTTAATTTTACCTCTGGAGGAAGGAACATTAAAGATATTTAGCATCTTTTCATCATCGAGGGAGATTCATAAGCAAAATAAACCAAAGAGGCATTGGATCGGACAACTGGCTCTGGTACATGTCTATGCTCAGCCTCTTATGAATAAAAAATTCATTGCAGAATACAAGAAACTAAATCCCTTAAGGACTAAGGTTACCCAGGTTAACATAGATAATTTTCCAGCTTCTTAACTTCGACACTGTCATTAATAACTGCATGAAGGCTTTTCTTTAAGCCTGAAAGTGAAAAGAAAATCTGCTGGCATCTCTCTTTCCTCTCCAGCTCATAGGGATAAACTTTGCCTACAGCAACGCTGAGGTTAAAGCCAACAATTCCACTTGAAAGATCCGTTATTCTACATATTTCAAAAGGTAACAACGATCCATTGCTATGAGAACATTAGTCAGGCCATGGGAAAAACACAGGCTTTGAACTGGGAGCTGATGTCTGGGTTGAGTGGCCCCTTCTCTGGGCGTAAATACCCTCATCTGGAAAAAAAGGGATTGGGCTCTGACTCTAAGGTACAGGATCAGTACTTTTTCTAGTTTATCTTTCTATTTTTTATTTGCTTTTTTTTCTTTTTTCTGTTTGTTTTCTATTTTTTCTATTCTACCTCTCACATATATATATATTTTTTCCACCCAGATGGCCACAACCCCTACATCATTAAGACCTCTCCGATGGGTCTCCCACTGCATCCTGGGCCATCTCCAGTTGTCCCGATCAGTGTCTGGTCACTGAAACTAAGCGGCTCTGGAGGAGAAAGTGAAGCTGGTGTCTTTGCACAGCCCTCCCTCACTCAAATCCAATTCAATTGCAAAGTCATATTATCATCTCCCTGGTGTCTTGGGCCTCTTCAAGAACGAAGGATAAACCACAATCCGTAGGCAGTCCAAGTTGCTTGAATGGGGATCCAGCTGACCAGTTCCAGTTGGGCAACTCAGTTAATCTTCTCCCCTCTCCTTTCTTTCTCAAAGATCAAGCCTTAAACCCAATTCACTCTGGATCTCATTGACTGGACAACAATAGTTCCCTGCCCAAGCACCACTTAATGTTTATTTTTGGGTCCTCCTGGCTCAGAGTGAATGTAAATAGTAACTTTCTCTAAAAAAGGCCAAGGCCTCATGCAGCTTCCTGGGCCATCACCAGTTATCCTGATCTATATCTGCCCATTGGACCCAGATGGTCCTGGAGGAGAAAGTGAAGCTGGTGACTTTGCACAGCCCTCCCTCACTTAAATCCAATTCAATTGCAAGTCATGTCATTATCTCTCTTATGTCATGACCTCTTCCAGAACAAAGGACAAAGCACACAACCACAACCTGCCCCCCAGCCTGTTGTCTCCTAACTGGGCTGCCTTCCTCAAGTGTCTCCTATGTTTATTCTGTCCTCCACTCATGCTGCCAAAATGATATGGCTGAGACACAAATCTAACCTGCACAAAAAGTACCCATGGTGCCCTGTTGCCTCTAGATTAAAATATAAATATCTCTGTTTGGTTTTTAAAAACCCTTCACCATCAGGCTCTACTTAACCTTTCTAGGTTTGTTGTTATTGTTGGGTCACTTCAGTTCTGTCTGACTCTTGGTGACCTCATTGAGGCTTTCTTGGCAAAGATCCAAGAGTGGTTTGTCATTTCCTTCTCCAGCTCATTTTACAGATGAGGAAACTGAGGCAAATAGGGTTAAGTGACTTGCCCAGGGTCACACAGCTAGGCTGGATTTGAACTCAGAGCTTCCTGAATCTACCTTGAAGCCCCTTCACCTAATCCTATGCTTGTCACATAAACAGTGCTTAAGGGGTATTGGGTGGTCAGTTAGTCTAAACTTTCATTTTACAGATGAGGAGGTGGAGGACAAGAGAAGGTAGCCATAGGTTAGGTCACGCAGGTTGCAAATGGAAGTGCTCGGATCTGAATCTAATTCCTTTGGCAAACCTAGTGCACTTTGTACCACGTGGTGATGCCCCTTACAACCCATCCACTTATGCTGTTGGAAACCGTTTCATAAATGGTGTTCATAGTATTTGTACTACCTACCTTACATGTGACAAAGAAGTGAAGTGCTGGTAGACAGGGAGTTAATGCCATGGTCACCTAAAAAAGCACCCCCCCTTCCCCCCAATGAAAGGGTAATTGGGCACTAATTTTTAGTCATTCCCTGGCCTCTGAACCCTTATGTAAGTTAAACAATTCTGCTAACTAGCAAGAAATTTCCATTTGTCTCAGCCAGAGATCTGGTGACAAAAATTATTGTGGAAACATAGTTACCACCATGATTCTTGCTTTATTTACCTTGTTATCAAAAGTACCACTGACAGAGCAGAGTGATGTTTAGAAGACCATTCAGTAAAGACATGCCACAAATAGAGTGCTTTCCTTACCGCCACTATTGGGGAAAAAACCCAGTGAGGCTCCAGGAAACAGTGAGAGGAACATGGGCAAGGATCTCCCATTCTTGTAGCATTTTCCAGGCCAGTGGACTTGAAATTATGCCGTTCCAAAATAATTCTGGGGTGGGAAGCTTCCCAGGAAGATGCAGTAACACTTAAGTGTGAGCTGCAGAGTAAGGCTGATGTGGGAAAGCTGTGATATTGCCAGCTTAGAAATAGGTGCTGCCGTGGAGTCAGGCAGTTGACAAACGGGTTTTCTGTGGGAGGGCTAAGGGCCATCCAAGGCAACTATAGAGGAGGATGGGCTGAATCAGCAGGTGCTCAGCTGCAATTAGAGCTTGGGTCTACAAATGAGAAAGCAAGGATGGAAGCAAAGATCCCGGGAGTTGTTGAATGTGAGGGAAAAAAGGAAGCCTTGTACCTGAGAAGGAGGAAGGGAGAAAGGGAGAGAAGGAAAGAGAGGAAGAGAGAGGGAGAGAGAGAGAGAGGAGAGAGGGAGGGAGGGAGGGAGAGAGAGAGAGAGAGAGAGAGAGAGAGAGAGAGAGAGAGAGAGAAACTATAGAAGAAGTAGAGATGGAAGACAGAAGGGAAGGGTTAACTAGAGAAGACACTAGACTTTAGTGTATGCAAGAAGGGGAAAAAGGAAAAACCTTATTGTATCTAAGGGGATTCTGAAAAATCAAATGCAACAGATTTTTGTTCTAGTCAAAGTTTAGTGACAGTATTTAAGGAAGAGGCAGGATGGCATTATGCAATTGGAATTAGAATTCAAATCTTGCCTTATAAATCTATTACCTACTCTGAGATTCATTTTCCTATCCACAAAATGGGGTTAATAGCAATCATGTCACAGGGTTGTTTTGAGGATCAAATGAGATCATGAAAGTAAAGTACTTTGCAAGTCTAAAAGTGTTAGATTAATACCAGCTATTAAGATTATCATCAAAGTCATTAAATTTCTTACCTTTTAATTAAAAAGAAAAATCAGAGGGTAAATCAAAAGGACCATGACCACATTCAGAAGAGTTGAGCCCAGGAAAAATGATGGATCATGAATTAGGCCACATGATGTTGAGGGACACTCAACAACTGAATTGTAATTTTGTACAAAATAACCCAGACTAAGAAAGCATTAGAAAACAACACTGGTATGAGGAGTTTCTGTGTGGAATTACTGTAGTGAATGTTGTTCCAAAACCGAAATAGTGAATTTACATATACTATATGTGTATTGCAAGGATCCATAGTTTTGTGATTGTAAGTGGTCCCTCTACCAATCCTCATAACAGCAAAAATCAATTGATAACAATAAAATAAGTCAAAGATAGACTTCTTTAAGCCAATCTAAGAATTATAACAAGAGAATACTATTTTGGGGGAAAAGTATAAAAATGCCCAGAATAATTAGAATCAGAGAAGAAACTATAATTCATAGGATATCATCAGAGTGGCTCCACAGGTTTAACTTGTCCCAAAATGAAAAAAATATTGCAAATAAGTAAGGATCTAACTCAGGACTACTCACCAACTACAAAAAAAGAAAAGAAAAGGGGAAAATGGATACAGTAAAACCAAAATGCAAAGGAAAGTGGCTTTCACTCAAGGATAACTTAACCTATAAAACTGAACATAATACTACAGGGAATCGATGAACTTTTTATTATTAGTTCCAGGCATTGCTTATGAAAATACCAGAGTGAGCAGTCTTTGAAATACAAAAAGAGTACACAAAATAAATGAGGGATGAAGTTTGAATAGTTCAAAAAAGTTACAGTTTGACCCAATGTTTGCATACTGAATGGGGAAAAAGATTATTAATTTCAGAGAACTATTACTATATCTAAGGGTCAGGGGAGAAACATAATACAAATAGTAAAAAAAAAAAAATTAAAAGAAACAGCCTAATAAGGAAGGAGAAAACCATGGGGGTGACAGTATTTTTTTTAAATTGGAGGGTACCATAGGCTCTGTTCATTCAAACACAGGGATGTTGGAGAAGGAAAGGGAGGGGGGGGGGCTCATGAATCATACTTTTACCTGGCTCTGACAAGGGAATACAAAAAATATTATAGAATGAGACACTGAATAAGGCAAGCAGCGGAATGAACTATATAGAGAGGATTGGGAAAGGTGTCTGAGCTGTCAGGTTAAAGACCAACTGAGAAACTGAATGACCTACAAAGAATTGAGGAGGGGATGGATGTTTCGAGGAAAAAGAAACATAGAATTGACTATCACAAAAAGATGTGTGAGTTCAAGAACAAGACCCGATCATTTGGGTTTGGGCTTAGGTAGGAGGAAAAGGACTGCTATCAGAATGTGCTAAGTATAGCAAATGCCTAGCAATGATTGTTTTTTTTCTTTCAAAAGAAAGAATTATTACAACAGGATTTGGTAGAAAGAAAACCAAATATAATCATTGTAACTATGAATGATATCCATTTGCCTCTAAAGAGGATGAATTAGAAAGCAAAATTCAACAATATGTTATGCACGAGAAACACAAGTAAAATACTAAAATTTCTACATTATTGAATTAAGATGGTAAGGTAAAATTTATTTTGCCTCAACTGAAGGCAAAATGGCAATCATGATTGTAGACAAGGTAACAGTAAAAATAGGTAGATAAGAAAATCAAACAGGAAAAAATTCATTATGGGGAAAGGGACCATAGGTAAAGAAACAAAATCTGAATAAAAGAAAATTTCACCAATCTAGGGAACTTCTAGTGCAGGAAAACTACTATCAACTCAGGTCACAATCTCTATGCTCTAGTAAAGCCCAAGAGAGTTTGCTGGGATCAAGAGAAGTTCCAGGGGCACACAGTAAGTGTCAGAAGTAGAATTCGATCTAGGTCTTCCCAACTCTGAGCCTAGCCCTGAATATACTACAATCCATCAGTGAACTATTGACATAATGTTCATTAAATAATGCAACATTAAAGCTTTTGTCTTTACTCAGATTTAGGATTCTGTTGACTTAGGGAACTTCTACTAAGGAACTTCCCTAGAAGCTTTCATTCCTTGGTTTATTCCTTCTGTGTGGTTTATCAAGAACTAGGCTATTATGCTTGCTTGCTATTTATCTGTCTATGTCTTTCTCTTTAGACAGACAAATATAGGTACCCACACATATATGTATATGCACCCATATGTACATATAGGCTAAATACAACTAGCTATTTGCTGATTTTATCTGTTTACAAATCATTTGGATGATTATTGTTTTCTAGAGTAGTTTGGAATCTCTCTCATAGGACCAAAACCTTTCTTCCATGTGTCCCTAAGTGTTCTTGATGATTGCTGCCATTATTTTGTTGTTTTATTGAATTCTAGAAAGTATTGCTTTGGTAATTTTATTGGCATAGTATGAAATCTGTGACAATTTAATTAGGTCTATTTATATAGTATTACACTTATTGATGTAATGTTAAATCTATAACATTTGGGTAATATCAGAATTTTTATTGCATTGGCGTGACCCAGCCATAAACCCTGAACTTCTCTTTAATTAATTATGGATGATTTTACTTCTATAAAATTACTTTTAGATGTACTTATGAAAGTCCTGTATGTATCTCTGTAGGTAACTTCACATATGTCTAATAATTTTTTTTGTTATGTTGAATGGAACCAAAATGCAAGGGAAAAATAGTTTTCACCCAAGGATAATTTTATTCTATCAAGATGGGCATAATCCTGTAGGGAATGAATAAATATACAAAAGAAATTTAATGAATGTGATCACCTATAAAAAATAATATTCACTAAGTGCTTTATCTCCCTTAAAATACTATATAAATGCTTTTATTATTATTTTTAAGCAAGATTGACTAACTCCAAAGAGTTATGCTTTAATTTAGGGTTAACATACTGAAAGGGGAAGAAAAGACTATTATCCTTTGAAAGGCTTTTCTTCCTGGTTTAAAAAAATAATAAATGGAAAAATTAATGATTCTTGTGGATATATTTTGTAACCTTTGACTTTATTGAAGCTACTAATTATCTCAATTAATTTTTGTTGATTTGGAGGGTTGCCTAATTATATTACCTTAAAATATCAATTATTTTACTTCTTTTGCCTAAACTTGCTCCCTCGATTTGTTTTCCTTCTCAAATTGCCAAAGCTAGCATTTCTAGAATCATGTCCAATGATAGTAGAGACAGTGTTCATACTTCCTTTACCCTCCCAAATTACTGGGGTAGATTTCAGTGTTTCTCCTCTACCAATATAATACTAGGTATCACCATGGCTCACAAAAATCCATGTGCTCTCCTCAATTTCCCTTCCCCAAGGGCAGAGTTTAGCCTCCGATACTTGTTACAGCATCCTCAGAGGTACCACAGTCCCACAGCTCATTCTTGCCAAAGAAATCTAAATGAGCCCAGAGTTCAAATTTCAAGTTGGGACAGTTATAGGAATACTCATGAAACTAAATTGTGACTTGGTGGTCCCCAAGGAGGCCTTGAACTTCACATGCTAGAACTTCAGAGTTTTAGACTAATAGATTGTGAAATACAAAACTCTTTAGTACCATCTCTCTATGCTCACTCTAATGTCAAGTAATGACATGCCCATAGACAATGAGAATGAACTAATTTGTAGAGATCATATTATATATCATACATAATAGAGATTATAGAGAAATAAGAAATAGTAAAATATGACATAATTGGAATTCTTTTTTTTTACAAAACCACACAAACTGATAAAGGAAGAGGAAGGGGTTGGGGGAAGGAAAGCAGAGAGGAGGAGAGTAGAAGAAAGAGAGGGGAGAAATGTCCCTTAGCCACTGAGCTCTGTTGCTGAGCAAAGAGAATATACTACTGATCAGTCCTTTCCTCTAATTAGACTGTTGCAATTCTATCTGTTATCCATAGACCATAATGTTGGCAGCCCCAGGGATCACCTGGGTTTTTCCAATTCCATTAAAAAATCTCCACCCTGGCCTCTGGTATCCAAGCACATAGCTCCAATTTCCCTCAGGTTATATTTCTCTTTTATTCCCCAAGCTTCAAGCTGCTGACTGATCTCATTTCCTTAACCTCCTCTCTCATTGTTCTATGGAAGCTTGTAGGAGGTACTACATAGATAACATTAGTGCTGGCTTTTAGTTAGATGCTTTTTATTATATTAATTAACATAAAAATCAAAATACATACAGAGCATTCCAAAAGTCTTAATGCAGTTTCAGGCTTACAGACGTACTTTTGGGATATCCTCTCTATATCTTGCATTTATGTGTGGACGTATATATGTCAGTCAGGCAATAAGCATTTATTAAGCTGCTGGCTCCTATGTGCCAAGCACTGAGCTGTATTTATATGTGCATACTGCACTGTATACTGTGATACTACAGGACATCAATGAGCCTACGATCTTGTGGATGTTGGGATTCTCTCCAAAGGCGTGGATTCCAAACGAATTCATTCCTTCTCATCTCTTGTAACCCTTGCCCAGTGCATTCTGTAAATCTTCTACTGAAATCTATTCAGGGTCCTGGAAGCCTTCCTCTTCATTTTTTAACATGACCTGGATACCAGTGCAATGCACAGATTCACCATCTATTATCACTCAACTCAAGACATGGCTGAGACTTAGTATCAGAAATCCCTGTAATGATGTATTTTATGCAATTGCATAATCTTTGAGAGCTTAAAACTGCAGTAAGACTTCTGGGAGACCAGGTATAATTAAGTACTCGTAATAATCCATGATTCCTCTATGTCCACTCTGGGCATTTTTTGTTGTCCTTTTAGAAATTCCTAGGAGATTATAATATTCCATGATATTCAACCATATAGCATCACCAAATTGTTTTTCAAAAGATTGATTTTGTTTTAATGAGGTCACTGGATGTGCTCGTTTCCCAAGGGCAATTCAGTCTATTCTTTTCCTTCTCTTCAATTATGGGTCCAGTTTAACTGTCCCCCTGCAGTATCTGGCCAAGATATATGCAAAAATGAAACAGCTCCATAGATGTCTATCTAGCTACTTGTCATCATTGAAATAGAAAAGATATCAATAACTATTGATCTCCATGTCCAGTTTCATCTCTACAAAGTCTTCATGAGAATAATTGAGACGCATATCATCCTTGATGGAAATATGACAAGGTAACAAGCAGGTTTTCATAAATCATGATCTACAGGAAACCACACTTTTCAGTCACATAATTGACTAAAAGGTATAGAGAATACAAGATTCCCCAGTGTTTACTGATTGTTGACTATAACAAAGTTCAGTATATAATAGGCATGTAATAAATTGTTGTTGAATGAATGAATAATAAGCCACTCTAAAACTTTAAGGCAGTATGACAAATGCAGTCACAAATGAAGCAAAGAAACTCAACGAGGGAAGCATGCCCTCATGGTTCTGTCACAGGAAAGGATGAGTATAGCAGAGCTCCAGAGGAATGAGGGAATCAGTCTTTGGAATCAATCCACTAAGCAATCGATAAGCATTGATTAATTGACTACTATGTGCCAGCCACTGTATTAGGTGCTGAGGGCACAAAGATAAAAAGAAAACAGTGTCTGCCCTTAAGAAACTCATGATGAATAAGTATATTCCAGTTCTATACAAAATATGTTCAAAACAGCTTTGGAAGAAAGGGCACTGGGAATTGATCAAGAATGTTTTTATACAGAAGGGGATGCTTGAGCTGAGTGTGGAAGGAAACAAGAGATTCCAAGAAGAAGAGGTGAGGAAAGAGTGCATTTGGGGACCAGAGACCATGAAGGATTCAGTCTTGTGTGTAAACAAAAGAAAGCAAGTTTGGTTGAACCATACTACATGGGAAGGGGGGGAGGTAATAAAGCTGGAAAAGTGGGTGGAGGTCAGATCTAAAGGGTTTTAAATGCCAGCTTTTATTTGATTGAGGAAATGAGTCCCTGGAAGTTATTGAACAGGAAAAGGACACAGATGAATATGTACTTTAGGAAAAACAACTTTGGCAGCTGATTAGACTATGGATTGGAGAGGGGACACAGCTGAGTCAGGGAGACACCTGAATCTAGGTGATGAATGCCTGAACCATAGTTCAGGTGGTTGTGTGAGTGAGTAGAGAGGTGGGAAAGATTAGAGAGATGCTGGAAGATAGAAATGAAAAGTAGATCTGGCAACTAATGAGGATGCAGACAGAGGGAGAAAAGTGTGAGGAGTCAAGATAGTTCCAAGATGATGAACTCTGGAGACTGGAAGGATGAGGCTGCCTTCAACAGAAATAGAGAAGCTCTGCTATATCTCACCTCAAAGGTCTCTCCTGGTCCTTGCTGACCTTACATTCCATCACTCTGTTCTTACAGTGTATCTGTCATCAAAGGACTGATCTAAAGACTGCCAGCAATGCCAACTGTTTAAACAAACCACCTATCTGTCGCTTTACCACAGACTAAAACCCCACTACATTCCCTGACATAATAAACACTCTTGTCTCCCTTTACCTCACACATCCTCACCTGTCTTGACTTCACAGTTTAGCTAATTCCCAACACCAAAAAAGATAAGACCTCGTGCTAATGGTGATGCAGAACAGAGAAGCAATGGAGATTTGCTGTAAATGAGCAAATAGAATTTGAAAAATGGTAACACAAACAGCAAACACTAATTCAGAAATCCCAGCTAATGCCCCCAACCAGTTGTGTTTGATCAGAATAGGATACATAGAATTGCCTCGTTCCAATATTCAAGTTAAATTATACATTCATTCATTTATTCAGGCATCAAGAATGGCCTAAACTAGGGAAACAAGAATACTCTGGGTTCTAAGTGAATACTCCAAGTCCCCTGGGAATGGAAGAGTTCTGTGTTATTGTCACCAAAACTAGTGTAGTCTTTATTCTAATATTTAGCTTCTGTTTTTCCAATTTAAACAATTATCAGTGTTGATATGGCTACACAATGAGGCCTCAGAAGAGGAGGATTCTTTGCCTTCACTTCCTGAAAGCAAGCTTATTAAGAATGACATAGGAAGAATTGCAAGCATTCATTTGCTAAATCTCAGCGCCCTCTTCTAAAGCCAAAGGGTACTATAAAATGTGTCAGCGAGACAGACACACAGATATTCACATGGCTCTCATAAATCCTCCAGCCTGCCTGGCTTTGAGTGGATCTCTGGGAATGGCAAATTTCCAAGACCTACTCCTACCCAGAGGGCATGCTTCTGATTGCTTAACACTCTACACAAATGGGACTTTCCAGGCAGCTGTGAAGGCATTGCTTCTGGGGAGGATAATGAATTCTTTGGAGTAGGATGGAGAAGAAATTTAGCCAGCCTAGGACCACAGGCACTCCATTTTTATTTGAGAAAATGAAAGAGAGCATTCTGGGTTGATAGGTGGAGCAAATCACTGTTCAAAAGTGATCTTTGTTTTGGGTGGGTTGGGCGACATTTTGCCCATTATATATTTTTTAGCAAAAATAACAGAAGTCTGAGGACCAGCCTAGTGAAGTTGGGAATACTTATCAACACAACCTACATGGGGCTGACTTTTCAACCAAGGCATCTCATGGAGGCTGTTGGGTTTGTAGCTTGCATGGATGGAGGGTATAATCATGCTTTAAAAAAATCACAGTTGCCTAAAGTATTGAAGAATAAAGATAGCTGCCATTTTGATAGCACTTTGGACTTTACAAGGTAATTTTTGTGTAGCAATCCTGTTAGGTAAGAAATGTATATTTCAGGTATAATTATGCCCATTTTATGAGGAAACTGAAGTTCATCCACAGAACCAGAAATCAAACCCTGAAGTACAGGGCTTCTCTCTCAACTCCACTATGCTGGTGTGTTCTCCTTTTATACTCAGCAGGGGAGTTAGAGCTAGGACCTTGCGGAGCTCTTGGTCCAGACATTTCATTTGACCAAGGAGGATGCTTCAGTCTGGATCCAAACACTAACAAACTCTTTCTACAGTTGAGAAACTCCTGTCTGCCCACATTACTCTCTCCCAGCACAGAATCTCTGTTGGGTTCTCTCTCTCTGGCTTCAGTTAATTACATGAAGAGACAGATGCGGAGTAACCTGAAGGCTTTCTCTGCCACCACAGTGAGTCTGTACTCTCCTCAACAGGCAGGTAGTGAGAGGACACAAATGCTATCTGACAAGGCAGCAGATCCTATCACCTAAGGTTAGGAAACAGACAAGCCACTCTGCATTCAAAAGTAAAGACGGAGAAATTTCAAGCATATTGTTTCTGACAGAAATCATATCCTAGCTGCATTTTTTGACAAAGCTTGTGTGAATGAAACGATATACTTTCTGTTCCCCATCTTTCCCTTTAAGAAAGAGACAGACTATCAAAGGTACATTGGAGGTGACAGCTCAATGCACAGTGGTTAGCAAGTTTTTCTTTTTTAAAAGAGGCATTAAAGAAACAGCTACATTCGATCAATTTAAATGCTACAGTTATCTCACTTTACCCTTGATGAGAGATGGAGTTGAATGATGACTAGAGAAAAGCTCTTGGAGTCATGGAAACCTAAATTCAAGTCCCATCTCTAACACTTGTACGGCCATGGGCCAGTCAGTTTCTCCATCTGTGGAATGATGAATTTAATGCTCATAGTCCCCACATCGTAGTTATTATGAGGTCCAAATGAGAAAATGGGGTCAGACCCTTTTCAGCCCTACAAGTACCATGTGAACTTTAGTTAATGTTGCCTTAATGTCCACAACTCACATATCTTTTCTGTATGTTATTCAGCATCATGTACTGTGTTGTTATGCATGTTAGTAAGTGTCATGGCAGACAATCTGTGGCCATTTATAGCCTTCTCTAAAACAAAATGGCAGCCACAAGGCAGAGAGACTTTTCTGATTCACATAACGTGAAAAAAAGAACCCTGACAATTACAAAGTACATGGACCAGTTGTGATGTATTCAAGAGGAAGAGTAATTTCAAACAACTATATTATGACCTGCCTTCATGTCCTTGGACTAACATGCATCAAGACCAAATGAATGGAACTTCCAAGGGGGCAGATATGTGCTTAACATGAGGGAGTGATTCTTTACAACTAAAGTTGACTGAAAATAGAATGGACTCCCTCTGGGCAGTGGTCCTTTTGTCATTGACGGGGTTCAAGAGCAGAGATTAAATGATGAAGAAAAGAGGAATGTTTCAGATAGGAGTGAGACCAGATGACTCCAAGGGTCCTTCCAACCCCAGGATTCTATGACTGTATCATTAAAATTGTCTGGAATCATGAAGTGAATCACTTAGAGCTAATACGGACCTTAGAGGTGATCCAACCGAACCCTTTCATGCAATGGGAGTAGAGGTCTAGAGGGTCACCAGAAGTCACATAGCCTAGTACAGTAGCCCAGCCAGCCCTAAAGTCTGGGTCTGACTTGAAGCCTAGTATTCTTTCCTTTCCACCACAAGTGATGTGTTTAGGAAAATAAACAAAATGAAAGGGATAAAACAAATAAAAATGCTGCCATCCTGTTTATTAATTGTATACTAATTTGATTTAGATGGAAAAGATTCCTCTAAAAGCTTAATTAAGTTATATTAATGTATTCCTTTTTGGCTTTTGTATTGCTTCATTAGGCAGGTAAAACCCACCAACTGAACATTAGCTAAAAAGCATTTCATAAGTGGTGCAATTTACTGAAGGGAAACAAAGTAATATTTGCTTGCGAAATTTCATTATGAACTATGGATTTTTTTCATCCAGCATTCCACACTGTAAATTATTATACCAGTCTAAGTCTTAGAATGGGTTTAGTACTTTTCTTCAGGGATTTGGCTGTGTATGTAAATATTTGTGGTCATTTTCCTCTATGCTCAGCAGTATGATGATGTGCTTTGATATGTGGAGAAATCTGTAATCTCACCTTTGGATGCTTCATCCAAAGTGTAGACCAGGGGTTCTCAACCTGTGGGTTATGTTCAATTTGTAACAATGAAAATGCATCCTGCATATCAGATATTTACATTATGATTCATAACAGTAGCAAAATTACAGTTACGAAGTAGCAACAAAAAACAGTTTTATGGTTGGGGGTCACCACAACTTGAGGAACTGTATTAAAGGGTCGCAGCATTAGGAAGGTTGAGAACCACTGGTGTGGACCATAACTCACATACACTTTTTCATCCTGTGCAACTAACGTCCATGCCCTTAATGCATCCACCCAGCAGAATGGTATCCTTCCTCTGAGGTTCTTGACATTGCCCAGGTACTGAATTGGCATAGAGTGCCAGTGGACTTGCATATACAATAGAAAATGGATCCTTATTTACTAAACTATAACTTTTCTAGAGCTCAACCAAATATAAAGGTAGATACATCATGGTATATAGGTTGACCCGGGATATGTCAACCAGAAGGTTTAAACTCAAAAATTAATATAAACATTGATATTAATTTTATGCCTTCCTGCAAAATATCTCAATATGTTTTCCCAACTCATCTAGAAACTTGTCATTACTTCTTACCTTGTGAATTCTGAACTTTTGTTTTTAGTTTTAAAGCAAATTTAAATAAATGCATACTAGAAAATACATATAGAATTGAATATTTCAAGGTGAACTACAGTTCAGGAGTATGCTATTTTCAAGCTCCAATTGAAATTTTAAGATTTTTTTAATGAAGGCATAAGTTATATATTCTAACTGTACTTTTACATTTGTTGGAGGCCTAAGGAAATGTGGATTTAGCTGTATTGTAGGAGATCAACAGTATCTCCTGTTGGGAATTATGCTCCATTGTAAGGAAACTAGTTTCCAATGTTCTGACAGCTTCAGCATATTCAAAAACTCCTTAAAATGGCCCAGAAAGGAATGCTTCTGAAGAAAGGGATATCATTAGAAGCAATGTCTGTCAGCAGGCAGACAGGTGAAGGACCACGGCTGGACTAGTCTTCTAGTAGATGTCAAAGTTGGGTGGTGAGGATGGGTTGGAAGGCAGGGCCACACCAAACACTCTGTGCAGGATTCATTTCAGAAGAAAAGCTGGAAGGAAGTTGTAGGCACCCTAATTCTGTGACGCTCTAAGAAGTTTAAAATAATCAGACTCCTAGTTAAAGTGGCAAGGCACCCTGAAGCTGTGTGCCAAGTAAGTCACCTCCCTTCAGATGCCAGAGAAAACAGCTCAGGGCCCTTATCCAAGAGCTTTGGGAATAGCAGACCATCCTTCCCACCCACCCCCCTCCACGCGCCCTGTTTCTAGGCCAATCCCCAGTGAAAGGAGAAATGACTGGGGTGAAGCAGTCCCAACTTCCTCCACTTCAGCAATATCAACTGCTAACCAACTGCCATCAGATAGCCGTTAGACCCAAGAATCCTGGGAACGATGGCACCCTACAGACTACTGGTCCTCCTTCTAGCCCAGTCTCTATAGCCACCATCTCAGGAAGCAATCACCATGGAAACCCAGAACTGGTAACTGCTTCTGAGCCTAAGGACTCAGAAAATAAAGTTCTTGCCACCAACATCCTTGGTACTATCATGTGGCTCAATATCAGAAACTGATACTTATCAATAAAAGTGATATTAAAGAAAAAGTGTTATAATTTACTTTGTTGCTCACTTATGTCCAACTCTTCATGACCCCATCCAGAGTTGTCTTGGCAAAGAAGCTAGAGTGGTTTGCCATTTCCTTGTCCAGTTCATTTTACAGATGAGGAAACTGAGGCAAACAGGGTGAAGGGACTTGCCCAGGGTCATAAAGTTAGTAAGTGTCTGAGGCTAGATTTGAACTCAGGAATATGGGGTTCCTGACTGATTGCCTTCCAAGCAAAGCACTCCATCCACTGCACTACCTAGCTATCCCAATCTGCCTTGTAGCTTCACCCCAAGGACCATGAGAACTTTTCACCTGACTTGCTGCTGAAGTCTTCTGTTGGTCTTCCTATTACAATGTCAGCTTCTTAAGAGCAAAGATTATCATATTTTTCTATGTGTATCACTTAGCATGATGTTTTGCATATAGTAAGTGCTTAATAGATGCATTTTATTCAATTTTATCCATAATTTATCACACATGCAATAGAATTTCTATTGCATTTTCGCGCTTCATTTTTTTACACATTTTGCAACCAGGGCATTCCACAAAAGTGTCCTAAAATGATTCCTCAGAGACAAAATGACTGTTACCCACAGGAACAAATTGAGAAAACTGGAGGTGTGTTATGTTCTTGACCAAGAACTCAGTAATAAAGTGTATCTATAGATAAACAAAATATCGCCCAGCCCCAAGATGCAAGTATCACACCCATATCAATCAAATTCAGCCTCATCCTTCCCATTCTCCCATTCTACTGCACTCTACACTTGTGCATTCTGGAGTCCCTTTACAATCCTCAACAAACTAATCTTCAAATTAGACATTTACCAGTCTCCAGTACATTACTTTGTACACACTATGCATATTTTAAGTGCATTATCTTTTCCACCAATAAAGAGCAAGTTCCCTGAGGGCAGGGACTGTGGAGATTTAGTCTTTGCAAAGCACCTGGTGCAGTGCATTACACATGGCAGATACTGAAGTTGAAATGAATTGAATTGAATACTGCTTTTGCTGGGTCTGTGATTTCAGCAGGATAAGTCTTTGTTTTAAAGGTGCTGATGGTAACTTCTACATGCCTCAATATCTCTTATATTTCCTGTTCCTTTTCTCCATAAATCCAGCCCACAATATTTAACCAATACACTGGAAATTTGTGTCAAGGGTACACTGATTTACCACAACTGTGAACTCTCGGACATATTTAGAATAGAAAATTGAGTTCTAACAAAATGAACACAAATATACTGTGTACTTTTAATATTCACAGGACTCCAATGTACTACAAAGGATATAAAAGGTTTATAGGCTAATTGTGAGAACACATCCTCTCATTGTACAGTTAGGGAAATTGAGGCCCAGAGAGAAAAAAAGTGTTGATGATATTAAGTAGCATAGCTGGACTCAAATTTAGGTCCTCTGATTCCAAAATGTAGTGCTTAAAATGCAAGTCTGTTGTGTGATAAATATGACCTCAATTCAATATGCCATTTGTGCTCCAATGGAGTTTTGATTTTTACTAGGTATAATAAACATGAAACATTAAATTAATATTAACTGTGTCTTCTTAGAAGGGCTTGTTTTTTGCAGATAACCTTAATCACTTGGTATTAAATTTCTCCACAATTTTCTGATTGGATAGCTACTTTTTCCTCTCAAGATTACAGATATCAGGCAGAGACACTCTTCAGAGTAATCTCATGAACCTTAGAGATGCTGGGGGCAGATGCATTTTTGTTAGATGAAGACAATGATGGAAATGATGAGTAGTATAATGACATGTTTTCACTAAGAAACATTAAATGGAAGGGCTACAAGCCACCTAAGATTTCTCTCTTTCATTAGTATCTCCTATTTAATCATTCTATGATCTCCACCAAATATGATTCAATTCAATCAAAAGAGTAGATAGATATCTGCTGTGTGCAAGGCACTCAACTAGGTATTGTGGACTCAGTAAAAACAATAGACCCTGTCCTCAAGGAGATTATATTGTTTGAAGTCAGTGAATAAAGGATGAAGTGAAGTTTAAGGATGGGTAAGACCTGGGCTTGGTTTTTGGTTTTGTTTTTAGTCTGTGGGGAAGAGGACAATAAGTAAGGAGAGACAGGAGATAAGAGAGAGCAAAATCAGCAAAGGCCAGCAGGAAACAGAGTTATGAGAGCACTTCACAGTTCATCAGAAAACCCCAAACAATTATCAGATCGTTAGAGACTTTTAAAAGGGAACTTCAAAACATTGCTCTCAAAATTGCTAAGACAGGCATAAGACAGGATCCTGATTGCCCACGGTGTTTAGACGTTGGTGAAAGCCCCAAATGACTAGATAAAAGCAGCAAGAATTAAGGTATAGGTGCTAATTAGTCAGCTTTGACTGAACACAACAAAATACAGTGGTAGAAGGTGGACGTAACTCCCATGGGTGCTATGGTTTGCTTAAGATTTATCCTGCTGGTTAATAAAGAACTATCTTTTCTTAATGAGGAGAATAAGATAATAGTCTCTCCTATTTCTACAGGAATAGTGACATTCGATTTCTGCCTAAACAACCTAAGGAACCAAAAGCCCACATAATGTAGAGTATCCCCAGGCAGGTAGAGTAAAACCAAAGTTTATAGACCCTCTAATTGGCATGTTTAGCTAATTTCCCTCCAATCCATTAAAATACACACCCGGGACACAGTATATTCATAGTATCCAAAGATTAGAAAGAGGAGAGGATAGAAGCGTCTGATGTCCATTGGGTCACTAAGAGTTAGGACATTACTCAGTTAGCAACAAGATCAGCAGCAGCAGCAACAACAAATCACAGTTATTCTCCAGCACCATCCCCTCTGAGGCTCAGGAAGAGATCAAAGTAACTTGCCCAAGACAAATCTTTGAGCTCATCAACATGGCGCTCTTTCAAAACCTCTTCACGCTTTTTTTTCATCCTCTGTGATTATTACATTGGTGATTCCCACAAATCATCCATAGAACATATCTGTTTAATGAACAAGGATTCTAAAATTTCCATTTTTCTAGGTCTGTCACATTTTTTACTCTTCTAGTATGGTGGTTGAAATGTCCATCTGTTAGCCCTCCTACTTACCTCCTGGCTATTCTGCCTCCTTTTCTGATTGTCCATTTCCTGGAGCAAGCAGGTGGGCAACAAGAAATTACTAAGCACTTTGTATGTGCCAGGCACTGTGCCAAGTGCCAGTGATATAAAGAAAGGCAAAAGACAGTCCCTGCCCTCAAGGAGCTTCCATTCTAATGGGGAAAGACCACACACAAAAAGAAGTTGAAAAGCAGGGGTAGGAGTTACTCACCTGTGGCATGTTATTGAAGTCTGTTAAATCAGAACAGGTGGGAGAGGAATGAAGGTTGGTCAGCCTGGGCCCCTCCCCCACAATGGAAGCCCAAGAAGGAATCACCAGTAAGAGAGAGGGGCTGGAACACCAGACGGTTGTTCCAGGGTGCTATTGCTCATATGCACAGTTACTACTGGCAATATGTTGTGACCAATGCTACTCATCATGACTCTTTCCCCTGCCCTTTCTATCACCTACAATTCTGATTCTTTAGAGATTGTGGCACCCCATGATTCATAGTCATTTAGCATCATTGGGAGAATATTGGTGTTATAAATGGCGAGAGAAAGCTGCCTCTGTGTGTACAGTGGGCCCCATGTGTTGCAAGGCCTTGTGGGTTATGAGGGGGATGGCCCCCAACCTGTACTATGGGGGTGTCACTGTGTGTCTTAAAGGGAGGTTTCTGCATTCTACATCTCTAACCTCTTCTTGTTCCACCCTTCTCCAAGGAAAACTATATAATTCCTACCAGGACGGGAAGCAGGAAGTTGGGGCCAGAGGTTATCACTCTGCTTTCCCTCAAGAGACGGGGCATCAGACTAGAATGAAATCTATCTGTACCCTTAAACATTGTTACTTTGGGGAATATGATTAGATTCAATCCAACTTCAGATCACTCTGTCATTATTAGATAAAGCTGACCCCAAGTATCATATCCAAGACTTGATCCCTTTCCCACCAAAGAATAGTTCCACAATGAACACATGTAACAAATAGAAATTTATATCAATTATATTTAACTAAATATAATTAATATAATTACTGTTTAAAATAATTACATATAATTATAATAAATAAATATAATTAAATTACATTTATATAAATTGCAGCAAAACAAAAATCAGAGAAAGTATACATGGGAGAATATACACCAGACAATATAAAGTGAAGGAACTCTTCTTTTGTGAGTAAAAATAACCCATTTCAACCAAGAGAAAGAGTTTGGGAACTCACCTAAGGAGAATCTCCCTGAAGTCTCTAGTTTTACCTTTCAGGGCAAATACTCTGATAGAAACTGCCAGTTCCTTTCTTGTCAGTTTCTTCCCCAAGTTCTTTTAATGTGAAATGAGATTGGCCTCTTCCAGTTCTCCTCTCAAAACTAGAAGCCAGAAATGCCCCCCAAAGAACTCAGGTTTGAGGAGTCCCACAGAGCACTGAAGAAGGCTGAAGCTTTCTGGCCCTACCTCTCATGGAGAGCAGGGCATTCATCCATACCAATAAGGACAGGGTGCCATACCACTGAGCTCTAGGACTGGGGCTACATAAAGGCTGATTTTTGTGATAACCAATCAGTTGCCAAATCTTGTAACTCCCATTTCTAAAACATCTCTAGTGTCTGTACCCTTCTCACCACCCACTCAAACCACTATTCTAGAGGCCTCAAAACACAAGGGGCCACTTTATACATAGAGGCAGCTCTCTCTACGTTTATAATACCAATATTCTCCCAGTGATCCTAGATTATTATAAGGTCTCCTGGCCTCATCTTGCTCCACTCCAATCCATCCACCATACAATTCCCAAAGTAATTTCCCTAAATTGCAGGTCTGACCAGTTTACTCACCTACTCAATAAACTCTAGTAGCTCCCATTACCTCTAAGAGCAAATATAAACTCTTCTGATTGGCATTTAAAACCTGTCATATGCTGGTCTTAACCCTACCTTTATAGACTAGCTGTACATTATTACCCTCTTGATGCACTCTGCAATCAGAGCAAATAGGTCTTCTTCAATGTTCCTCACATACATAGCACTACATTTCCTATCTCTGTAACTTTGCACTGGCTGTCCCCTACATCTGAAATGCATTCCTTCCTCATTTCCACCTCTTATACTTGCTAGTTCCATTCAAGACTCAGCTCACATGCCATTCTTCAAACCTTTCCCCTACGACTACTATCCTTATATATTGTATATACCATGTGTGTACATAATACGTGATGCTGAAAGAATATGAGTCCCCTGAGGGCAAGATTGTTGACCTTTTTTGGGGGAGTGGGCAAGTAGGAACACTTTCTATTGTGTTTCCATCCCTTTGGTAATTTAACCTACTTGAAATATTTTGAATAGTAAGCCTTCAATGATTTCAAAATTGGATTATCTTTATCAGCAATTTTATCTTTAAGTACTTGGTTTTGCCTATACACTACGACTTCATCTTCTTAATTGACATTTCTACTTCTTCATGTGGCATTAGGATTACTGAAACATTAGAGCCTAAATGTGGTAGTTCCACTATCATCTACCATTAGAAATGCTGCTGAATCTGTTTTATTTTCTGAATGATTTGTGCTCTCATTCTGGTATCAATTATCAATGCTATGGGGGTGATTGACTTAGTTGGGTCACATTCGAAGTTTTCTTCACTGCTTTTTGCTCCTCACTTATTTGGGCAGCTAGTGGTATAGTGCTGGGCTTCTTAAACTCTTTCCAATTGTGATCCCTTCAGCACTTCTTAAACCGTGGGTTTCAGTGGAACAACCAACAATTTAAATGAGATTTATAAACGTTCTAAAAACGATTTGATTTTCAGCTTCTGGTTCCATTCTGACACAATCACTCTTGAAATGCAATGGAGTTAGAATTAATCACTTGTTGCCCAACCTGCTAGCGTCAAGCTAGGCTTGTCCTCAGACAACAGGCAGTTTGTGACTGAGACCATAACCTTTCTAAGCTTTATAGAACATGCACAAGGTTAGGTACCACTTGTGTATCTTTCAAGAGCCTAAGTTTATCTTCATGCCAGGAAAAGACACAAAGAAGACTTCTGTGGAGGTTACGTCTATGTTTGTATGTACATACACATGGCACACATACACAAACATGTATGTTCTATGTATTTCTAAAATGTAAAAGAAAAATGAAAATTATTCCTTACTTTTTTCTCATGTAAAAGTCCAGAATTTTAGTGTCCTTTTATGGCATGGAGACCTTAGTCTCAGCTGCTTTTCCAGTCAAGTTATACAAATCTTCCTGAACAAAGAGCCATGGTCCTATTAAGTCTAATAACAACAACAATGATGGGGATGGTAGCTAACATTTTGAAAGCACCTATTATGTGCCAGGCTCTCTGCTAAATATTTTACAAATGTTGCCTCAACTGATCCTCACAACAGCCCTAGGAGGTAGGTACTATTATTACCTCCCATTTTACAGATAAGGAAACTAAGACAAAAAGAAGCTGAGTGTCTACAACACGAAGACACTTGCACAGCTTTCTAAGATAAATGGAAAATTTAGAATACTTGATTCAAATAACAAGCATATTGCTCTTCACATTTAATGGAATGCATCACTTGAGTGCTGGCTAGGTAAATGCATATGCACTGCTTCCACAGCAAGTCATTATATTCAAGTCTGATAATGCAATACCTGAGAGTGCAACAAAAAATACGTTATGTTCAGAATTTCTGGCATCTCCTGCCAAAACTTGAAAACAATCATCTCCTGGCTAGCAAAATGAAAAACCCCTCCATGACTGTCCATTGTATGTGTATCTTGTCTGCATTCTCCCGTAACTTCACTTAAGGAGCTCCATAATTTCCTCATTGTAATCCAATTCACTATCTTCTGGTTGATCACTGTAAAATACTGTCTAAAAACCATGCCACATGGACATTGATAATATTCTTTAGCATAAGACAATGGGAAAGGCACTCAAGATGACAATGCTTGAGTCTCCTCCAAGTCACTATGAGGTTTTCAAGAACTGAGATGCCAATTTGGAGAGGAAATTTGAGTCACAGAACAGTTTTGCCAAGTATGATCCCTGCACCTTTATCACAGGGCAGTATGGGATGCGTAAAGGATTTCCTTTCTTTTCCCAACTCCATGATTGACCACAGGGACCTACAGGAGAGCTACTTGCCCTCTCTGGCAAGACACCATCTGGTATATAGATACTCTGTCTTGCAGAAAACATGAAAACACAGGGAGAGTTGGGTGTAGGAAGCAGCTTAAAGGAACAATGTCATCTCTGGAATCAGAAAAGAAAATTGACTATGAATTGGGAGAAAACTAGCCTTAACATTAAGGAAATATATATGCCAGAATGGAAAGAGTCCCAGCTCTTGAGCCAGAGAGCCTGGGTTCAAATTCAAACTCTCCTGTTCATCATATATGTAACCTTGGGCATGTCACTCAACCTCAATTTTCTCATCTGTAAAATTAGGAGACCTCTGAGGTCCCTCATTGCCTTAGAGTTATATTCCTGTGATTCTCTAACCAACAAAGAACATATCCATAGAATTACCTACTCCTCAAAGATCATCTGCTTAGTGTGGAGCAGCATGAGGTCAGTACAAGAAAATAAAGGATATTAGAGACCTGCAGTACCAAGATATAAGTTACCTTGGCAATATGTGTCTTCTACATTTGTGTCTCACTCACCAGTATACTCTAAAGTTGTACCCATTCTTCTTATGGATGCTAAGCACATTTGTGCAACAGTATGCCCCAGGTTTATGGGAAGGAACATTGTATATAGTTGCTGTCTTTATTATGCCATCTCTGTAAATGTCATTGCTTTGAGCTAATTGTATCTACTTGACAATTATTTAAGTAAGATCACTGGTAGCGATCAGGAGCAATAGTTTTAGGAACATAGACTCATATGACTACCTTTGAACTTTGGAGTAGTCAGCCTAGTTTAGGACTGAACATACAAACTTGTGAGTACTGAGTTGAGAAGAGAGGAGTACCATGCTTGGTTTGTGATAAAGAAAGATAAAGGTTTTATTTAGCTAACAAGACCTTTTTTTTATTTGTATTCCAACTCTTGACAAGTTTGACAGAGAACAAAAAACCATGTGACTTCATTCTCTACGAATTAACACCACCAATTAGAATCAGATCAGATTCTATTGGACAAGAATGGAAAAGTACTTTGTAAATGTTAAAGTGAAAGATAAAACTTATTGTTATTATTATCAGAATAATTATTATTCTCTAATTAGAATAATAACATAGCTCAGGGATCCATACATATTGTGTTGACGATGGATGTTGCTGTCGGCAAGTGACAATCACAGAGAAATATGAGCACCAGCCCCAAACACATAGTAGGTATTTAATGAGTTGTTGAATTGACCTGAATACTGTTTGGCATTTTGACCCTTTCACATTGTGAGTTATCATAGAGAAATACAAATGAAGAAGAAAAGAAGGTGGTAACACTAGGACACCAAAATAAACATTCAACTTGTGATCAGTTTGACAGGTTTTAGACTAGAGAGAAAAATGACAAATGGGAAATTTTTGCATAGGTTAAAAAAAATGGCAGGTCATTCAATTTGAATGGAAAGATAAATATTCAGTGATGCAAGAAAAATAAGAATAAAGAGTTATTAACCCATGAATGCTTAAAGTATGAGAAAACAGCAGAAGTAGAAAGATGGCACACAGTATTAAAAACAAATTTGTATGAGTTCTAGAAATATTAATACTAAATATACATATTACCAAGGTTATATGGATCAGTCTTACAATTTCCAGTAATGCATGTTTGTTAAAACGGGAGTAATAATGCAAGTTTTCCTTCTAATATCTTGAGAAAAGCCACCACAAATCCACCCCCCTATCCACACAAACAACAACAATCCAACACCTGAATCTGAATAGTTAGGTACTGTAATAGTGGGTATGTGAATCTTAATAGTATCTGAATAGGATTTTAAAAAATTAATGTAATCTCTATCATTCCTTAGAATTACATCACCAATTGATGTATGTACTACTGTCTTTTTTTTAGAATAAAAATTAACTACTTTATCTTTGTTGTTTATTTAATTTTTACTCATCAAACACAAGGGAATAAATACATCCTTATCACCTGTCAGCTAGATCATTGAAGCTGCTTTCTAATTGGTTTTCCAAATTCAGTTTCTCCCTTCTTCAGTGTACCCTTACATACATAACTGGTAGACATTCCTCGTTACAGAATCATAGTAGCACAGAGAGAAAGGGATGCTAGGTGGTGCAGTGGGTAGAGTGTTGAGCCTGCAGTCAGTCATCTTCCTAAATTCAAATCTGGACTCAGACACTTATTAGCTGCGCAACCCTGGGCAAGTCACTTAACCCTCTTTGCCTTAATTCCTCATCTGTAAAATGAGCTAGAGAAAGAAGTAGAAAACCACTCCAGTACCCATGCCAAGAAAACCCCAAACAGGGTCATGAAGCATCGGACATGATTAAAACAACTTGACAACAACCACAATCATAGACAGATGGCATCTGTCATCTACATACCATCTAATCTAGAGGTCATCTATTCCAAACCATTCATTTTACAGAGAAAGAAATGGAAAATCATAAAGGTTAAGTGATTTAGGTTGAGGTCATGTAGCTGGTAAGCAAGAGAGGGAAAATATGAACTCTGGTCCCATGATTCCAAATACAGCGCCTCACTCCTAAGGCATAGGTCCAAATAGGTTACTTCTCTGTTGCTCAAAACATTTTGTGGTTGCTTAGTACCCAGAAGATAAAACAGAAACTCTTGGGCATGGGGCTCATGGTCCTCTACCTTCTGGCTCCATCCTACCCTTCCAAGATTATGTGACTTCCTTCAAAATTTGAAACACTGAAATTCCTTCATGTTATCACACCCTCTTACCTTGCCATTTCCTCTAAATCTGTTCTTTGTCCTCGCACAAAGTAAGTGGCAGAGCTAGAATTTAAACCAAAATCCTAAAATTTCAAATCCCATGTCCTTGCCATGGTCTACTTTTTTCCTGTGTCCATGCTGTGTTGCCTGAACAGAATGTAATTTCCTTCAGGGAAAGTACTGTTTCATTTTTGGCTTTGTATACCCAGGTCCTAGCTTAGCATCACATACCTAGTGTGTGCTTAATAAATGAATATGGAATTGAATGGAATTACATTTAGTTAATTTAAACACACATTTTAAAAAGAATGGTAGCTTGCAATTTCATCTCTTTTCAGTAATGCCTCCTTGATCTAATTTTGACCTAAGAAAAAATGTTATTCTAATACACTCAATAGTTCTTTCCTTCCTCAATCTATCACTGCTACAAGAAAGTGAAGCATGATATTTGGTTTCTGAGGACCTTTCTAAGGACATATTCGATAAAGGCATTATATCTAAGGGATACGATCGTTATTATTCTTCAATAAAATCAATGATTTCAACACAAAAAAAGTTCTTGTTTTCATGTCTACTTTATTTTCTAATCTTTAAAGAATCTCATCAATCTAAAACTAAAAATATTCTCAAAACTAAAGATGGCTAAACTGGAGAGAAACAATGAAACTTTAAGAAATGAGTAAAACTTGTTCACTTTCATCTGTTAATTTGAGTACAGCTGAAAAGTGACAAATGAATCTTGATTTTCTGATCCCTACTCCTGAATGTCCACCTCTATCTGTTTGTTTATCCTTCAAGGATCAGCTCAAATGCCACACAAGCCACAGTGTTGTCACAGTTAAGAATCCCTGCATACTACTATTAAAGTAGTTTAAGACCAGATCAGTCCTCCTTAATCTTAGTACCTTCCCCCTGTGACTATCCCAAATTAATTGTGTGTATGTAGATAGATAGATAGATAGATAGATAGAGATAGATAGATAGATATAGATATATGTATACATATGTGTGTGTATAGAGAGATAGATAGAGATAGATAGAGATATATGTATGTGTGTGTGTGTGTGTGTGTGTGTATACATACATATGCCTTGTTGATGCATCATTTGTATTAATAAGACTGTGGGATCCTTGAGATCAGGGACCGTTCTT
Organism: Pseudochirops cupreus; assembly: GCA_028627135.1. Taxonomy (NCBI): domain Eukaryota; kingdom Metazoa; phylum Chordata; class Mammalia; order Diprotodontia; family Pseudocheiridae; genus Pseudochirops; species Pseudochirops cupreus. The sequence goes on along the minus strand of CM053583.1, from coordinate 32,018,325 downwards.
TGCCTTTCTTTGTATCTCCAACGCTTAGCACAGTGCCTGGCAGACAGTAGTAGGGGCTTCATAAATACGAGTTGACCAACACATGATACTACTGACCCATACTAATCTTGGAATCCACTACAAGCTCCAAAACCCTTTCCATAATCTGAGGTCTAGACTTCCCTTCTACAGAGTTAATAATAGCATAGAACAGGATGAAAGAGCACTGGCTGGAGCTTCAGAGGAACTGGACTCAAATCCCACCTGAGATGGTTCACATCTACATGATGTCAGGTGAGTTCCTTGACCCCGAAGATATCATTTCCTTTGTTTGTAAAAGGTGGGATCACACTAGACGGCCTCTAAGGTCCCTTCCAGGTCTAGATATCTGAGCCAATGAATCCAAGATCAGTTCTTTGCATCTATTCATACTGAATATCATCCTGTCAGGTCCCATTCCATTGTTCCAGCCTTTCTAGAGTTGATCCTGGACCCTAATGAATCCAAGATCAGTTCTTTGCATCTATTCATGCTGAATATCATCCTGTCAGGTCCCATTCCATTGTTCCAGCCTTTCTAGAGTTGATCCTGGACCCTGACCTTGCTTCTTCTCACTCTCCCTCCCAGACTTGTTCATCCTCATATGATGGTGACATAAAAGAATCCTCACCCCGTTCACCTAGAAAACAATTCTGTTGTCAAAAACTTCCCTTGAATCCTAATCATTTCTAGTTATGACCCTCGTGCCAAAGGATAAGACTTTATCACTTTCCCTCTGTCACTCCATGTAAAACGTGTGGTGAGACTCCAAGAACACGGTTTCTGGTAGTGAGTCAAGCTTTCTCGTCATGAAACAGACTTTTTTAGTCATATTAAAAATTGCTTCTCAGTAAGTTTTCACTTTTTTTCTCTCATTAGGTGCTTTTCTTCCTCCCTTTTTTTTTTGTCTCCAGCTGCTCATGTTATCATGTGCTTAATTTTTTTCTTCTATCTTGTTGACTGGATCTTCCTCTGGCCATTTCCATGATAGACGGAAACTTCTCCAATATATTCCCAGGCAGGAAAATTAAGCTGCTCAGTCTCATATTTCCCAATGATGTCTATTTGTTGAAAACATGACACTAATGATGCTTCTACACTCTTTACATGTACTTTCTATACTATCTGATAAAAATGTAAGTGCCCTCATTTTTTCTTACAAGCATATTTTTCTACTATACATCTATATGTTGGTTTATTATGATTACTTTCTGAAAATGAAAGCCAAGGTAAGCTTGAATTATCCTGAATACATCACAGCTGAACCTTGTAAAATGATGGCTTATAGCTGGAATATCCATAATACTGTTGGGCAAGATGGTTTTAGACCTATTTAATAATGCATCTTGAGGTGTTGGTACAATAATTTAGGGGAACCATTTATTTGGAATAGGATTTTATCAAGGCTGTAAGCAAACTCTGTGACACTACTGGTTTTCTGTGTGGACCAAAGCCATCTGGATTTAGGCCACTGCCTGTGGAAGAATATTGAAGATAGAAGCCACAGAAACTGAAGAGACAACAATAAACAAGAGCTAGGGACTTTGAAGGAAAAAGACCTTTCATATCATTAAATGTATAACAGGTAAGTAAAGTAATGCTGCTAAATCAAATTGTATGTTCTTTTGGACTTAACTCTTGAGCAATCTTCTCCAAAAACCAAGTAGCATCTAGGAATCAAGTCATTTATCTAAAATGGGCTTAAATCGTGCAGAATATAGAGTACTTGTGAATACTTCAGCAAGCGAGCGAAGGAATATCTCTATTCTAGCCAGAGTGGGAGAAATGTTTTTGTTTTTATCTTATAAAACAGAGACAGTAAAATGCTTACAAATAATATTTTACATTTGGCTCAAATCACTTTGTCACTTTCTTAACCCAGGAAATGTTACTGAGATAGAAGGCATGTCCTACAGCTTTAGACCTAGGGGAAATGAAGGGATAAAGATAGGCTATCCAATTCAGGTTACCCTCCATTCTAATTAATCTTTAGCTGATGTAGGTCTGGATTTTGGTGTTCAAGGCAAAGATTCCCTCAAGCAAATCTCTCTGATAATGAATAGTTGGTCTAGGAAGGGATGTGGTCAGAGGCCAAAAGCTCCTTCCTAGAGTCTATACCTACAGAAGCTGACCCATCTCTGACCTAAATAAAGGGCACTGGATTATTATGCTATAATACTGGGTCATCATTTGTTGGCATGATTGTAGAAGAATATAACTGTAAGATTAAAATACTTATCCCTTAACTCCCTAGGAGGACATGATAATGAAAGAAATGCCCCAATGAGAAAGGAGCCAAAGGCTAAGTAGCCATGTAGCAAGTGAAGCTACAAATATTTTTCCAGTCTGGGCTAGATGTAAGGTAGGACAGGAAGAGTTCACTGAGGCTGCAAATGCTATGAGCCAAAATATACATTTCTACATGCATTTCCTGCTCCCTCCCTAAGTTTAAGTCTAATCATTCATTTAATAAGCATTTACTATACTGCTTAAGAGGTGATGAAATTTCCCTCATAAGAGGTCTTCAAGCATAGGTTAGATGACCATGACTTATATGTCACAGTAAGCATTCTTCTGTATAAAGGCTGAAATAGATGGCCACTGAGGTCACTTCCAATTTTCAAATTCCCTGATTCTGTAAGCATTTTTATACACCAGGCAATCTACTAACAGTGGAATGAGATATAAGAATGTATAAGTCTTGATCTCTGCCCTCAATAATCTTGAAATCTATTGTAATATAGCCCACAGCCCAGTTTGCTTAGAGATTCAGAGATTTTATAAGGGCATGGTGGAAGAGAGGAAAGGCAGGAAAGGTAGGTTGGCATTAACTAGTGAATGATCTTAAATAGCAGGCTAAGGAGTTGGGAACTTGGGCTGACAATGGAGAGCCTCTGAAGGCTATTGAAGAAGGTAGATATTATCAAAGTGGTTCATCAGAAAGATTAATATAAATACAGGATCAAAAAATACAGAGTAAGAGTCTAACTGTAAGGAAAATGCCTAGAACGTGATTATAATGGTCTAGGCAAGGAAAAAAATGGAGATTTAAACTAGATTTGGGGTAATGGGAATGAGTAAAATGAATGAAAAGCATTTAAGTATTTGTGAGTGCCAAACACTGCACTAAACACTGGGGATGCACATACACCCTGAACCAGAAGAGTTCCTAAGTGCAGCTGCTACATTTAGATCAGGGAGGTGCTTTAGTTTGCAGAATTAGGATGGTGAGTGGATATGTAAAGGAGCTGAAAGGCATGCTCTTTCCAATAGCAATGGCAGTATTGATTTAATTTTAGGATAAGATACATGGGGCAGATGCAAGACATATTTTGAAGGAAGATTCAACAAGCAGAGCAACTTACTGGATGAGGAGAAAGATGGGGGTGAGGGTTGGGAAAGAAGCCAAAGAGGAATCTAAGACTTGAACCTGGATGACTGGGGGAATGGGGTCATCTTTAATAAAAACAGGAAAGTTACAAGTTTATAAGGAGCCAAGTAATTAGTTCCATTTTGGACAGGTAAAGTTTGAGGTAATGGTGGGACAGCTGAAGGGGATATACTTTCAGGAAATTAGATATGTAACACTGTGGTCCAAGACTGGAGCTGAGATTTAGGAGAAATCAACATAGAGGGAACAATTAATATCATGAGACTAGGTGGGTTTGCTCAAAAGAAGGGCAAAAAGAGGAAAACAAGTGCTAAACTAGTTGAGAAATGCCCACATTCAGGAGGCAGGAGGAGAAAAGACCCAAAGAAGTATAGGGAAGGCACTATCAGAAATAAATATGGAAAGAATTGGTGAAGTGCTTCATCAGATAAAGCAAGAGAAGAATTTCAGGAAAGGAGGCACGATCGACTGGGTCAGATGCTACTAGACTAAGAATAACAGCTGTGAGAAAGGTCTTTACATTTGCTTACTGATGGTGAGGAGAGAAACCAGAGTATGAGAAGCAAGGGTGGTAAGGTAGGAGAGGGAATAACCATCAGAGACTATATTTTTGAAAAATTTTTGTGGTCAAAGGAAGAGAAATTAGAAATGGAAGGATTATCACAGTCAAAGGCAGGTATTTTTAGGGGAAGGAAAATGGATATATATTTGTAGCCAAATGAAAGGAAGTCAATGGACAGGGAGAGGGAGACTGAAAATGCGAGAAAAGAAACAAATAATATGGTCATAAAGAAAGAAGAGGATGGGAAGAAAGAGCTTTGGAAATAAGTGACTTCTTTTGAGAAATAAGAAAGTAGAAGAGATGAGGAGAAAAAAATGAGTAAAAATGTGAAGCAATACTTTAAATCAGTGGTTCTCAACCTTCCTAATGCAGCGACCCTTTAATATGTGGGCATATCTGCATGTGGGCAGACCCACCTGGAGATGGGTAGAGGAGAGATCTCTCGGTTCCTAAGACCATGGGAAATATGTGTTTTCCGATGGTCTTAGACAACCCCTGTCACCCCTGTGAAAGGGTCGTTTGACCCCCAAAGGGGTTGCAACCCACAGGTTGAGAACCGCTGCTTTAGATGGACAGAAGAACATGGCACAGAAAGATGAAGTGAGAAGATGAAAATTGAGGGAGAACATTCATTCAAGAAGCATTTATTAAATGCCTACTATGTGCCAGGCATAATTCTGTGCACTGGGGATGGATACAAAGACAAAACCAAAACAGAAACTAACCTCAAGAAGCATACATTATTGGGAGAAAACATTTTGTGCGTGTTACTCAAATACACAAAAGAACCTGTGCTCTTACTAATGTGAATGTTCTCTCCAACGAGGCAGATGTCATTTCCATCAAGGGCTACTCTTGTCCATAGTCAGAGTTATACCCAGTGTTCTAGGTGTGGGTCTTTCTTGCCCCCCTGATATTGTGAGGACACTAGTGGAGCATACATACATGCTGTCCACCAGTTATCTATCACTCATTCTTCCCATGAGACCAGTCCACCTTTTTTTCAATCAAACACTTTCCTGGTGACATTTTAAAATCTGATTCTTTTTTCAAAGCACCTGCCTAGTCCAGGACTTTATTAACTCTAAAGTTCAAGACATTCCATGAATTTAAATTAAAGAAAACTTATACCTTTATTTTTGTCAGCTAGTAAATGAAATATATCAATTTATTCAAGTATGAATGTAAAAAAACCAACAACAGTAGTACTGGGCCTCACCAGACTGCCAAAAGTGTCTGTTAAACACAAAAGGATGAATCCACCATGGCTAAGATGGGATTGCTCCCCTTCCCCCCCGCAAAAACACTCTCAGGTTAATTGTAGAACAATTTGCTTCTTTGGATAAGGGCAAGGGTTCCCAGAACACTATGTCAGCCCAAGGCTTTGACAGCACCAAGTCCTTGAAGACAGGGACTGTCTTTTGAAAGTTCCCGTTTAAGGCCCAACAACCTTTCTGTGCTACCATAACTTTCAAGAAGCTTAGAGGAGGATTCTTCCCTCACTCAGCTAGTACGTTTTTATATCAATTAACCCAGATCAGAGTAACATGAGCTAATCAGCACCAAGAAGAAAAGGCTACAGTTTAAGGATGTCTCAAGATCAATAAACAATGACTTTTGCACCAGAATAGAGGTAATTACATGTCAGGGATGCAATTTAATCCCAAGTATTCATGTCCAGCTGTCCAAGGACAGAAGCGCTATCCTTAGCTCCCAACAATTAAGGACAAAAAAGTTGACATCAGAATTGCCTTTTTTTGTTGTTCCAAAAGGCGGTAAAAAAAAAAAAACAACTTGTAAATGATTTGGTTTCTGATGAAAACACAGATTTAAGGATTTTAAGGCATTTAAACCAATAGATCACAGTAGGATATGAACAGAAGTACGATGTGGTAATTGGTTGCTGTCTCAATTCCATCACTCAGCAATCAAGAGCTCATGGCAGAGCAAGAAACAATGAGAAAGACAACCATTAGTAAGTGCCAGAAGAGTACTGAAGGAAGCAAAAAGGAGAGGGGGAGAAAGAAAAGGATCAAAAGACCCAAGCAGTAAACAAAGTGCTTAACCTAGGGACACTGAGGGACTATCTTTACAATCATGGATTAAATGTCAATGAATGTCACATTAGCACAAGACTAAAAATGTCATCAGGACACCTGGGAGTGGGTGGTGGGAATGGGAACTGAGAAGCAAACTCTTCACCCCTTGAAAGCATAGTAACCCATTTAGGAACATAGCATCACAGAGAGTTAAAAGGGACCTTCCAGTCCCACCCACTCATTTTATACATAGAGAAACTGAGGTCCAGAGAGGTTGTGTCTGGCTCAAATGCCCAAAGATAAGAAGTGGCAGAGTCAAGATTTGAAGACTAAATACAGCATCCTTTCTACTGCTTCAACCCATCATTCAGTGACATTACCACCTAATCAATAATTTGCATTTTAATTCAACTTGCATTAAAATGCATTTGCATTTTTACTAACCTTATAACTCTGAAAAGGATTTATATATTCTTTAGCTCTCTTTTTAGGACGCCAAAGACCAAAGTCAAGGGTCTTTTTTTTTTCATCTTTTCTCAGATTTATAACAGCTCATTGAAACTTCTTAAAGAGATGAGTTTCTTCCAGTGAGTCTACATATCCCCTGTCAAACAAATGTGTGAACAGGAAATGCAGCCAAATAATAGTTAACATTTACACAACACTTCAAGGTTTGCAAAGCACTTTATATCCATTATCTTACTCGATCCTCAGGACAATGATGGAAAGGTGGATGCTATCATTATCTTCCTTTTACAGACAAGGAAACTGAGGCTGATAAAGATTAAGTGACCAGCCCGGGGTCACATAGCTAAGAAGTGTCTGAGTAGGATTTGAACTCAGGCTTTCCTAATTCCAAACCATGACTATTCACCATACTTATATCACTATGCACTGACTCTAAAGCAGTGGTTCTCAACCTTCCTAATGCTGTGACCCTTTAATACTCATATGTGGGCATATCTGCATGTGGGCGGACCTGCCTGAAGACAGATAGAGGAGAGGTGTCTCGGTTCCTAAGACCATCGGAAATATGTGTTTTCCGATGGTCTTAGGCAACCCCTGTGACCCCTGTGAAAGGGTTGTTTGACCCCCAAAGGAGTCGTGACCTACAGGTTGAGAATCACTGCAAGTCTAAAAGAAGCCTCTGGTGAATTTTTCCGAAAGGCCTATAGGATTACTAGAGTGATTCTCATACTTCCCTGGTTCAATCTTTAAAAATATTCCAGTGTCCATGTCCACAATTGGTCTCATCATTGGAAATGAAGGTATAGAAGTAAATGCAAACCTACTACACAATTAAATGAAAGAGAACCTGTAGAGTTGACAAAATGTAAGAACTTAAAAAAAGAACTGAAAACCTACAACACCTTCTCCTGATCCCCAAGGATTTGTTTTCGTGTAAAGATTCTATGATCTCCCAGAGTGCTCAGTCCCCCTAACATGCCCCTAAAAAAGAGAGAATGGCTTGGAACGTACTGTCAAGACATTGTCATCACTGATTAGGATGTAGATTCATCCTAGCTGAAGGCTCTTTGTCTGGGAAGCTCTATCATATATCCTATCACAACAGATCTGGGGGCAGGGGCAAGAGGCATGCGTAGCTCTGGGGAAACATATCCACAGACACAAAGAGAAAGCCACACAGGGACTCTTGACCCTCTTAGCTCTACTGTGATGAGGTTCTGGGTGTCTGCTGCTCTCTCTATCCACCAATGAATGATCATATTCTCTATAAACCGTACGACTGGGTCCAGTCTCAAAGATCAGCAATGAAAGCCCTGCTTCTTGATTGCAGGAGAGAGGCTGGTTACTATAGTTGCTGCCATCCTGCCCCCAGCTCGGCTATACTACTTTCCTCATTCTGCTAATGTTCACCTTCATAACAGTGTTATTTTTTACGATTGTAAACTCGGGACTGTATCCTCAAACAAGCAAAGAAACAACTTTAGTGCACTTGATTCATTCACATTTAGTGGATCGATTCCTCCTGCAAGAGCGAAAGCATGAACCTGAACATAATATTTAGTCTCTTGAAGAAGAACTGAAGGATCTCGTTCTGAGAGGGACCTCAGGGACATCTAGTCATTCTGCAGATGAAGAAACTGAGTCCAAGAAGGTTAAGTGACTTTCCCTTGGTCATGGAATATGCATAAGTGAAATGATGCTGAGGACATTTGCAACCCAACTCTATGGAATACTGGATTATTGATATCACATTTCCTTCCTTGTTTGAGTGCTTTGTTTTAGGCATGAGCACTAGCAGATAATGACGTGTTCAGTCACAAAGCCACAGAATCCCAGAATGTTCAAACTGGAAGAGACATAGTACAACATGCATACTTTGCAGGTCAGGATATTGAGACCCACAGAGGTTGAATAAGTTGACAAAGTTACTGTGCCATAGACAGTAGGAGAGCAGACAAGGTAAAAACTTGCTTAGTAGTATGTGTAATGACTGGTCTACATAGTTGAGAGCAGATACTACTGACATCAGCAAGAAGCATAAGGCAGACTGAAATAATCCTAATTACATTTTTACAGAGGTATTTTTTTCCAAAGTGCTTTTTTAAATGTAGGCATATGTCAAATAATGCCATTAATTGGTTCTACAAAAACATGATGTTAAGTGAAATGATGTTATAGGGAGAAATTAATTTCACAGATCCAATGTTATAATTGGGTATTTGGATGAATGATGTTAGAGTAGGGTTTCATGGTTTTTAAAAGTTCTTTTTTTAATTTTTGTGCATTTTGGAGGGGGGAGGTCAGGACAATTGGGGTTAAATGACTTGCCCAAGGTGACATGGCTAGAAAGTGTTAAGTGTCTGAGGCTGGATTTGAACTCAGGTCCCCCTGACTCTAGGGCCAGTGCTCTACTCACTGCTCTACCTAGCCGCCCCTTTTGTGATACTTTAGAAAGATTTGATGATGCAATGACTTTGTAATAAAACAGTTTGTCAGGATAATTGCTGCTGTTTGTGGCTGATGTTTTTGTTGTTTGTCCTTTGTTCTCAAAGAAGACTATGAGATCACTGAGGTGATGCCATGACGTGCAAATGAGGCAGGACTGTGCAAAATCTCCAGTCTCACTTTCTCTTCCAGAGCCATCTGGGCACAGTGGCCACATACATATCAGGACAACTACAGACAGCCCCAGAAGTGGTAGAAGACCTCGGCCTTTTAAAGCTAAGGTCTTTAGCAGGTCTCAGTTTGACCAATGAGATAATGCCCATTCAGTGACTAACGCTGGGTAAAAAAAAAAATGAAACCAAAAAATAACCACTTTAACCTAGTCAAAAAAAAAAAAAAAAGAAATCAAACCGAGAGGGAAAGATCCTTAGGGTTTCTGGCCAAAACAGAAACAACTCAGGACAATGTTATATGGAGGGAATCAATCTATCAACATGCATTTATTAAGCACCTACCACATACTAATCACTGTGGATATAAAGACAAAAATTAAATAATGCCTTTCCAAAAGAAGATACATGCAAGAATAAATACAAGGCAATTTGGTGAGAGAGTTCCCCCTGAAGGAGGTGACATTTGGGTTGAGTTTTGAAGAAAATTAGGGATTCCAAGATCTGAACTCAAGGAAGGAGTGCATTCTAGACTTAAATAAAAGAATGGAGAGAGAAGGGAAGAGAAAGGGAAAAGGTATAGAAAAGGGAAAGTAAAAGGAAAGGAGAAAGCAAAAGGGAGAAGGAGAAAGAATGGGAAAGGGAAGGGTTGAAGCATTTATATAGTGCCTACTGTGTGCTAAGCACTTACAAATATTACTTCCTTTATCCTCCTAACAACTCTGCAAAGCAGATGCTAGTATTAACAGTTGAGGAAGATGAAGCCGAGGATCACCCAGCTAGAAAGTGTCTGAGGCTGGATTTGAACTCCGGAGCTGGAATTCCATGTGTGAGAACCAGCAAGAAGCCCAACTTGGTCAGATTGAAGGCTGGGTGTTAAGAGGAATAGTGTATAATAAGGCTGGAAAGGTAGGCTGGAGTCAGGTTTCAAGGGTTTTAAATGCCCAATAGAGAAGTTTATATTTGATCCTGGAGGTAAAAGGAAGTTACTAGGGTTTATGGAAGCGGGGAGTGACCTGACCAGGCTTGGGTTTTAAGAATATTGCTTTCTATCCATTTGACAGGAAGGATATAAATTCAGGATAGAAATTCTGTAAGAACATAAAGGAAAATGGAGCAAAATAAAGCCAAAAATAAATGAATTTGTTCATAAGTGGTTCCATTCAAATTAGAACCTGTTGGCTGGATATGAACAGTAATCACAATGGAAAAATCATTTCAAGTTGTCTTTGCATACATGTAGAACCATAGGCTTATAGACTGTTGGAAATGAAGCAATCTTAAGAGTAGGATGTAGAATGTCAGATATAGAAAGATTTCAGGACACACAAAACACAAATCATTAGATCTAAAAAAGACCTCTGAACAAGGCTTCTCAAACTTTTTCGTATCATGACCCCTTTGGCAGACTGGTGAAACCTATAGACCAGCCGTTCTCAACCTGTGGGTTATGCTCAATTTGTAACAATGAAAATACACCCTGCGTATCAGATATTTACATTACGATTCATAATAGTAGCAAAATTACAGTTATGAAGTAGCAACGAAAATAATTTTATGGTTGGGGGTCACCGCAACACGAGGAACTGTATTAAAGGGTCGTGGCATTAGGAAGGTTGAGAATCACTGCTATAGACCCTTACAGGGGCAACAGACAGAGTGCTGAGCCTGGAGCCAGGAAGACCTGAGATCAAGACACTTACTAGCTGTGTGACCCTGCGCACCAATTTAACCTCAGTCTGTCTCAATTTCCTCAGCACTAAAATAGGGATAATAATATCATCTCCCTCCTAGGGCTGTGAGGATCAAATGAAATGATGCTATAAAATACTTAGTACAGTGCCTTATAGTAGGTTTTTGATAAATGTGTGTTCTCTTCCCTCTTCTCCTCTTGCAGAACATTGGTTTTAAATGCATAAAATTTAAAAAAAACAGAATTACAAAGGAAACTAATTATAATGAAAGACTAATGAAGTTTTTAAACATTTCATGGAATTCAAGTTAAGAACCCTTGCCTCAGAAAATAGAACACCGAATATTAAAGCTGAAAGACACAGTAGAGATAATTCAGTACAACCCACTCAACTTTTAGAGGTTGATATGAAGACAGAAGATATTCAGCATTCTTACTGGAACAACATTTAGGAGAAGAGGTATACTGGGATTAAACTTAGAGCATACAAAGGGTTGTTATTTTTCTCATCACTAAAAAAAAAAAAAAAAAAAAAAAGAGCCAAAGGAATTATCTTAAAGAAAAAGCATAAATGTAGGAATTATAATATTGCTGCTTTAATCATAATTCTATCTTAATAAATGACACGACATGGCATCCTTACATAATGAAGACTATATACATAAGAACCTACAAATGGCAGTACCCCGGCAGATCAATTTGAGTTTAACCTAACAGAAATGATTGCCAATCCCAAGATGTTATGGAATAGTAAACTTAAGAAACTGTACTGCTTTTCAAGTTTATGTGACTATGATTATTTAATTTTCCTTTGTGCGCGCTCAAGTATAGCTGTTATGTGACTACACACGAGAGAACCTGAAATTAATTTGTCTGTATGAGATCAGTGACTGTACAAATTCTTATGAAAACTAACATGCCATGACAATAGTAATTTTGATAAAATTACAGCGAGAACTGCAATTCTCTGCCATCTGGCTGTCTCGTCATAACTACTTTGATGTGCTTTTTTTATTACTTATTTACTTACTTCAACTACTTTATCAGTATAGTTTTAATGTCTTTAAGTGGTAACTATGGACAGCTTCAAGTGTTAAAGACATTATATTCTCTTGTCTCAACGTCTAAGTTTTAACAGAAATGATAAATCAGTAGCTCTTAGAAAGTTCTCTTTAACATATATTGTTACCACATGCAGGCTTTACAGGAATCATAGCCTACATGATTTCTTTTTTTTTGCTTTTTGGAGGGGTGATTAGGGTTAAGTGACTTGCCCAAAGTCACATGGCTAGTTTTGTGTTGAGTGTCTGAGGCCGCATTTGAACTCAGATCCTCCTGACTCTAGGGCTGGTGCTCTATTCACTGTGCCACCTAGCCGCCCCTACCTACATGATTTTTTAAAATTACTTTAAACCTTTTTAGTTGCCTATTACATTTCCTTATAGGATATATAGATATATATAGATATAGATATGGAGAGAGAAAGAGAGAGAGAGAGAGAGAGAGAGAGAGAGATAGAGAGATATGAAATATTTTGTATTTAAAAATTGTATATTCTTGCACGTTGGTGGGACTCAGCATTCTTTTAAAGAATAATCTAAAAGTTAGAATATTAAAACTTGATAGCTGTTATTTGACCAGGCCTCTTCTAAATTCAGCATCTTGCCTTGATAACTTTTAGGGAATCCTATCTAATATAATTTGTATCGATTATGAAGTATGGAAAATGAAACACAAAGATCAATGAAACGAAACGAAGCTTCCACAAATGCTTTTTATTTCTGGATTAAGGATGTTATCTGAAAATTCAAAATTTGAATCCTCACATTTTAGAGGAAAATGTTGCCAAATATTTTTTTTTTTAATATTCAGCAGTGGTTGTGTCTTAGATGTAGGCTGATACTACAGTCCTGCCGCGTCACCAACTACTTCTTTATTGACTACTTATATTTAATGTGGTTGTCAAGTATTTTGAACCCAAATTTCATAAAATTTTAAGCTTCCAAGAAATATTAAGGATATGTATCTTGGGTAATTAAACCTCTGACCTCTACTGTGCTCCACTTTCAAGTCAGCCAATATGAGACATAAGCATTGGATGCTCTTGAAGGGAATAGCTGAAATGTGTTGGTGGTCGTGATTTCCATTTTAGGACTCTTCATCAAGCCTTTTCACTTGACACTTGTTGACAATTTGAGAAGGAAGCAGAGACAAAGTATTGTTTTCTTTGACCAGAAGAGATGGATGTAGAATTGTATTTAGAATCATAGCCTTGGCTTGTAGCATTTCAGTTGTGTGTGTAATCAGAAGATTTGAATCTCTTTACTGGGGAGCCCCAAAGCTTAATGCATGCTAAAGGAAATTTCAAAAAACCCTCCAGACTCCATTGGCATCAAAAAATTTCTTGCAGATGGTAGAAAATAGCTTAACTGTAATTCACTTGGAACTAATTTAAGTCATTGCTAAAGCATGCTGGGTTGAAAATTAGTGTCAAACGACAAAATGGCATGATTTCTTAAAAGCATTCGAACTCAAATGTTATGTGCCCACAATTCACCTGCATTAAAGTTTCTAGGATGCGAGACTGAATGAACCATCGTTATACACTGCCAGCATGCTCTCATTTCAATTGTTAAGAAAACTGCAGCCATGCTCACTTCCAGGGCTTGGAGTGGCATTTCTCAGAGAAGGAAATGTTCATTTTGGTTCAGATCAAGTCCGAAAACATCAAATCAATGTGCAATTACAGAACTATCAAATAAGTGAAGTATTTAGTTCAAGTGAGTCTGGAGACATTGCAGAAGAAATCCAGATATGATCCTTATACAACAAAGGGGAAAATTATTGAAGGAAGCTCTCTGCTTCCTGTAAGTTTCATCTTTAACCTCAAAGCTAAAACTGTACCATGAGTTTATTAATCCATACAATTCAGTTAGAATCACATTTTAAACTTCTTTCTGAAGTTGAAAAAAATATAGTTGATGAGTATCAAAAGTAGACGAAGCATGACAATCAACAGCTCCTTCAATACATTGAAAGTAATTGTAATCAACAGAATGGCGAATCACTATTCAAAATGAGAGGAAAGTGACTGATTTCTTGACATGGCAAGATCCCAGAGACTCCCACTTCTTGGGATCATAACTCTTTCTAGAACATTCTCCAGTCAAATGCACTAAAAGTGGTGAGTAGTTCCCTGTTCACCATTATTGGAATAACTCCTTTTCTCTCTCTGATAATTTTCAAGAGTCTGCATTTGCTCTTTAGTTTTCATCATTAGTTTAATGTATAGTTGCAAACTTCAGGTGTGCAAACTCTTAGAAAATGTAACAATCTTCACATAATGGTCAAATTCAACGGGGGCTAACTGTTTAGATCACAGATTTAGAGCCGGAAGGGACCTGAGAGGCCACCTAACCCAATCTCTTCATTTCCACAAATGAGGAAACAAATACCTATAGAAGTAAAGTGACTTGTCCAAGGTAACACAGGTAGTAAGCTCATAGAGGCAGGATTTTAACTCCAGTTTTTAACTCCAGAGACAATTTTTTCTTTATACCATGCTCCTTTCCAGGTAAATATTGCAATTTCATGTAGCACTTGAACTATTCATAAATTTACTTCATTTTATAGAATCGTGCATTTTGTTCCCTCTATCTCTCCATCTCCCACCTCTGAAAATAACTATTGCTTACTATGATATGAGGGTTCCTTTGGTTTCCTTCCAGATAGAATTTGGTTCTTGACATTTTTATGAGTTCTCTATCACTAAGGAATCCACTAGAATCTGAAAACAGAGCAACTGTAGGGTATGTCTGGGGGCTAATTAGTATTAAGGAGTTTATTGTGTTCTCAGTACGAAGTAATATAAGTCAACATGCTTACCCCTTACCTTCCCTCAAGGTTAAGAATTGGAAAATAGACGTTGAGAATGACAATATATACAGATGGCACCTCTCAGTTAAAGGAAAAAATGGGTATTTCTAAATATACTTCAATGCGAAATAGTTCAGATTCTCTTTTCTGTTTCATTACTGATGTGTCCACAATAATAATAAATATATCTTAAGTTTATAGAATCTTTAGAGATAACAATCTATCTTATTTTAGGGACAAAAAACTGGAGGTCCACAGAGGGGCCATGACTTGTTCAAAGTTACGTAAGCATGACCTAATTAATCGTCCAGTTAAGATGGGAACCTTGACCTCTCTGATTCTGCAGACATATGCCTAGGTGAGGGAAGCAATCATATAGATGACAGATTCTATAGATCAGATCATAGGACCAAAAACATTTAATGTCCATTCCACCCACATTATCTTATTGATATCTGAAGACTAATTGAATGCTGAATGTTGATGGGATTGACCTAAAAACTGTATATTTCCAGTGGTATGAGATGAAGATATGATGTAATCTAGAAAGTCCTTCCACATGAGACTAGAAAACAGTTGAGTTTTGGTGAGTCAGTTATTTTTATTTTGGTTCTTTAGACCCAGAAAGTTTAGCTTTCTCTACTACACCCAACTGCTGCCCTCTCCAAAGGATAACCCACAAGCTTTCTTCAGGTCCCTGTGAAAAAATGTGACCCTGGAAAAAATCACTTTACATCTCTGGGTCCCAGTTTCTTCACTTATAAAATGAAGTTTGACTGAATGACCTTTCATTCTTGCTCTAAATTCATGATCCCATGGTTCTGTGCTAGCACATGTATTCAATGACACTGATAGGAAACTTGATCCATCCTTGATAAAAGCATTAAATGAGTCTCAAGGAACTCTTTGCTTTTTTTCTTCCACAAGAGATGTTACAGAATTATTTCTACAAGTAGAAAAAAGAACCAAAGTGAAAAGTTTATTAACCCTAATAGTTAAGTAGCAGAAACAGAACATAGATGTAAAAACAGTTCACTATTTGAGAAGCATTTCTTTTCCCAATCTTCTCCCCATAAAATTAAAAGACCATTTGAGTATTGTCTTCATAACCTCAATCTGCTCAAAGTTTCTCATGTTAACAAGGTGCCAAGTTTGCAATTTAGATTTCCTAGGGAAGGGAACACTTCATCAGTATGTCAGGCTCTATGCTAAGCCCTTTACAAAGGTTATCTCATTTTCTCATTTGATCCTTATTTGCAAGATACTAATCAGAAAAAACATATCCAGACTCAAAAAAGCCACCCCCCCAAAAAACACCCCACATTCTGGCTATGCCTATTATGGTTCAGTTTGGGGGGTTTTTTGACTTATAATTTCATTGTTGTGAAGTCCTTTGTATGGGAATTCTCCCCATCAATGCACATCGACAAGATCAATGCCTTACAGTCCTTGAGGGTTGTAACTTGCCAGTGATCATAGGCACAGAAAGCGCCAAAGGTAGAACTTAAATTCATGATTTCCTGACACTATCCATGCAAACAGAATACTCTCTAAAAAAGGAAAAACATTTTGATCTTTCATTTTCTTCTGGGACAGAATTTGAGCAAACTCTACAACAGGGAACAGACAGCGTAACGGTCTCTCATTTTATCAAGAGAAATGCTTTATTTTTCACCACAAAAATCCAAAATAGAATCAGATCTTTGCATATCTGTAACAGGAATGTTATTCACAAGGTTCCATTTCAGAGAAACACTGACAAAAGGAAACCCCACTTTAGAACAAGATGGTAATTTTCATAACACACACAGTCAAACTGGTAAAAGCAAAATCATCTACATTCTCCCATTTTTACTTCAATTGGAAGTAAAATGATGTGAAATACAGTTATTGTAGGGATCAGCTTTTTTTTTTTTTAAGAAGCATTTTCACACACTTGGACCAATAAGTCATGTAGATGAATCATTTTTTTTTCTGGCAATTTTGAACTGCTTATCTTTCATAGGATTTCTTATGGCTATTTACATTTTCACTCAGTGAAAATCAATTACCTTCTTGCAATAAGCCTCATTTGCTACCTTTGAGTATAATAGAAACACCATTAGGATGATGACATTACCCAAAAGAAGGGCACCACACAGTTGGTAGACATAAATTAAGGACCCTTTCACATATGCATTAGAAATACTGCTGTGACTGAAATATGCATAAAACCCGTATCTATTAAAGCTATTAGTGTGTGGTGGTGATGATTTTGAAGGGGGAGGGGGACCCAGGAGATTGTGATCTACTACTTTGACAAAATTATGTATTTCCTTTTTTTCTCCCTCTGTATGTGCCATTCACGCAATACGCACAGGCCCCCAGCTGAGCTCCATTTGGAAATGCCACTGAGCATGGCATGCGCGCTTCACTTCCCTTCTGAGGCAAGACACTGTCAGGAGCAGAGAGCCTGTGTGCCGCCAAACCTCCTTCTCCTCCTCCATCACCCTGACCTCCCCGATTCTGCGGATGTATGCCTGGGTGAAGGTGGCAATCATGCGGAAAACAGCTCCTGTAGATCAATTCATAGGATTTAGGGGCATTTAACTTCTATCAAGCCCACATCATCTTATTGATATTTGAAGACTAACTTATTACCAAACATTAATGGGACTAACCGGGAGAGCTGTATATTTCTAATGGGATGGGGGGAAGAGGAACTAATCTAGAAATTCCCCCCTCTGAGACCAGAAAATGGAGGAAACTGCACTTTGAGACAGTTATTTTTGTCTGGGTTCTTAAGAGCTTAAGTAAAACAAAATTATAACATACATAATCACTCGGTGTGTGAGTAGAGGTTATGTTTAAAGAAAAAGAATTATGAGTATAAATTGAAATTTCATCCTTAATTATTTTTGGAGCCATTTGTAATTTAAGCAAACTTATTGTGAATTCAGGAAACATTAGGACACTGTCTTCATAAAAGGATTATAAATCATAATCAGGGAAGAATTACAGGAGAGGATTAGAAGAACCACACTAAAATCCTAGGAACAAACAGGTAGCTGAACCTCAGAAGATGCTAGAAATTGAAGATCTTTTAGAAAATTAAATACATAATAATGTGCTGCTGAGGGGACATACTTAAGTCAGTAATCAATTGCCAAATTCAACCTATCTTGGGATTTAAATACCTGTAACTGGAAAATTTTCATACCAATAAGACTGAATATATTTCAATATAATACTATAGTACATAATATAGTATATATTATATATACTATAGTGTATATTATATTATATATCATACATAATATT
>CM053583.1:31974576-31999863 GCA_028627135.1 Pseudochirops cupreus | reverse complement strand
AATCTCTGTGGGGCTCTGCTTCCAGAAGGGAAAGCTCTGTCCCAAATCGCTGGGGTCCTCCCGGCTGCCATAGCTCTCAGGAAGATGCTGGGACTCTTCCTACTTACTTCCAGCTGACTGGATAATGAAGACTCCAAGACCAAGGCCCAAGATGGCAATCCGGATCCAGGCGCTCAACGCGAGAGCACTGGCCTCAGAACAATTGCCCAGTCCCCCTGCTGTCCACAGGCAGAGGGTGGGAAGCTACAATGCAGAGGCGGGTGCAAAACCTCTGCCTTTCACTTTTCCGCTCTGGAGGCCTTTTGGCCAGACTGCTTATCTCCCCCTTTCACAATTCCCACTGACCTAGTGCTGAACGCTGCTCGCAGCTGCCGCCAATCCTCTCACCCGAGGCTCCTCCGCTCCGCCCGTCCAGCCGCCCCCGGCGCGGCTTCAGGCCAGGCTGGTTTCAGTTCGCAGTGCTGATATGGTTTCTCTAGCTGAGCTGACTTTAGTGGGAAGTATCTTTGTGTGCGTTTTGGAGTTGTAGGATTGGTTTAGAGTCCTATTTTATGGGTATTTTGGGGTGGCTATGTGAGAGCTGCGATATGTTGCTGCTGCTACGCTGCCATCTTGGCTCCGCCCCAATTAAATTAAGTATTAAAGCAACAGTTGTTGATGCATGCAGATTAACTATGATAATTCTAGAAAAGTACTGAAAATAATAATGAAAAATACATTTCTGAATCAAAAAGTAAAACTTCAGATCATGGATTATTTCTTATGGCATAATAAAAAAGGGATAGCGATAGTGTCAATTAGGCCTTCTGTTGTAAGACAATTATGTGCATCTGGAGAAGAAGCCTAAACCCCGAGTGGGGAAGACCAGAATTCAAATCTTGCCTCAGGCACTAACCAGCTGAGTGACTCTGAGTTACTTCACCTCTGTCTGACATGATGTCCTAATCTGTCAAATGGAATGATAATGGCACCTACCTTCCAGGGTCGCTGTGAGGATAAAATGAGATAGCATTTGTAAATAACTCTGTGAACCTTAGCTGTTATTATTATTAATATGGAAATGATTCTTTACATCTTGCATCTTGTCTTCATTCAGGTGAAACGTGTGTGTGCGTGCATATATGAAAAAGACAGAAAGAAAGAGAGAGAGAGACAGAGAGAGGGGAGGGAGAAAGAGAGAGAGGGAGAAAGAGACAGACAGACAGAGAGAAACAGAGAGACAGAGAAATAAGAAGTATCTGAAGTTTGGGATTTTAAAAGATAGTGAAATATAACATAGCCCTATACATTTAACTTGAAAACAAAAATACTATTGTTTGTATTCTCCCCCAGTTCAACAGTCAACAAAGTTGTTTGGTTCTGTCCCATTCTGAATCATCAATATTTAAGGGGTTAACCCTTTAGTACTTGGAAATGGAGATTTGCTGGCAGTAAAATACAGCATGGAGCTCTCTCTCATAGTTGACTTGATCTCATGGTTTTAGCAGTAGTTAAGGGGAAGGGGAAGGAGACAGCATCACCACCCACACATCCTACCAAATGCTGAATGAATCAGAAAAATGCTAAATCCCCGTTCTATCCCAAAGGTCAGACAATATACCAGGAAATAGCTGTGAGCGTGAAGTGCTAGGTCAATAGCATCGAGAAATTGCTACTCCTCTGGGGTTAACATAGTGAACCACGAAGGCATCATATGCATTCATGTGGATATGGAGAAAAGAACTCAATTACACTTTTCTCAAAGTATTTGCTGTGTGTATGTGAGTGTGTGTTCAGGGGGGTGGGAGGGGGACTCAGACCTGAGAATTTTTAGTGCCCATCGTAAATGCAAGAGTCTAAAAGGCAAAGGTAAAACAAGACCATTTTTTTCCTCATTTCTACATTCATTTAGTTTTATATTTGAAATCTGCAAAATGTGTAACAATCACAGTGCTTTTGGCCCAAAGGGTCTCAAGTAATAGCCATTGTCATCATATCAATCAGCCAGCTTTAATTAAGCATCAACTTTGTTCCAGGAACATTGCTAAGCATAGGATATACAAAGACAAAAACAAGGGCAAACAGTTTTTTTTTTCCTCAAGGAGCTTACCTTCTAATGAGGGACACAATCAACACAGGTATAAGTATATTCAAAACACATACAAGGCAGGTACATGGTAATGTTGTAGAGAAAGTCACATGCAGGAACAGCCTATTGCAGAAGGTCACATTTGGGCTAAGCCTTGATGGAAACCAGAGGTAACAAGAGACGGTGGCGAGGGTAGAGAATCCAGGCAAGGGGACCATCCAATGTGAAGGTCTAGACACAGATGAGGCCTTCTAGCAAGGCCAGTATATTTGGACCACCAAGTATAAGCAAAGTCAAAGAATTTTGGAAAGATAGACTGTTCATAGCATTGTCCTACATTCTTGTGGAAGGAAAGAAAGAAGGAAGGAAGGAAAGAAGGAAGGAACGAAGGAACGAAGGAATGAAGGAACGAAGGAAGGAAGGAAGGTAGACAAGCATTTATTAAGTATCTACTGTGTACCAGACACTGAGCTAAGCACTTTACAAACATCATCTCATTTGACCTTTGCAACAACCCTGGAAGGTAGGTGCTATTTCATAGCTGAGGAAACTAAGACACACTAAGTTTAAGTGATATGCCTAGGGTCACCCAGCTAAGAAGTAACTGAAGCTGGATTTGAATTCAGGTCTTCCTGATTCCAGACCCAACACTCTACTGCCACCTAAGCCACTTTTCTAAACAGAGCTGCTAAACAGAGGAGTTTCTATTTGATACTAAAGGTCAAGGGAGGAAATTTATTTAATGGGGAGCTCCTGTGAATTTTAGGAAACTCACTTTGACAGTTGGGTAAAGAATGGATCAGAGTGGGGAGCAACAGGAGGCAAGTAGAAAATTAGATTACTGAAAATGTCAGGTGAAAGAAGATGGTGGCCTGATCTAAGGCAGTCACTTGACTAGAAAGATGGTGGTGTCCTCAACGGTTAAGGGGAAAGTTCAGAAGAAGGGTGAGCAGGTTTGGTGGTTGGGGGAGATAATTAGTTTTGTTTTGTACATGTTGAGCTTTTTGTGTTTATGGAACACCCAGTTCAAAATATCCTAAAGCCAGCTGGTGATGTGGACCTGGTGCTCAAGTGAGATTAGAGATTATATGCTAGAAATAACTGAACCCAAAGGAGATGAAAACAACAAACAATCCTAGCAAAATGGCCCCAGTTATTAGTAAAAAGCAACCCATAGTATACAAAAGGATAGTTTCAGTTTTATATGAAGTATTAATACAGCCCAGCCTCATTTCTAAATTTTGTGACCAAACACCCTCTGATACTAGATCAATAAATTCTGCTTAACTGAGGCACAGAGATGGACAGAAGGATATACAGCTGGTAAATGTCCTAGAAGTGGTTTGAACCTTAATCTTAGTGAAGCCAAGCCCAGTTCTCCATCCACTGGGGCACACTAGCTTTGCACAGAAACATGCCTTATTTTCAGAAAAATGGGAAAGTTGTGGAATCCAGAGATAATTTTCAAATTGGTACTTCTGCCTTAAAACTCAACTAAGCCATGGATATTCTCTGGTTTTCATTTTTCCTTTTCATCTGTTCTTTGCAACCAAGGATTCCTGTACTGAAAAAGTGGCATTGGTGGTATATCCTGGGACAATGGCAAGTACCTTGAGCTGGGACTCTAGGATCGGCTCCTATTTCTTCCAAGATCTATTTGTGTGGCCACAGCCAAGTCATCTACCTCTTCTGACCTCAGTTTTCCCACTCCAGGGAATAAGATGAAGAATTCTTCCAGACTGATTTTAATGAGCCAGTCTGCTGAAACTGGAAATTGGATCCCCTAACTATTGAATCTAATTTCAAAAGTTTTGTTTTGAGGGGGAAAAAATTAGATCTACTGAACACTGGGCTTGCAGTCAGAGTGACCTGAGTTTGAATTTGGCTTCAGACACTAAGTGCATGTGACCCTGCTTAAGTCATTCACCCCTCTCTGTCTTAGCTTCCTCACAGATAAAATTAAATTATAATAGCACCTATCTCACAGGATTGCTGTAAAGATTACCATGTGTGTGTGTGTGTGTGTGTGTGTGTGTGTGTGTGCATTTCTTTGTAAACCTTAAAGTGCTACGTAAAAGTCAGCTCTTCTGTTACTCCAAATTTACCAATTCCTCTTTTTTAATTTTGTAGAACCAAAACTACTGCTGCCCCAAAGGACAATGAAGGGATGTATGGCAGCTTCCGCTTGTCATCAGTGGTGACCTGGGTACAAGAAGTAGTACAGAGGGCATCATCATGGAAATCTATGGTTGTATAAGGACATGGACCAGTTATCTAACATGAGTATGGAATAACAAATGAATGGCTTGGTTGTTTGACTGGCATCCATAATATTTTTAAAGACCTGAAGGAAATCACCTAGGAAGGTCATGGATAAAAAGTCACACACAATGAGGTGTGGAGGAGTTGCAAAAAATAATCGGTAGAAGGCAATAGAAACCACATAGATTATATCATGGAGCCATCAAACCTAGTATAGTCTTATGTATTGTTACTTTTGCGCCTAAATTATACAACCTGTGTTTTTATCATATTCCTACAAGACACTAACTACTCTGATGAAATACACAATACTCTGAAGTTTCTCACTATTTTTCGTTATCTCTTTCGCCCAGGTTTGGGGCATTCATAGAATCCTATAACTAGAAGAAAATTCAAGAGAGGAATTGGGTCAGCCCTTTGACAAATGTTGAAGCTTCATATTACAACGGGGTCCTAAACTGGTGTTTTAGTACAAAGATAACATCTGGGCCATTTAGGCTTTCTGAGGACTAATTCTTCAATGTGTACAATTTGACCCACTGGTAAACTAAAAGCCATTGTATGCCAAGTCACTGAATAAAATTAGGTTTACAATATTTTCATAAAATCTCAGTACAACAATATTTTGTTTTGAATAAAATATCAGTATAATAAAAGGAATAATCCAGGCTCACCACTACACACACATTTATACATACTTATACATGCATATGTTTCCTACAAATATTCCTGAGCTATTCCTATAAGAAAAATTGCCACAGCAACAGCACTTTGACGAGCATGCTCTTCACAAAGATTGCATGCTTCCATTAGACTTTGGAACCTGATATAATCTGAAATCCTGTCTTCCTTCACAACCACTTTCCCTAGTCCTTAAGTTGTCACTGTCTGTATATTATTTCCTTTTTGGGAAATGGACCCTAGTGTAGGTCTGAGAATGAGCTAACTATGGAAATCTGTTAAACATCTCCATCTGCTGTTAGAAACAGGAACTCTTGTCTGAAGCTCCTTTAGCTTACTGTAGGTATCCAACCATGGAATGGCATGAAAATTCAGAGAACACAAGGGCTTCCTCTTTTCCAGGATCTTTTTTTCAGATCAGTCAAGTCTCTTTTCTGTTTGTACAGATTCCTTGCTCAACAGAAGCTCTGTCCTTTAATAAAGGTAGCCAGTTCTTCCTTTTATTTTTTCTAGACCATATATACCATATATCCTCTATCCATACCCTCCCATTCTACTAGATATTTAATATTTCAGCCTTGGAAAACTTGAACTTTCTTCTAGAATGAAGGTCTCTACTCAAGAGTGGTAGACTTTAAGGAGTTCACTCTGCATAATTTATACAAGACTTTTTGAAAGATGATGCTCATATTCCACACATTATATAGTTAAGTCTGTACTATATACGTATCACATATTACATATATTATATAAGTAGCAAAAAGCATCACTATAAAAGGAGGCATGTCCACTGTGTAACAAGGAGAGATCGTAAAGAACCTATGTGTTGCATTGATGGCCCCAGAGATAGTAAAGGAACCAGAGGAAGGCCTGGGGGAAAGAAGCAATGTGGAACATGGCTCCTCTATGGGGAATGTGGGGAAGGGCATGGATAAGAATCATGCATAATTTTAAAGCGGATCTTCAGTCTGTGTCTGGAAGACGTATCAACAATTATATCATGGATCTGTCAAAGGATTAAGTGCAAACATAGATAACACCAGTGTTCTAAATGTTTCTTGACCAAGAACTGTGAACTGTAAGATAATAATAATCAATGATGATAATAATAACTAGTGTGTCAAAGCCAGATTAATTTTCCTCAATTCAACACACTAAACCATCAAGACTTTAAGTCCCAGTGATGCTACATTAATTCCCAATGTCACGAAGAAAGACAAAGAAGATGACACAGGAAAACACCATCAGATTTCTCAGGGAGAAAAGTGACCTAATTATTAAAGACTTAGGAGATTTCCTCGTGCTTGTTATAATTTTCTGTACAACTGGGACCTTCACTTAAACACCAATAGAAGGGGTTTTGTCTTACATGTCTGGTTAAACGTCCACAAGACACATGAGGAAACGATTCACAATGAACTTACAGAGCTGGCTGAGAGCATTCCAATCCATCTCATCCAAGCCTCCAATAGCAACACTGAGCAAACGATTATCTGCGGCCCTTGTGTTTTTATAACTGGGTCTCCATAAGCATCGTGGGGGTAGAGTGGAAACAGCATGGGGTGTAAAATCAGAGGGGCTGTTTTCAAATCCCCACTCGGCCTATTATTATTTATATGACTTTGGAAGAGTCTCTCTTCTCTGTAAAGTGAGGAGTTTAGACTCAATGACCTCCAAGGTCCCTTCCAAGCTCTGAATTTATCATCCGTTAATAAAAACAATGTTTTCTCTCTCTCTCTCTCACACACACACACACACACACACACACACACACACACACACACACTCACTCACTCACTCACTCACTCACTCCCCTAAATCCCTTTTCTTCTCCTTCCCCCTTTCATAAGACAAATCCATCCTTTAAGGGCCTTGTAGCTTTCCTGGACCACAGTTCTCTCCTCTTGTTGTTTTCCTAACAGTTACGTTATTTAGTTAACAAGGAAACTTGTCCTACTTTGCCACACTTTGACTTCAGTAAAGACTGAAATTTAACTCCTGCATTGTTATTTAACTCTACATCATTTGTCTACATTTGTCTACATCTCATTTCCCCAACTAGATTCCAAGTTCCTTAAGCACCTAAAGCCCCCAGACACGAAGATTACAATGACCATACTAGGCCTTCACAAAATAGGCCTAAGTACTGCCCATACCAGTGCTTTAGCTACTGGGCTGACCTGTGGGACATGTGAGTTTTACCCTTCAACATGGTGACTAAGGAACTAGTATCATGTACCTGTTTAGTCTGGCCTTGAGTATCTGATTTCCAGGCATTTACTGACCCAAATACTCAGTTGAATGC
Organism: Pseudochirops cupreus; assembly: GCA_028627135.1. Classification (NCBI taxonomy): domain Eukaryota; kingdom Metazoa; phylum Chordata; class Mammalia; order Diprotodontia; family Pseudocheiridae; genus Pseudochirops; species Pseudochirops cupreus. The sequence continues at coordinate 31,992,547 of CM053583.1, read as the reverse complement.
CTTTCCCCCTCCATTTCCAGGTCCCCAGAGTTTGGAGAAAGAACCCAACTTTGAAATCAGTGTTGCTGTCCTCTATTATAATCACAGGACCCCATGGACAACACTCCCAATCAACTGGTACTTCCCCATTCTATGGCTACCAAAATGCTATTTTCTGCTTCCCTCATTCATTCATAGCAGTGAGGCAAGAATCTCTTTCCTCTCCTAACAGTCCTTGTACTCTCATCTGCATGAAGTATAATAATACCCTTCATCAGTCTCTTTCCTCCTCTTCCCTCTCCTCCCATTGGGCCCTCTGGGCCACTCCCTCTAGCATTTAAAACCTCCTCTTAATCTTAGATTTCTTCTTTTCATACTTTTTTATTATCTCATGCTTGTGGAAACCTGGTTCTCTCCTGAAACACTATATCCCTGGCTACTTGAGAAGACATCCTTTTCTCATGCCCTTTTGACACACTAGGACATGAAGAAAAGTCATAACATTCAGTGTTCTCCACTGTCATTTCCAGACATTTTGTCTGTGACTATCACTATGCAATCTCTCCATCCCTCTATATCAGCGGTTCTCAACCTGTGGGTCATGACCCCTTTGGGGGTCGAACAACCCTTTCACAGGGGTCACAGGGGTCGCCTAAGACCATCGGAAAACAATATTTCCGATGGTCTTAGGAACCAAGACACCGCTCCTCTCTCCATCTCCAGGCGGGTCCGCCCACAAGCAGATATGTCCACATACCAGTACTAAAGGGTCGCGACATTAGGAAGGTTGAGAACCACTGCTCTCTATGAATGAATAGTTCTTTGTTCTATAATCTACTGCTCTCAAAGGTTCTGTCCTTCCTTTTTCAAGACATTCAGTGTCTGGAAGATGTATTTCCTCTCTACACTAATTCATGCCTTTGTTTTTGGTGACAATACACATACATTTAAGCATCCTTTCAATCAATCTGTCCTCTCAATTTTTCAACCTTTTCAACTCCTATGACCAACATCATCATTCTACCATAGCCACCCAGAAGGACTTCATCATTACTCACAACTACATTGACCTCCATGATCTTAAACTCTGAAATATTCTTCTCTGAATCATCTATCTTTCCCATATCTCCCTCTACCTCATTCTTCGTATATGTCTGCTTCATCCTTACTGTGAATTCCAATCTATCCAATCCTTCCTGTTCTCCTGGACTATTACTCCGTTCTTGGTCTCACTTTCCTCCCTTCACAGTCTTGATCCTATGGTTCACCAGGTCAACTACTTGTCATCCTCCACGCTGAAATCCTTTGCTGCTTTGTTTCACCATGGCTCCTACCTCAGCATTCTCAACTCTGGATCATGCCAACCATGTATCTGTTCCACTCCTCTTGTCATGCTTCCCCTAGAGAAAAGTGTGCCATCCTGCTGACTAAAACCTCTATAAATTCTTATCTAATTGCCACTTTCCCCTCTTTACCTATTCAACTGACTTTCCATTATATACCTTTCAGCTGCTTTTCTAAAACTACTCCTTTCTCTTCAAGCTGTCTACATGATTCTCATCTTTATGCTCAGAAGAGAACTTCACCTTCTACTTTACAGTAAAAATCAAAACCATCCTTTTCGAAAATGCCTTAAGTATATAATGCCTACTTCATACCTCAAAATTTTCATCCATCTACTTCTCCTTTATGTCAGTCTCAAGAAGAACTCTTCCTTTCTCTCCTTCAAATATTCCTTTTCTACCCTTTCTTCTGACTCCTTCCCAGTCTCTCACCTCCTTCAAAACAAAACAAAACAAAACAAAAACGTTCACTTGATTCTGGCATCCCCTTGAGCCATTGTCATATGTTTCTATTCATTTTTGCACACAAACTCCTGGAAAAAGTCCCTCTACTTTGTCATCATTCACTCACTCTTCAACACCTTGCCATCTGGCTCCTGACCCAATAGCCCTTCTACTGACACAGCTCTAAGGTTTCCAATAATTTCAGTTGCTAAATCTTATAGTATTTTCTTAGGTTTCAAGTTTCTCAAGTACTTGGCAACTTTTTTTCTCTTTTTTAAAATTGATTTGTTTATTTACTTTTAGTTTACAAGATTCAGTTACACAATACCTTGAGTTTCAAACTTTCTCCCCTCCTCCCCCATGGCAACATGGAATCAATCTTGGCAAATTTTGATGGTGTCAACCACCCTACTATAAATTCTCTGTTCTCTCTATCTGTGTAATATTGCTACATTTTCATTCTCTTTCATCTGTCTGAACACTGTTTCACAGTCTTTTTTGCTGGATTCTTATTCATCTCTCTATATTCTCTCCATAGGTAAGCTCATCGGTTCCCATGGGTTCCATGTCCATTTCTTTGTAGATGATTTCCAAATTTTATCTCCAACCCTAATCCCTCTCCTAAACTCTTTTTAAAAAGTTTTCTAAATTGTCTTTTTAAAGATTACAAACCTTTATAGACTATTCCTGTTTTGTGAGAGGCCTCTTGTAACAAAATAAAAATAATTAAGAGCTCTGGGTCTGGAGTTAGAAAGAAATGAATTTAAAACCAACCTTGGATATTTCCTAGCTATGTGACCCCAGGTAAGTCACTTAATCTCTGTTTGACTGTTTCCACAACTATAAAAGAGGGATATCATAGTACCTACCTCACAGAGCTGTTGTAAGGATCAAATGAGATATCTTTAAAGCATTTAGCATAGTACCTAGAACATTTTTGCTGTTTAGGTGTATTCAGTCATGTCTGATGTTTCATGACCCCATTTGGGGTTTTCTCAGCAAAGATACTGGAGTGGTTTTGAAATTTCCTTCTCCAGCTCATTTTACAGATGAGGAAACTGAGGCACACAGGGTTAGGTGACTTGCCCAAGGTCACACAGCTAGTAAGTGTCTGAGGTTAGATCTGAACTCGAGAGACACTCTATCTGCTATGCCACCTAGCTGTCTGCCTGGAACATAGTAAGCATTTAATAGATGCTTATTTCCTTTTTCCCCCCCTCTCCCTTCCAAAACCTACCCTATTAATTGTTTTTTTTAAAGAAAAACAATAGTTTGGATAGAATGTTTCATCATCATTGTTTTGAAATTATGAATGATCATTGTATTGATCATAGTTCTTAAAGCTTTCAAAGTTGGTTCTCTTTACAATGTTGTTATTGTATAAATTGTTCTGGTTCTGGTCAATTCATTCCTCATTAGCTTGTAAAAATCTTCAAAATTATTCATTTTATAATATCGATGTTACAGTATAAATTGTTCTTTGGACTGTGTTTACTTCACTCTGCACGTTTCTATAAGTCCATATCTCTTTGATATGATTTATTTCTTCATTTCTTACAGCATAATAGTACCTTTCAATTCATATAACACAACTTATTTGGTCATTCCCCAAGAGATGGGCATCTCATTAGCTTCTGGGGTATTTTGTCACCACAACAAGAGCTACAGTAAATATGTTTCTCCATATAGTACTCATCCTCCCTCTTGGAGGCGATCCACTGGTGTAGCTGAACCAAAAGGCACATAGTGGGTTAAACAAGTTTCTTTCTGTTGCAACAAAACAGAGCCATGAGCACTGCAGCTTCATTCATGCAGGGTGAGACACATTCCACCAGCAAGTGGATGGCAATGGGTATCTGTTACAAATCATAACACACACATGTATTACATATATGTATCTGTATACGCATGTATGTATACATGTGTGTACATTTAATATCACTGACATTTTACATACCACCTACTATGAGCTAGGCACTGTGCTAAGCACATTACAAATATCATCTCTCTGGAAGGTGGGTGCTATCATTAAGCCTATTATACAGATGAGAAAACTGAGGAAAACAAAGGTTAAGTGACTTGCTCAGAGTCACCCAGCTAGTAAGAGTCTGAGGTCAAATTTGAACTCAGGTCTTCCTGACTCTACGCCCAGCACTCTTTGCACTATAATACAACTAACTTTTATGTATATAGGTGTGCACAACATACACAAACACATACGCATACATATATACACATATGTACACACATATATACATACATGAACACACACATATGTGTGTATATAATTACTAATTTCATGAGGCAAAGAAGAAATAGATGGTGGTTAACATACAGTTATTCACATAAGATAAAAGAGGATATATGTACATAAATACATATACACACATGTGTGTGTGTCCCCTGTGACAGGAGATAGAGAAGAGTGAAAATGAAATTAAATTCCCTGAGGCAATTACAAGAGGAAAGAAAACACTGTGGAAGTCAGCTGTCCTAAACCAATCTTGCAGTTTTTTAGAGAAGTTAATACATGCTCGAGTCATACATAGCCAGATGTGACTAGAGAACAAACTGGAGTTGGTTATATCAGGTCTTAACAGTCAACTTTTCTGCAACTTTTTGTGCATGATTTCAAATTGCTTTTCACATTTATAAGTCCACTAAGAGTATATCAATTTTCTTGTTTACCCATGGCCCTTTCATCATTTGTCATTCTCCTTTTTGTCTTCTTTGCCAATCTGATGGGTATGAGGTGGAATCTCAGAATTGCTTTAATTTGCATTTTTTTGAATTAATAGTCATTTGGAGCATTTTTTCATATTGCTATAGATAACCTGGATTTTTTTCCCTTGAGAACTGCCTATTAATATATTTAGATCATTTATCAACTGGGGGAATGGCTCTTATTATTATCTTTATATCTCCTGAATCTCTCATTGACAACTGCCCTGTGAATATCTTCTCCTAGATGTCCTATCAATACCTTAAACTCAACAAGTTCTCAAAGTGCGTAATGATCTTGACCTTTAAATTCATCCCTTTCTAATCCATATTACCACTGAGGGTATGGTACCATCATCCTACCAGTCATTAGAGTTCAGTAAATGATAAGGTCCAGGAGAGATGTTTCATTTTTATCTCTGTCCCCAGTGTCTATCCCAGTGCTTTGCACGAAGTATATAATATAATAAAAATGTTTGTTGAATTGAATTGAACTTTATTTCATATCCAAGCACCAGTTGTCAAATCATCAATTCCTCCTCCACAAAATCTTTCCCATATGTTATCTGTTATCAACACGGTCACCTTCCTATCACCCTATTCATACCCTCATCACTTCTTGCCTGGACTATTGCAAATAGCCTCTTCATTAGTCAACCTGCCTCAAGTCTCCCCCTTCTCCTATCCACACAATTGCTAACATTATTTTCCTACAGTGTAGGTCTGTGCTCCTCTCATACTCAATAAATTCCAGTGGCTCCCCTTTGCCTTTGAGATTAAATATAAACTCTGTTTTTAAAGCCCTTCACAGACTGGCCCTACAGTATCTTTCCCTTCATTGTACTTGCTCTTTTTTGTCCACACTGCAGTCTATCTAGCCTTTTCGATGGTCCTCACATGCAAAATTTCATTTCTGGACACCATGTTTTTTACTGATTGTCTCTCATTCCTGAAACCTCTTTACTTCCACCCTTCCCCTACACACTTTAGGATATTTTGTTTCCTTTAAAAGTTAAATCACTTTCTGTCTGAAGCCTTTCTTGATCTAGTTGGCTAGATTTGACCTCCTCCCCCAAATATCTGTGTTGTACATTCTCATATATGTACACGCTGACTCCTTTCATTAATAATAAGCTTTTTGCAGGTAGGAATCATTTTTTTTTCTGCCTTTGTATCCCTAGCTCCCAGAATAATGCCTTGCATGTGGAAGATGCTTTATGAGTGTTTACTGATTGATTGATTTATATCCCTCAAATTCTTTGGGCCTAACAAAATTTGGTCAGATACATTTACAATTCATTGTTTATTTTGATCAAATATAAGTTCAAACAAGATTGAATGCTCCCTTTTCTTCTCTCCTATAATTCTCCATTATGTATAAGGTATGTAAGAGTTCTTTGAGCTCTCTAACTTTAATACTGAGTCATCTTCCACAGCTTCGTGGCAGAGTGGATAGAGTGGAACAGTGGTAAAATGGATAGGCTTGGGATCAGTTCCATCTAGCCTCAGACTCATCTTAGCTGAGTGACCTTGGGCAAGTCATTTAACTCTCATCTGCCTCAGTTTTCTCAACTATATTGTAAGTATTATAATAATAACATTTATTTCTCAGGGTTGTTGTGAGGATCCAATGAGATAATGTTTGTAAAGCACTTAGCACAGTGCCTGATGCATAGTAGGCACTTCATAAATGCTCATTCCCTTTTCTTCCTGCCACAGGGATATGAGACAATGCCATGAAACTCATTGGAAGTCAGTGGCAGATGCCAAATGGCTGATTATAAGTATAGTTACAGGCAGCACTGTCTTCCCAACTATTGTAAGCTCCTTGAGGACAAAGACTTAGTGTAGTAACTAGCATGAAAAACATGCTCAATAAAGACTTATTGAACAAATGAATGACTGAATAAAAAGAAATGAAGGAGAAGCAAATACCATTGGCTTATTATTTATCTCTAATAATCTAATCCTAAGTATTAGCAAATTGCATAATATTAGAGAAAAATGGTAAACGACTTAAAAGTCACAAACTATGGAGTGATTGCTCAGATTACAAGAACATTAGAAGATGGTATGGATTGCTGGTTGTATATCTAGACAATGGCCTCTTGCTTGTTGCATTGTCCTGCTTGGTTCACTTTCTCTACTCTAATCTAGCAAATCCCATCATTGGAGACAACCAAGAAATCCCCACCCTCACCACCAAAACCCTACTCCTTTATCATGTCTTCAAGGCGACCTCAGGTTGTCAAACACAATCAAAAAGCTGTCCGAGGTTCTAATGATTGGAAAGGCTTTGGAGATAGGTCTGATGATGGACTGTAGGTCCACTGTCTCAGTCCACAAGTCTTTTGTCAGTGCCAGACACTGTGCTGAGTGCTAGGGACCCAAAGAAATGTGAAAGGATAACAGTGGAAACAACAAGCAGATAAATATCTACATTATACACACAGAGACGCACACACACATACACAAATATGTGTATATGTACACATATACATGCACATTGATGGAAAGTTATCTCAGAGGGAATGTATTAGTGGGAGGTAGGAGGCAAGAAGGGAACAGGAAAGGCCTCCTGCAGAGGGAAATATTTGAGCTAAATCTTGACGGAAGTTAAAGATGCAGGTAAGGAGGGAGAACACTGTCTGACAATCAGCTTCGCTAAATCCAAAGAGTTTCATTACTGTCAGTCACAAAGCAGTTCTTAATATACATGTGACCTTTGGCAAGTCACTTAATCACTTAATCTCTCTAGATCCTAATTTCCTCATTTTTAAAATGAGCCATTAGGGCTATAGGACCTCACAGAACCTTTCTTTACAGCTTTCAACCCATGATCCTATGATATAGGAATGCCAAGCATTGAGGGGTAGCTATGCAAAGCCCCACAAGCAGGAGAGGAGAATGCTGAGTTTAGGAAACAGAAATAAGCCAGTTTGGCTGGAACAGAGTGTGGGAGGAAGACAGGAATGTAGGAAATCAATCTGGAAAGTGAGGCTTGGACCACATCATGAAGGGTTTTAAATACCACCTTAAGCAGTTTCTATAGACAACAGGAAGCCACAAGCAGAGGAACATCAACATCAAGTTTGTGCTTTATGAAAATCATTTGTCAGTCAGTCAACAAAGGCAGCATGATTAGTAAGGGACAGGACAGAAACAGAAATAGAACCAAACATCTAACTCTACCCCTACCCCTCCAACCCCGGGTCTTTTTTCATGCTCCCTGTCCATATCCTGATTGGTAAGACATATCATGCCACTTGGAATAGCATGGAGCCTCACTTAGGGTTTGGTACCACACTTAACATGACCTTTGTCCCTGAAATCATAATTTCCCTTAATTTAACTATAAGGCTTATTGACTGATCATATTCAATTTGTTAATTATACTAATCCATTGATTTAAGAAGAGTCCATAGCAGTGGTTCTCAACCTTCCTAATGCCACGACCCTTTAATACAGTTCCTCATGTTGCGGTAACCCAACCAGAAAATTATTTTCATTGCTTCTTCATAACTGTAATTTTGCTACTGTTATGAATCATAATGTAAATATCTGATATGCAGGATGTATATTGTTACATTGTTACAAATTGAACATAACCTACAGGTTGAGAACCACTGGTCTATAGCTTATCTGTGTTCACTTCATATCTAGAATGATGATGGGTACTCTAGAATATTTTGTTTCATGTTGAGTTTGCTGAATAGTAAACAAAAATTATTCCTAAACTTTATGAAAACTTTTTTTCTTTCAAGACTTATAGGTTTACTTATTGCCTTTTATTTATACAGAACTTTGCTTTACAGTTACAAAGTACTAATACATATGTATATATTGTGTGTATGTGTGTATATGTACATATGTGCATACATGTGTGTAAATATATATATATATATATTCTTGTTTGAATCTCATAGGAAATCTGTGTAGACGGCAGAGCAGATATTTGTATCTCCATTTTTACAGATGAGGAAACTGAGTCTCAAAGAGGATATGAGATTGATTAAGGGTAACACAATTCACAGGGCTGGGACTCAACCCCCAAATATTTTGACTCAAAGTTTAATGGGCTGACCCCTGTGTCAGACTCTCTTCCATTCTATTTAACCATCATTGACAAATGATTAATTCCAACAGAAGGAAAGTGGCATATAAAGAAATAGCTATGAAGCTTAATTGAAAGTTTAGAGTAGGCAGATGGCTGAAAATTAGGACAAAGTGATCATAAAATTCTCATTAAGAATTCCTTATTAGGCTAGAAAGCAATTCAAGTTTCTGTAGGTAAATCTAGTGCATCAGAATACTTCCTTTGTTCTGTCTGTTTCTGTTCATCCATCCAGTCATCCATCCACCCATCCTTCCACCAATCCATCCATCCATCCATCCATCTATCCATCTATCCATCTATCTACCTCACCAAAAGTAGGAACAAGGGGAATGTTCTGTCTTCTTTGTTTTGATCTATCAGAGAACTTCAAGCAATAAAATTAGAAACTTGATAGTGATCTTTCCCCAAACAAGCAAAAGCAAACTCAAAATCATATTTATCTTTCCCAATCTAATGTCAGAATTCTGGCCATAATCTTGCTGCTATGTAATAATCACATCTTTATTTTCTTAAGAGGGGGTACTGCATGGATCTATGGATCTGGTAACATACTATTGTTTATGTGAAGAGGAACCTGCCTTTTCAAGGGCGAGAGTTTTTCTGAAACAAAAACTGTAAGGCCTTCCTTCTGTCCTCTGCAGCATGGAGAGATTAATTGGATTTAGTGAGTCCTGAAAAACATGCTTCTATTCTTATTAGCTTTCCTTAGTAAGTGTCCTAGATTGATGAATCTGAACAGTAGCAATTTGTTACACAGCAGTCTACTGAAACTCAAAAGATGAGATCTATGTGATCCTTATCAAAACAGACCTGTTCATTCACTGTCACTAGAGAAAGTGTTTGTGCTGATGTTTGCTGAACAGAATGGGAGCAGGTTTGGGGGGAGGAGAGGGAAAAAAGCTTAAATCAGGCTAGGTGGGTAGGGCAGACTGACAATCTAATGCAAAAGTAGAGAAATGATGCCATGTGTTAAGGAATGTCCTAAATAGTCAATGGTGCAACTTACATTTTATTGAAAAAAAAATAGATGGCTGGCTCCATGTGGGTAGTTTCAAAGCATGGTATCTGCACTTGCAGAAGTGTGATCATTCTTGATCTATCTGAGTAGTTTCTCCTATGTGTTCCAAAGGTACCTGACCTTGACACAACTGGCATTTCCTTCATCTCTTGGGCAAGTGTGTGAAACCTACAAGTAAGTGAGGCAAATGTTGGCCAAAAGGCAAGGTCTATCAGCTCATTCAAAGAATGGTACCACTGGTCTTTACAGAAAAGCTTTATGGTAGTTGACCAATGAATTACAGTTCACTCTCCACTCTATCACAATGAACTAGTACTAATAAACACAAACACGTTTGTTCCATGCTAATTCGTGTGGTATTTCATGAGGTTGGACTATGTGCTATTTTTCCTAACTCCTGGAAAGGCCTCTAATATGGGACTTTAAAACACTGACTTCAAGAAGTGGATTTATAACTGAAGTTTTAAATTTAAAAAGAAAGTCGAAGTGGTAATATTTATTATTCAAAAGCTTCTGCTCTGTCTGTGACTAAAACAGACAATAGGCAATCAGAAACATCTGTTTCTTTTCCAAGTGAATCTTAGGATGCTCCCAGTGCCCTTGTTTCTGCAGAATGCACCAGATTGAGTGATGAAATGTTAATGGTGACCCAAGATGGGTAGTAACAAGCAACTTTAAAATTATTAGTAAGGAGATAGGAGAGGACATCTCACTCCTTTGCAGAGGTAGGAGTCCACAGGTGTGGAACATTGCGTATAAACTAAGATTTTTTTTTAATTCATCCATCAGTGTTGCTGATTTCCCCCCCCCCTCCCCACCCCATTCTTCCTCTTTTTCTTTAAAAAAATCTTTGTCATAAGGGATAGCTCTCTGGGAGGAGAGAGAGAGAGAGAGAAGGCTATAGGGGAAAATTCTAGACTATTTGAAATTGAAAAGCCATCAAAATCCCTTTCTAAAAATCATTAGGAAGGAGAAAAATTAAAGACAATAATCAAGCAATTTTGCAGTAAAACTCTGAATGCTGTTCTTTTGAACAAAACCATCTTCTGATGTCTAGCATGTTTGCAAATTTAAGATGAAATGTGTATAATGATTCAAGTGCTTTTTGGATAATTTCTCCTCATTGTTGTTGTTATTGTTTTAATGAAATAAATGCCAAGTCCAGGGTTCTGAGAAATGTCAGCCCATGCGTGGCAGCTGCTCTCCTTGCTGCCGAGGGAGGGAGGGGATGGATGCGCCAAACCCCACAGCACTCTGCAGAGTCACTAGTGAGAAAACAACAAAGACCTCCCCGTGCAACTAACACAGATGTGCCCAAAGCCAAACTGTCAGAAAGAGTTAAGATGACAGCTACTCACAGTTCATTATTGCCTTCTCACAGGTCACTGGGTGACAAGCTGGGTCAGTGTGCTTTGGCGGCTGCCACAGTCCTTCCCCTGGCCCCCTATTCAATTTAAATAAAGGTAAGCTGTTCAATTTGATCAACTAATGTAAACAAACACATTCCCTACACTCTCTGAGGCTGGAGCATGGCATTTATTTATGGTACCTGTGCATCACCCATCTCTCCTTAGACACTTCTTTCACTAGGGCCAGAGAAAATTGACTTCAGCTACCCAATTCAGTCAACAAATTCATTTTGTCAGGATGGAGCTAAAACACGCAGTGAAATATAATTTGTCATCAAGTCAAGACTTTTTATAATACAGAGAATTATCTATTTATTAGGGAGAGGGAGCAAAAGGATGGAGAGAAGGTTTTTTGCCCTTGTATAAATCAAACAGTAACGTATTATTTCACAAGTGTTTTAGGCATAAATCAGTGGCCAGTTTTTGGAGGTGAGCCTAATTTGCTGTTGGTTTTCGTGTGTGGTGTTTTTTTTTTAAATGTAGATAATACTCCATCACTAAATCACTGCATCATGAAACAGAAAGAATTCCACTTGATTTTAGGTTGAGGTCCCTCCCATGGCTTTTTACATGCTTAGCTCAGTGTCTGGCACAGAATAGGTACTTATATTAAGGCTTATTGACTTGACTTAAGAAATGGAACAACAATACCTGCTACCTTTGAATAATATTAATTTTAATAAACACTTTTAAAGAGGCAAAGGGCCTGGATTCATCAGGATAAGCTAATCACAATACCTAAAGGAGTGAAGTTTTTTTTTTAACTCTATCTTAGAGATAAGCAGGGTAAAGCCATTTTTGAATTAGCAATTCTACATTGAACAAGAAACCAGCTGTCCCACAGTTTTGACCCAAACTACCTTTGTTTCTACAGCTTCAAAGACAAGAATGGTTTGCAAAAGATGAATCCCTTCAAACGGCTTCTACCCTGATGGTTTTATTCCCCTACCCCTCCTTTTCCAATATGAGAGCTCTGAATGGGGTTCTTAAGCTCCCACAAACACACTAGAGTCAGAGGAGCAGCTATCCTTAGAAAAGCTGCCATTTGGAGATGGTGGAAGTGACAAAGAGCCCAGATGTAGTTTACGCTCTGGTTTGTACAATCAACTCCCCTATCACTGACTAAAATATACCCTTTATTATTATTATTATTTTTTGGTTTGGCAGATTGATCACTTGTTGTTTATGCCTGAGAAATTTGTTGCAAATCCTCTGTCTTATCATCTTTTATCAAATTATATGTGTATGTACAGACAAATATAAATACACATATATGTAGTTTTTGCTCCTTCCTACACATCATACTTTCTCAAAATATGCTCCCACATTATGTTCTTAACTACTTTTTGCTCAATTTTGAAAAACCTTCCTATTTTCCTTCGAGCTCTACTACCAAAAACAATTAATTCCACTACCAAGATTACATATCCTTTCTCTCTTTATCCTTGTAAGTTTCTTTTTGCTTCATTAAAACCTTGAACAAAAAGCAAGTAGGACAGATTAACTATATAAGAAAAGCCTCTCTATTAAATGTTACTAGACTACAATCAGCCTGCTGCTCTCCTCTGCTTCAAAGTGTCTATTAGCTCAGTAAGATGTCACTGGGTCCAAAGCCTCATAAACACATAAAAAATAAAGTAGACCACCATGGTCTAGCTTTGTTTTACAATGTCCTTTAAGATAAGGATGCTTCAGAAAAAATTTTTTTCAGACAAGAAAAGTGACTTCTTTCTTGCTTTGCAGATATGACTCAGAAAACATCAAGATTTGGGGTGTTTGTTAGTTTGATTATTTTTAAAGAGGCATCTGGTAGGATCTAGCGCACTGTAAGCAAGAGATGAAATCACCATTGTTGTTCGGTCACGTCTGACTCTTCATGACCTCATGGACCATACTTTCCATGGTGTTTTCTTGGCAAAGATACTAGAGTGGTTTGCCATTTCCTTCTCTAGTGGATTAAGTCAAACAGGATAAGTGACTTGCCCAGGGTCACATATCTAGTAGTGTATGAGGTTGCATTTGAATTCAGGTCTTTCTGACTCCAGACGCAATATTCAATCCCCTGAGCCACCTAGCTGCCTCTAAATCACCGTTACTTCTGTTTACAAAAAAACAACAAAAACAGATGATAACAGAAAAGTGGGAGGAGTTTCTGAATGCCTTCTGACACTGCAAATGAAGAATGAATTCCCCCAGAAGTCAATCAGATGATGAGAACAAGCTGTCTTACATTTGTACAGGGCTTTGAAATGGATTGCCAGAACAAAAGCTCATTTTTTGGATACAAATATTCTCCCATACATGGTATATGGCTGCAAGGCTTGAAATATTATAGTCTGTGAGGAGTCTGAGAAAAGGGTAATGAGATATATTGTGATCACAGGATGGCTCATTGACAGTTTAATGTGGAGTGTTTGGTGGCCATGCTTCATCCTTCCAGAGCAGTGATTCTCAACCTTCCTAATGCCATGAACATTTAATACTCTCATATGGGCAGACCCACCTGGAGATGGATAGAGGAGTGGTGTCTTGGTTCCTAAGACCATCGGAAATATGTGTTTTCTGATGGTCTTGGGTGACCCCCGTGAAAGGATCATTTGACCCCCAAAGGGGTTGTGACCCACAGGTTGAGAACCGCTGTCCCAGAGGATCAAAATCACATCACAATACTGAGGTCAAGGTATAGTGTGTCCTACTGTGACTGATCAGACCAATATAAGCTCAGAAGAATCCACCACAGGTCGGGCACAAATAATCCACAGATAGTGGAGAAGAAGAACATAGTTCAAGGTCTACATAGTACTTTCCTCCAATCTTATTCATGTAGTAAGAGAAGAAAGCCTTAGTGCTATACTGGTACCCCATGTAAAAAGATCCGGAGATAGATTCTTTGTGGAAGACCAACAAGAGAACAATGACAAGAATCACACAGAAAGGCTAGATGGGCCAGTGGTGAGTGTACCAGGTTGGCATCAGGAAGACCCAAATTCAAATCTGGCCTCAGACACTTAAAGACTGTGCAACCCTGGGCAAGTCACTTAACTTCTGTTTGCCTCAGTTTGCTAATCTGTAAAATGAGCATAATAACAACACCTATTTCACAGGGTTGTTGTGAGGATCAAATGAGTTAATATTTATAAAATGTTTAGCACGATGCCTGGCACATAATAGGTGCCATATAGGTTAGATATCATTATTATTATTATTGTATCAGTGGTGGGCTAGGCCAGTTCAGGGGTGTAACAGATTTGGGTACAGATATTTTTGAAAGATCAAGGATGGGGGCTAGCTGGATAATGGAGGGCCAAGTTAGTAACAAAGGTTTAGGCAGAGCCACAATGAAAGGCTTATGGCCTCATGCAAATGCCCTATATGGAAAGATTCAAGGAGAACTCAAGGAGGTTTCCAGAGCCTGTACCTCATCATTCCCCCCTCAAACAAATGGGACCCAAATTCCTTTGGGGTAAAAGATGAAGGTCTCAGCTTCTGAAAGTGCTTCCTGCTGGCAAGGGGCACAGAGCTGTCCCTGCCTCTCTGGGTCCCATTCAAGGGGGTCAGACTTCAAATTCAAGGGGTCAGACTCCAGAATATGCCTGATACCAGGTCCAGTGGGCTGGAGAACTTGGATTCAGTCAGAGGTTGGTATTGCCTGAGTAGTCATCTGGAGGTTTACCACCACAGATTCACTGAAATATGGAAATATAGATACACTCATTACTGCAAGACATCATTTGTGCTATTGAAAGAACCAGTGGAAGGTGTTCAGCACACTGGATAGATCCTCTGATAGGAAAATTTGCATAGTCGAATGAACCAGGATCTAGAATGAAAAGGTGTAGCTAGGTTGTAATCTGTACCAGTAGAGAGAGTATCTCACTCTCTGAGCTCATGGATATAGTAAAAGATTCAAGTATATCCCTTAGGCAACATCATGGAACTAGGGTATGCATTATAGAAAATTATAAAAATAAGTCCTTGTGATATGGCTTTAAGATGTCATGTTTAAAGAGGGTTTCAAATGCATGAAGCATTTTGAAGGGAAATTGGGAGACCTGGGGTCTAGTCCAAGCTTTCACAGACTAACTCTGGGACCATGGATAAGCCACTGTATCTCTGCACATCAGCTGCCTTATCTGTCCATCAAATGAGGGCTTGGGGATCGAATGTTCTCTAAGGTCCCTTAAAGTAATCGATTTCTATGATTATTTACTTTTCATACAAGTCTTGATATGAGGAATGACTTGTTTGAAAATTCTGAGAAAAACATAAAAAAGCTTAAGGTTGTTTTGCTTTTAAATTTGTTCCGTGAAAAGTTTTCAACATGGCCTTAGAGTGAGATTCAAAGGATCATTTTTTGCCTGTGAATGACAGAGAAACAAAAACATTCATTCACATGTTCCTACTTTTAAAGATCTGAATTGAGATTTTACTCACAAATAAAGAATTTGGCCTTCTGATCTGAGCTTTTGTAGCTCAAGGAAAATGTTAAGGCTTTGTGACCATGTGCCATAATGGCGCCAACATTGACATAATGGTGTTGCCACTGACATAATGGCACTGGTATCTAACAAGAAGTGATAAATGTAGAGGAATGAAGATGGCTTTTTAGAGAGCTCAGGAGGAAACAACATACCACCAGTAACAAATATCCTTAGATAAATGTTTCCTCTTCTCTGAGACCCCACTAACAAACTGAATATCGGTTTGATCTACTTGGCAATGGAGCTTACACAAATTTAGATGCAAAGGAGGATCATCTCTATAACATTCTGCATTCTTTCACCCAACACACTCCTTAGGCAACTCCATTGATTTACACCAACTAGCAGCAGAAACAACCAGGGCTGTAGATAGCTTGCAATATAGACCAATAGAAAGCATGCCCACACTGAAATCTCAGACACATTGACATAAGGAAAAAGGAGATGTTGTGCTCACTTTAACACATATTTTATTTTAGATTTTTATAGGGCTTTACAAATGTTATCTTAAGTTATCCTTACAACAACCCTGAGAAGTAGGCACTGTTATTTTCCCCAATCCACAGATGAGGAATTGAGGCAAACAGAGGTGACTTTCTCAGGGTCACACAGCTAGTAAACATCTGAAGGAGGAACTGAACTCAGGTCTTCTTGACACTAGGTCTAGTCCTTTATCCACTGTGCCACCAATTTCCTTAAGCGAGTTAAGGCTTGGAGAATGTTCTCCCTATAGCAACCTTGTGAGGTAGGTGTGTGAGCATTATTCTCTTTTTGTAAATGACTTTTTTATAGATGACTAAGGAAGATGAAGTTCTTTGCCCAAAGATATATGACTTATACATGACAGATTTAAGATGTTAACCAGATCCATTCACTCCTCATCCAGTGCTCTCATGTGGAAATAAATAGAATGTACTCAAATGCCAAAATACATAATGAAGAGAATAAGGTGAGAGAATAAGAATGAATAAAGAGGAAAAGCCACTTTTGCCATCAGAGAGAATTTTCCTCTCCAGGCAGAAACCTGGACAGAGGGTTTACTTAGAGAGGAGGAGAAGCCTTCTACCAGCTAAACGACTACTAATTTTCTTCATTTAAATACTATTTCTGCCTGTATAATAGCATGCTTGCTCAAAAATGGCATTTCTCCAGAAATGTGGACCATATAGAGCTTTATTATTATTTCCAATACAACATTTATGTTTAAATTTCCATTTACAAAATCACTTTATAATAATTTGAACCAATTCAAAACATCAAATATCTTTGCCATCAAATTAAGAGAAGTCAGGAAGATATCTTCAGTTCTGAAATTGTTCAACATAAATGATTTAACATTGAAATAAGTCAATCAACAAAAGCTTACACTTTTATTTTTGAGTTTCAACCAAGAATTCATTTCAACTCTATCAGTCAAATCACCAGCAAGGCTCCCCCATTCCTACCTAGTGGCAGGAATGATGTAAATGATGTTAAAAGTTATATTTCTTAGGATAAAGAATGAGTCATTTACCGTAAACCTTCAACACAATGCTGTTTTTAGTCCAGGTCTTGGACTGACACTTTATATTGAAGGATTATTGCCTCATTAGTAAGTGACCCCTTTCCAATGCCCTACCCCCAAGAAATGCCTATTCTGAAGAGCAAGTGAACAAGGCACCAGCGTTAAAGTAGACTGAACATTGTCACCTTCCGTCTGCTCATGTACAGTGGGAACACCAACAAAGATAGTATCTAGATAGATTCACATAAATGTCACCTCTTTTCATTAAATGTTGATCAAAAGCCTGTTTTACTTGTAAGCTGGGGGGCTTTTGAGATATTTTAATAATCTTCAAGAAATCAATCTTACATGAAACTGAAGGAAAACATCTAATGTCATTGAACAATAACTATCAGCTCTGTCACCATCCTACCTTTGAGCAGAGGCCTTAGGATGTTTCTCATCCAGTTTCCTCACCAGAGCCACGGTCAGTTTAGCAGCCCTTCCCCCAGCAGACCTTCTGACATTCAGTGGTCATCTGAAGGGTTGGAGAATAGCTGTAGATTTTTGGGGTGCTGGTGCTTTTATGTGGAACCTAAAAAACAAAGCCCAGATGTATTTGACATCAAAAATTGCTACTTTTCCCCCAAGGGAAATAGCTGAAAAGTGTGTCCCACCAAATACTCAAGAGGTAAATCACGCTTTGAGAATTTTGCAACAGTTTCATCATACAGATGTTACATAATTTTTATGTATGTGCGTTAAATATGATGGCCCTATCAGTAAGCTAGGAATTCTTCCCTCTATTTACTAAAATAATCTGTTTAAATGCATTTCTGTATGAAATCTAACTTTCAATCAAGGATTATTAAACTTTTATGTGTAAAGGATGCCTTAGCAGTCAGGAGAAATTGATGTGTCTAGGTGTGGTGGTGTGCACTTGTAGTCGCTGCTACTGTGGGAAGTCTGAGGCTAG
>CM053583.1:31953319-31974076 GCA_028627135.1 Pseudochirops cupreus | reverse complement strand
GTGCAAAACATTTCCTTATTAGCAATGTTGGAAGAAGAAGAAGAAGAAGAAGAAGAAGAAGAAGAAGAAGAAGAAGAAGAAGAAGAAGAAGAAGAAGAAGAAGAAGAAGAAGAAGAAGAAGAAGAAGAAGAAGAAGAAGAAGAAGAAGAAGAAATAAAGGAAGTAAAAAAATTACACTTCAATCTGCAATCAGATTTCATCAGTTCTCTCTCTTGAAGTGGACAGTAGTTTCCATTATGAATCACTCAGACATGTTGGATCACTACATTACAATGTATCATTGTTACAATGTTGCAGTTACTGTGTACAATGTTCTGGTTCTGCCATTTCACTTCGCATCAGTTCATATAAATCTTCCCAGGTTTTTCTGAAACAATCTCCTTTGTCTTTTTTTATAGGACAATAGTATTTCATCACAATCAAAGTGTTCTTCCTAAAGTACATAGCTGACCATGTCCACCATTCATTAAATTCCAAAGTTATTTTACTACATTCTGGATCTTTTTACTATCTCACTCTTTCCTACCTTTCCATTCAATCTGGTGATATTACTCTGCTCCTTTTCATTGTCTGTCCCTCATGTCTGAAATACTCTCTGGGTTTCTTTCTGAATGCAGCTCAAATCATACCTTTCAGAAGGTGCTTTACCCCATCCCCTTCCCTCTATGGTTATGCCCCATTTACCCTGAACATGTCCTATGTGCACATAGTTGTTTGCATGCCATCTCCCCAATTAGAATGGGAGTTCCTTGAGGGCAGAGGCTATGCTTTTGCATATCTTCAAATCTCTAGTACATATCACAGTGCCTAATAATGTGTTTAATAGTTAATCAGTGATGACTGAATTCCTGACAAGTTTTAAGACTGGAGGGGGCACTTGAGGTTCCCATCATTTCTAATTCCACAGTCAAATCCTCCTCATAGGTCAGAAATAGACTTAGAATAGCAATTCTCTTCACTGCTTCATCCACATTTTAAAGGTTGAAATTGTCATTAAAGCAAGCCAAGAAATTATTAGCTACTGTTTTTGGCAAAGAATGAGTTCCAACAGATGTCCAGATAATTGAGGTCCCCCCTCACTGCTATATCATGATTCCATGCCAGGCTTGTGATCCAAATTCCTTTTCTGGTTTCTCTCTCTGTTCAGGTAGTCCTGTATGATGCTCAGTGATAATGACACTTCTCTGCCTGTCTTCTCCATCCAAAGTCTCTCCTTCATTCTTCACCCATGTAGCTCCAAGATTTCTTACATGGGTATATTTTCTCTGTATAAAGTCCTACCCTGCCCCACCCTACTTTTACCTATCTTGGGCATATGCTAGTCTTCTTTGTATAATGTACTTATTGTCTCTTGAGGGAAGGTTTGGTAATTGTGACTTTTATATTGTTTTATTTTATAACTATAATGATAAATAAGACTCCAGTATGGAGTGACTTAGGCTAAGTAGTCTTAATAACTATAAAGCACATGGGCAATAACAGACACTTTCCTATTTCTCCACTGTTTGAACATTTTTTCAAGTACTTAATGATTGGGGCTTCTGATCTGATAAAACTCCTGACATACTAAAGTGGCCTGAGTCACTCCTTTCTGCTGTTTCAGAAAGCCAACTCAAATCCTTATCCAATTTCTGGGCCTGACAAAGAAATTCCCCCGACCTCACTGTGTTATGGACAAGTAACCACAGGAATTTCTCCTCCCCCCACACACATCTAAGTCTGATTAGTAATGCCCCCCTCCCACATCTGGCATCCATTACCTGTTCTCCACTAAACCCACCATAGGGTATAAAATGTCCCTGTCTGAACCTCAATTTTAAGTGTGTACTTCCCCTATCAGGATTCTCTCTTCCTCAAGCTGGGTGATTTCCTGTATCTGTAGGGACAAACCTGTCTGTTTACAATGCCAGACAGTGTATGTATATGCTATTGGGGGGAGGAGATGCTGCTTGTTATGGAGCATAATAATAAAGCTCTAATTTGAATTAGCTTCCCTAGTACCAATTTCTTATAAATCCTCAAACCTAAGTCTTTGCTTTAATTCAAGTCATGAAGTCAACCAAATAAAACAATTACTAAGCATGAGTTAAGTGCCTACTACATGTTAGCAGGCACTGTGCTAAGCATGTTTTGCAAACATCATCTCATTTGACCCTCACAACAACCCTGGGAGGTAAGTGCTATTATTATCCCCATTTTCCAGCTGAGGAGGGTCTGACTTCTTTTTAAGTGTCTTGCCCAGATCACACAGCTAGTAAGAACTAAACTTAGGTCTATTCATCTCTAGGTCCAGCTCTCTATCTACCATACCACCCACCCAGCCTGGTATTGACCAGTCTTCTCCCTCCACCTCCTGTGGCCATTTAAAGCTTTTTTTAGAGTAGAGCATTTTAAAGTAAACTATTTTGTAAAATAAACAATTTAAATAAAATTTTCTCAAAATTAAAAGTAGTAACATCAACATGGGGCAAGCTGATAGGACTGCATTATGAGTTGTTAGGGATTTCAAGAGACAGATGACTCAGTAAGCTGATCTAACTGTGGGGTTTATTGAACACTGTACCAATTCCATGGGCAGAGTTACACAAAAGAAGACAAGAAGAAGGCAGCTATGCCCACTTCACTGCCACCCAGTGGGTGCCCCTCTTTGGCTGGAACAAGGGAATGAAGCTACGCACATACCCGCTTCCCAGAAGAGTGGTGCCATTCAGACAATGGTAATAGTCCTACCCTCTTCCCCCCTACTCCAGAAGACTCACAAAGGTGCAGTTTTAAACTTAGATGGAAAAAGGAAGCTGGAGTAAATAGACCCCAAGTACCTTTGAATATCCCAATCATGAATAGGTTGGATAAGATGAAATTCAAGAGTGAGTAGAATCCCTTTGGAGTCGGGGATATCCTCATGATCCTCATGAATAAAACTCCATAATTCTTCCCTGTAGGTCCCTTCTTGGGGGACTGTAAATAGGCCAACATCAGGTCAGAAATAGAAACAGATAAACATTCACATTTTGAGGAGCTGCACATTTTAAGAAATCAGGAAATGCAGTACAACTCTTGGGCAGAGTAGTACTTTTTACACAGTATAGTAGAAAGAAAAAATAGACTTGGGGTCAGGAAATCTAACTCAATAGCCTCAGCTCTGCCAATTACTGTAGGATCAGCTTCTCTGAGCCTCACTTTTTTTCATCTGTCAAATGGGGGTGATGGTATGTATACCCCAAACCTTATAGAACCATTCTGTAAAGTACATTTAAGCCGTGAAGCTCTATTTAAATAACAGTGACTTTTTATATTAGAAAAAAACCACTAAAAGGAAAACTCAGACTAAGAACAAGTCCTATATCCTATGAAAGGAAAAGGTTTTGCCATTTTACAGATATACTGAGGGGCCAGTAAATTCTAGGCTAAGGGCCATACTTCTTGTTTTGGGGAAGCTGTACTGGTACAGTGCTGAAGAGACCTGCTACAATCCTGCAGCTCTTTTTCGTGGTTAAAAGTCTTCTAATCCATTTGCTGTCCTCAATTATGTCTGAAAGATGGGCCAGATGACCTCTTAAGTCCATTCTTTCCTCTGATCATTTGACTCCACTATTTTGGCTTTTATATTTAAATTTTCCCTATTAAGTTAAAAGAGAAAAGAATGTGAATGAACACGATTGGGAATATTTTAAACTAACAAATAAAATGGAAATCAGAATTATTTCTACTTATTACATAGAGAAGAAATTTGTGATTACTGAGAGTAAAAGCCCAAAATTTCATTTCAGATATTTTACCTTATTATATGGAATAAACTTTGAATGCTTACCTTAGAATGAAAAAAAAAATCTATATTATTACAACATTTCTTTGTTCTCCTAATTGATGTTCAGTCTAGTTAAATTAGCATCACTGAGCAAAAAAATAAACACTGTGGAAATAAAGAAATTGTGAACATTGTCTTTGCTACAGAACTGAGGTACCACCTTCTAGAGAGTGGCCATCCACAGCCTAGACTCTGACTGGCCAACCATCAGTAAGAGAGCCCAGCCGATAGCTCTACTCAAGAGTCTTCAAGTGAATGGTGGGCGGGAGGAGGGGGCTACTAGGGGGGAAAGGTTTAAATAAGTTAAAAGAACCAGAAAATTCAACAATGTGTCACAAATGTTAGGGTCATTATGCCTGGGTAGCCCCGGATATTAACAGTTGCTGAAAGTGAAACACTATCCTTAACTTAGCAGGCAATGAGTCCTGCTCAGAACCAGAGATCTTCTGTACAACAGGGCTGGCTTTTTACAGTTCAGTGCTAGATAAAACCAACCTTGGTATCTTCCTTGGCCTTCTTTCTGTGCATATTTCGCACTGCAACGATTTAGGGTCCATAACGTGTCACTTGCTAGAGTTATAACCATAGGGCCCTCTTGAAATATGTATGCATAGAAAAAACATTCAGTGAACTGCAAACATTGTAACAAATCCAGAGCCTTTCTGTAGGTTTAAAGTTTTACCCAGAGCTGGAAATGCTCTGGGTTAATCATGCTAAGATTGCTGCCAGTGAACGGCTTGGATTGCAAAGGCTGGAATCCCTACACTCCCCCCCCCCACCTCCCACCCCCACCCCCGGCTCCAAAATCCCCTCCCCAAAGACTGATTATGCAAAATATTGTCCGGACTAATGTTGAACAATTTTCCTAATTATTGCATGAAATGGGATGAATTGAAAGGTTTGCTCAATTATCCTATGCATTTAAGAAATGCAAAATGTCTCCATCTGAACAGAGAAGGAATTTGAAGAGGAAAGAAAAGCTCAAAATAAAAGGATTTTGCAAAATTATTTAAATTTTAGCATGCCTTTACTTTTCCTTAATGTTTCGGTATATATAAATATATCCCACATATATATGCATATACATGTACACAATATAGAATATATGTATATATTTAGGATATATACATATATATTTATACATATGAGATGCATATACATGTGCATACATATAGCGTAAATATATATACACACAGGATGTATATACATACACATACAGATATGGGACATATACACATAAATGAGTTATACACACATTTGGGATTATACATATATGGGATATATAGATACACCCACATATACACACATATACACAGGTGATATAAAAGGCAGCAGGACCATCTTCATTTTCAGTTGCTTATCCACAAAAGCAAGACAAACATTTGAAGATATTCAGTATAGGTTTTTCGGGAGTTTTAGAAACCTAAAGCAAGAACTATTTTGTTTGGTTTTTTCCCTCCAAATATGTCTTTCCCATGCATGCACATTCATTACAGAACCTAAATACCAATATTCTGTGTCCATCATGTCCAACTATCTTGTAAACTGACATAATGTAAAGTAATGATTTCTATTAGGACACCTAGGTGGTACAGTGGATAGAGTGCCAGGCCTGGAGCCTGGAAGACTCATCTCCCTGAGCTCGAATTTGGCCTCAGACACTTACTAGTTGTGTGACTCTGGACAAGTCACTTAATCCTGTTTGCCTCAGTTTCCTCACCTGTACAATGAGCTGGAGAAGGAAACAGCAAACCACTCTAGTAACTTCATCAAGAAAACCCCAAATGGGGTCATGAAGAATCAGACAAGACTGAAAAACTCCTGAACAACAACGATATACATTTCAAAATTAAGCCAGTCCCATTAAAGCTATTTAGGAGAATTAGGTAAGAGCTGGGATTAATTTCTATTAGAGAATTCACAGTAGGCTCTGCTTTAAAACTTGATTCAAAGACTCAGGTAGTAAAGTTTGAGGATAGCAAAGGACTATTTCTCCATTTAAACCAACAGTGAGAACACATCAATAATAAAGTGCTTTCTCCTTCCAGAACTTGTACTATTTCAATGAATTGTTTCCTCTTCAGAGAGATGAATTTTACAAACATTTCCATTCAAAGACAGTCTCCAGATTCACCCTATGATGGGAACAATGCATTCACTGCTGCTGAGGGATTTAATTGGTCAGGTATATCCTCCTCTGAGTAAGGGATATATTACTAAATACCCACTAGCTGATCCTTCAGAAGAATAGGATACCCTGGGAACAGTTGCTATTTGGCCAGAGCACTGCCAATATTCTCTTGCCTAATGAGAGCACACTCATTGCCTTGTCTCACATCCAGGGACTTAAACTCAATGGGGATAGGTTGGCATTCATTGATTTAGAATATTCATTGCACAGCTCAAACAAACAAAACAAAACAAAACTCTGTAGTGGAAGCAATTAGTATTCGAACCAATATGACTCAGCTCATGAGTGTGGGGAATGTCATTAAGATCTGTAATTGATCCACATATACTGTATAATTATGAAAGTAGAAGACAGGGAGGAATCATTAAGGTTCTGTAAATGTACTCTGGGTCAGAGGAAACAGATGGTAAGAAGAGTGGGTAGGAAAATCAACCTGGAGCATGCAGAAAGCCAGGAATTCCGTCCTTATGGTAATGACCAAAAATTGACCTATAAAGCCATTGATACCTTTGGGATAAGCCACAGGGTCAATGATGTTACCTGGTTCTTAGCATCCTCAGAGGATGGACCCCGCTTCTTTTTCCAGCGGTAACTGAGATGTACAAAATCACGGTGAGATCAGTCCACATCAAGAAATTTTTTTCAAAAAAAGAATTTAACCCCACTGGGAAAATTACACAGAGTTTACAGAACTTTAGGGTGGGAAGGGGTCTCAGAAGCCATCCGATCCAATTAATAATAATGTTTTCCTTACAAATTCTTCTACAGCACACTCAACAGGTGGTCATCAAAAACTTTTCCTAGAAAACTCCATTAAGCGACTCCCATTACCTGCTGGAACAATTCATTCTGCTTTTGCCAACTCTAATTGTTGGGAAGTTTTTCTCTCCTTTGCATCATGTAGACCTCTCTTTTTTATTTTATTTTTCGTTAATTTATTTTTGTCTTTATTCATTTGTTTGTTTACTTTTAGTTTACAAGATTCAGTTCCACAATCCTTTGAGTTTCAAATATTCTTCCTCTCCCTTCCCCCCTCCCCCGCCCATGGCGGCATGCAGTCAGGTATGGGATCTGCAAACACTTTACCTTAGACATTAGTCAGGTTGTAAAGAAGGATTGTAACCAATGGAATGAACAATGACCTGTCTTTTTAAAACTTCTAACCATCACCCCTACTTCTGTCCTCTGGGCTAAAATAGAACAAATCGAATCCCCCTTCCATGAGCCAGTTTTTAGTACTTAAAGAGAGACATGTTCTCTCTCAGTCGTATCTTTTCCACGGCCATTTCCTTTTACAGAACTTACATGGGATGAATTCCTGGCCTTTCGCTCTCTAGTCCTTTGTGGAATGGTGGGCGCTAAACTGAACACAATACTCCATGGGAGGGTCTGATGGGGCAATTCAGTTCAATAAACACTTAGTAGGTGGCTACTATATGTAAAGTACTCTAAAGGATGCTTGGGAGGTAAAGAAAAAAAATTAATCGTTACCTGCCTTCGAAAAGTTTCCATTCTACTGGGATAGATGGTAATGCTGAGGGCAACACACACAAAGGTAAGAAAACAAGATAATTCGAGAAGAAAAGGAGCAATACTAGTTGTAGGGTGAGAGTGGGCAGATCTGGAAAAACTTCGGAAATGTGGGACTTGGAAGGAACATTAGGCTTCACCCTAGAGGGAACAGGGAAGAACTTTGAGAAGGACAGCAACATGATCAGGCCTGCACTTAGAGATTATGTTGGTAGTTTCATGAAGGATAGATCAGGGAGTGCCAGGAAACAAAAGGCTAGCATAAAAATCTGAAGGAGAGTTGAGGAGGGTCTGAATTAGGATGGTGGAAAGATGAGGACTGGGACAGGAGATGTCACAGAACAAAAAACAGGGAAGAGTCTATAAAGTTCTCTAGATGGGTACCACTCCTGACTCTCTGAACACCTCCATCACACTTCTAGGCAGAAACCACCCGCTCCACTCCCCCTCCTCTCTCCAGCTTTTCACCTCCCTTTTAGCATTGTCTTCCCAAATTAGGTTGGAAATTCCCTTTGGGGCCAAGAGTGCCTTTGTTTTTTGCCTTTATTTCTATTCCCAGCATTTGGCACTCTTTCTGGTACATATTAAGCACTTAATAAATGCTTCTTGACATATTATTTGGAATAGGCAGGACACGTTCCCTGCCCCTCCATAAATGACCTAGAAGAGGGTAAGGCATGCATGTCTCCCCAATACAAGACCCTAAGAGACTAGTGCCCCAAGTCACTAAAAGCTGCATGCTGTGGGAGTTTAGAGTAGAGGGGCGCCACTTCTTTTTGAGAGAAGAAGAGAGATATCATGGAGGAAGTGACATCTGAGAGGACCCGTGAAGGATCAATGGGATTTCCCTTGGCAAACATAAAGGAAACAAATACCAATGGTGAGAACAAAAGGAGTGAATTCAGAGAGGTGGAAAAGCACAGTGTGTATTTGTAGAATGGCTAGTAGTCCAAACTGGATAAACATATCCAAGAGCTGGGCAGCTCAGTGGCTCTGTGGAGAGGGGGCCAAGCCTGAAGTCAGGAGTCATCTTCCTGAATCCAAATCTGGCCTCAGACATCAACTAGCTGTGTGAACCTGGGCAAGTCACTTACCCCTGTTTGCCTCAGTTTCCTCATCTGTAAAAAGAAATGGAAAAGGAAATGGCAAACCCCTCCAGTATCTCTGTCAGGAAAACCCCAAATGGGGTCATGAAGGGTCAGACACAGCTGAAAAATGACTGAACAATAAATTCAAAAGCTGAGGTTCATGTCAGTGAATATTGGGAGGCAGAGCTAGAAATGTAGCTTGGGTTCAGACTGTGAGGTTCCTTAAATGATGGGATAAGGGATTTAGACTTTATCCTGCAGATTATGAGGACCACCACTGTGGTTCTATAATTGGGGCTTGCTAGGACCTGATTTCAGTGATGTAGGGAGGTTCAATCAGTTTGTCAATACACATTTATTATGTGCCTATTATGTGCTAAGCACTGGGGATACAAAAAGGCAAAAGCCTTTCTCTCCCCTCAAGGAGGTTACAATCTAATGAGGGTGACAACAAACAAATATATACAAATAATTTATATACAGGACAAATGGAAACTAATTAAAAGATGGAAGGTATTAGAATTAAGAGGGATTGGGAAAGTTTTTCTCAAGAAGATGGGCTTTTAGTTGAGACTTGAAGTCAGGGAAACCAGTAGAGGTGGGAGAGCACAGGGGACAGCCAGAGAAAATGCCTGGAGTTGAGAGATAGAGCAACTTGTTTGTAGAATAGCCAGGAGGCCAATGTCACTAGAGAGAAGAGTATGTGTCAGAAGTACCATAAAACGACTGGAAAAGTAGGAGGGGGCCTGGTTATAAAGAGTGTTGAATGCCAGAGGATTTTGTATTTGATCCTGGAGGCAATGGGAAGCCAATAGAGTTTATTGAATTGAGAGTGACATGGTAAGACCTGTACTTTAGAAAAATCACTTTGGTGGCTGAATGAAGGATGGATTAAAATGGGGAAAGACTTGAGGAAGGCAGATTCCCCAGCAGGTTATTGTAATAGTCCAGGTGTGAGGTGATGAGGGCCTGTACCACTGTGTCAGTAGAGAGAAGGGGGTGTATTGGAAAGATACTGCAAAGCTAAAATTAACTGACCTTGGGAACAAATTGGATGGGTGTAGGGAGCAGTGGTGAGGGACAGCAAGGAGTCAATGATGAGTCAGGCCATAGACACGAGGGACTGGGAAAAGGTATTGCCCTGGATGGTAATAGACAAGGTGTCCGTGAAGGTGTGGAAGTGGGGAGTTTGGTGGGGGAAGATAATGACTTCTCCTTTGGGCATATTGAGTTTAATATGTCTCCTGGACATCCAGCTTGAAATGTCCAAAAGGCAGTTGGAGAAATGAGAATGGGAGTCAATAGAAATATTGGGGCAGGGAGATAGATTTGAGAATCATCAGAGATGATAATTCCAAGGGAGTTGATGAGAGCACAAAGTGAAGCAGAATAGAGGGAAAGAGAAGAGGACCCAGGACAGAACCCTAAGAGATACCTAAGGTTAGTTAGTGAGTATGATCTGGAAGAGAATCCAGCAAAGGAGACAAAGAAGAAATGGTCAGAGAGGGAGGCGAAAAACGAGGAGAAAGCGATGTCCTTGAGAGAATGGAGGCTCCAGGAAGACAGAGCGATCAACAGGGTCAAAGGCTTCAGACAGGCCAAAAAGAATGAAGATAGAGAAAAGGCCTTTGAACTTGGAAACTAAGGGATCATTAGTAACTCTAATGGAAGACAACTCTTTCAGTGTCATGGTGAGGCTGGAAGCCAGATTATAAGGGGTGAAGAAAAGATTAAGAAACTCCCTTTGTCAATGCAGGTTGGCAGCCTCTTTACCATGCACAGCTTTAGACAGCTGCCTAGAGTATGGAAAATTTAAATGACTTGGCCAGTGGTATTTTAAGAAGATGGATCAGGTGGGAGAAATTGAAATTGTGGATGGAGCATAATTGGATACAATTAATAGTCTACAGTCACAGTCTACATTGGAGGTGATGAGGACTTGACCCAATATGAGGGCAGTGGGAACAGAAAGAGATGGGAAGGAGAGACAGCTTATTTATTTCATTTATTAAGCATCATAAAAATTCATGGGCTAAAGTTACTTTGAAACAGAAGAACCAATCTATCCGTGTTTAAGAAACAAAATAAAATTTCTAACAGCTTCTTTTAGATAGGGTGTGGGGAGGGACTGGACCTATATGGCAAAGTCCTAGATAAGAAAGCTCCATCTGCCTCTGCAATGTATCTAATCTTATAGAATTACCTAGTGCACTGAGATAAGACTTGTAAAACAGATACATGATACCT
Source organism: Pseudochirops cupreus (assembly GCA_028627135.1). Taxonomy (NCBI): domain Eukaryota; kingdom Metazoa; phylum Chordata; class Mammalia; order Diprotodontia; family Pseudocheiridae; genus Pseudochirops; species Pseudochirops cupreus. Next base: position 31,963,212 of record CM053583.1, on the reverse strand, counting down.
TTATTATATTTAAAAGGAAGAGTAAGTTGCACATAATAGATCTGCAGTTTTATGTACAATCATTTCTTTTCTATTCCTCTATGTCATAGAAATGCTTATTTCTTAAATTCAGAATAAAATAAATAAAATTTTAAAAGATAAAAATAAAAAAGGAAATTTCCTAGTGCACTGAGATATGACTTGCTAAGGGTCAGAGAACATATGTATCAGAGGCAGGATTTGAACTCAGGTCTTCCTGGCTCCAAAGTCAAATGTACCATATCACATGGCCATTAACAGAAACACAGAGAGAGAGACAGACAGATAGACAGACAGACACACAGAGAGACAGAGAGACAGAAAGAAGAGAGACAGAGACAGAGACAGAGACAGAGAAAGACAGAGAGACAGAGAAAGAGAGAGAGAAAGGGGGTTGGGGAGAGAGGAGGGGGAGGGGAAGAGAGAGAGTTTTAGAATTCCAGAATTGCTTTCAGAACAAACTATTCCTAATAAATGCTGACATACCCATCTTTTATGAGATCATATTTATTAAAAAAAAATGCTTAGTACAGTGCCTGGCATGTAGTAGGCAGCTAATAAATGTTTGTTACCTTCCCCCTTCTGAAGTAACATTATTCCTGTAAACTGAATTAGCAGAGTGTGGTGACTTACACCTTAAGCCCACCCAACTCTATGACTTCAGGTATCATTAAAAACATCCTATGAGATTGGTAATTTCCATTTCATATATATCCTGATACCAAGTATGTAATGAGGAATAATTGATTTTAAAGGAAAAAAGTTCAAATCAAATTATGTTTTAAAAGACATTAAGCAAATGTTTGAAAGTGAGAAGGGTTTGTAAGGAACCCCACTGACCATTTTTGTTTGTGATGTTCAACATGCAGACCTTCCACATATCAGTATGGCTGTAACAGCAGCTCACAGAAGCATTTGTGGTACAGCTGTTGGAGTTTCTATTCCACAGCAAAAGCCAGAGGCAGTTAGATCTTGAAATGAATCCCCACAGATTCTGAACAATGATAAACTATATTCCATTAATCTCTTCTCTGCAGGACTCAGCATTTAAAGTAGCACCCTAACTCAACCTCTTCCCTCAAAGTTGCTATTCGGCTCCAGACCTTCCTCACAACTGGGCAGAAGATTGTTTTGACTGGAATCAGACAGGCAGAAGTGCCATGCTGCCAAATGCTTCTTTGTACAACACCTGCTGCCAGTTTCTAAATTCTTGTTATCTCCACACCATGTTTTAATCTTTTAACAGTTGGCTTATTGGTGCAGAGAGAAGGGGTCTTTTGTGTTTCTCCTGGGTTGGCACCCAGTCCTGGCACCATGCTGTTCTCGAAGAGATATTTTGCTGGACAGTACCCAAGTGATCTAGATAAAGCAGAGGCGATGTGGGCCAGCCAGCCCAGCTTCGTTTGATGGTTTTTTTAAAACCCACAGAGCATGGGGCATCATCACCTCTAAGGAGTGATGATGGTGATTAACTTTCTCTTCTGTTACTTCACCTTCTTTTGATTTCATAGCTTAGCTCCAGAGTGATAGCCTGCAGAAGGGGACTATGAAGATGGAGACTTGTAAAACTGGATGAAGCCCTGTAACATGTGATAAAAAAAACTCATATTCATAACCTGTGACATCCTATGCCAAAATGTGTTCAAAAACTATCCTTATTAGTATAGATGTATGGGAGGAAATTCATTTCATCCATATTCATATCCAAATGAGTACTAAACATTTGTGTGTGTATTAGAAAGACCTTTTAAAGTCCTTCTGAGAAAAAAAATGCCAGTTTCATCAGTTCTGTGAAATACACAAGGAAGCAACTCCCTTAAAAATAATCATTTGAATAAAGCTTGGGTGACCTGGGCTGATGTATAAAGTGTCATCAACGCACGAGAGGCATGTCTACATTTTGTGGGCTAAGTGAAAACTCCTCAACTAATCCTTTTTTCCAAACTACTTATGAAGCTAGGGCAGTCTACTGATAAAAAGTTAAGTAGATAATAAGAGAAGCAATATTAGTTCTTACCTAGAGGTCTGATGAATAGAACTAAGTTTTCACATCATTTTTAATGATATACACAGGAGTTCTATAACCAAAACCTTTACTTCTAAATCCAATAGAATAACTGTTGTACAGACTTAATTTAACATATGATTTTCAATGTTTTCACTTTTGAAATTGATTTTAATATTTGTCATAGTATATCCTTCCACTTAAGGAGTTACAGAGAATTCTATTTAGTTCAGCAAGCACTTGATAAGCACCTCCTTCCATGTGCAAGGCACTGTGCTAGAGTTCAGAATATGAAGACCAAAACAGGATGGGTCTCTGTCCTCAAGAGCCTTATATTCTATGAGAGACACAATGTATACACATGTAAGTAAATACAAAATTTGGCAACAAATCCACCAACATTTAATAAGCACATATATCAGGCATATATATGTCAGGCACTAGAAATACAGAGACAAAAATGAAACAGTCCCTCAAAGAACTTCCAAGAACTCCCATTTTGTCAGGGGAGATAGCCAATTAATTCTTCATGTGCAGCACATACACCTAAATATACATACATGTGTGTGCACTTATATATTTGTATGCAGATATATGCAGATACATACACGTATATAATCTGCACAACAGCAAAGATGGGAGATGAATTATCTTGTGGGAGAAACATCAAGGACAGCTTGGCTAGAATAAAGGGTGAGTGAAAGGGGACAGTGTATGAAAGGGGACTCACTGGGAAGGTCAGAGAGAAGCTTTGGAGGACTTCAAGATCCTGCTCAAACTTCATCTTCAGCCTAAGGTTCTTTCTGGGTGCCTGCTCCCCGCCTTACCGCTGGTGCCTTCCTTCTGAAATGACATTTCCTTTGCATTGCATGTATCTCGTATGGACCTAGTGATTCGCACGTGAGCTGCTTAATGGCAGAGAACATGTTTTTGCCTTTCTTTGTATCCCTAGCACCTAGCACAGTGCCTGGCACATAGTAGATATACATAAATGCTTGATGATGGTGATGGTGATGGTGATGATCACTACTTATCATGGTATTTATTTCACATAAGTACAAATCTATGCTTTAGAAATATCATTTTGACAGTCGAGTGGAGGAACTACTTAAAGAAAGAGACTTGAGTAAGGGTGGGTGACAAGGGAGGAAGGGAAAGAATCTGGGATTCAAAGTTTCAAAATCAAATGTTTAAAAATTATCATTATTATTATTATTATAATTATTATTATTATACATGTAACTGGGAAATAAGATATACAGGCACTGGGGTATGGAGATCCATCTTGCCCTACTGGAAAGTCAGAGGGGTGATGGGGAAGGATATAGGAGAGAGCAGATTAGGGGAGGGGGTATTTAGTGGGATCACTGTTTTGAGGTGGTGGGTAGGGGAAAGATGGGGAGAAAATTTGTGACTCAAAATCTTGTGGAAATGAATGTTGTAAACTAAAAATAATAATAATAAATAAATAGAAAATAGGGAAAAAAAGGTTATGCCAGCAAAGTACAAACTATGCAAGGTCCTAAGCCTGGAAATAAACTATGTTTGTTACTCAAAAAAAAAGAGACTTGAGGTGGGGAGACCAAACAGGAAACTATCATAACTGTCTAGGAGAGAGGTGATAAGGACCTAAACTAAGGAGACAGACCCATGAGTGGAGGCAGAGATGGATACAAGGGATATTATGGAGCTAGGATTGAAAAGGTTTGAAAATCGATTGGGTGTGGGGGGGTGAGGGAGTGGGAGAGTTGAAGATGACTGTTAGGTTCCAAAAATACAGACAAATTAAATCCAAAGTAATTTCAAGTGTTGCAGGGGGTCTCTAGGAACTATAGGTATCAGGAAAGGCCTCTGGTAGGATGGAGCACTTGAACTGAGAATTGAAGTGACCTAGGGATTCTGGGAAGTAGAAGTAAGAGGGGATCAGATTCTAAGTACAGGGATACTACAATAAATCAATGACAGATAGATGATTGATGATAGATAGATAAATAGACAGATAGATAGATAGACAGACAGGCAGAGATAATCAATGTGTATAGTTTTGTGGATGACTTTCTTTACCTAGCCCACTGCATCATGGACAAAATAACTCATTCAGCTATCATTTACAATGGCTAAACTTTAAAATTGGCTCATAGCAGAATTGCCAAAGGTCCATAGTCTGCTGTTGTGTTGAACTTATAGATGGTTCAGTAATTTTTAAAAATGGTGCCAATTAAGTGACAATAGATTTTTACTGAGAGCTGTATTTGCCAAATTGTTCATTTGTGATAGATTCCAAATCTTGTTCTAAATGGATAAAAGAGCAACAGGTTGTAATTGTCAGGGTTATCTCAAACCCTGAGATTGAAGAGTGTGGATTACATGTCCCAAATTCCTCTCTGTAGGAAAGGTTTTACTTGTCAATAGGAGATTAAAAATAACAGTCAGGGGTTGGGCAATAATATCTCTATCTCAAGGCAATTTTAGCACGTATGCATCTGAGGCTTTTGCTTTTTTCTCCCCCATAATCCTCTTAGTGTCTTCTTTACTTCAATGAGCAGGAAGATTCTGAAATAAAGCATCCCAGAGATGCCTGTCACTCCTGCCCTGAATTTATCTTTAAAGGTGCTCCTTTTCAAGTTATCAAATTACTATTCCCAACACACTTCACCTTCCTACATGTAATTGGAGATATTTTCTCGAATAGATTTTAGAAGACCTCATGGCTAAGAACAGTTTTCCTTTCAAAGCTTCTCTTTACTAATCAACCTAACTTGTCTTTGTTTGCTTTATTCTCGTTATTATATCTAGATGGGATTTTATTCAAATCTCTCTCATCCTTCCCATGTAGATGCCTAGACTTAGAAAGTTTAAGATCAGCCTACCCTCATTACATTTCACTTGTTAAACAGCTCCCATCATATGATAAAATACTGTTACATATGAAATGAGTTCACCTCTGATCATTCACCTTTAGTTAGGAAAAATGGATGTTTATACTAGTATAGTAATTCAGTTTGATAACATTTTGGCAGTTGGCAGAAAAAGACGGTGGCAGGTGGTACCCTGCATTGGGTGCAAGGACACATTAATAATCTAGAGATCTGTTCTACAATCAATCAGTTGACAATTAACAAGCATTTATTAAGGACTCAATAGCTAAGTGCTGGGGAATATAAAATACTTGCAACCCTCAAGGAGTTTACAGACTAATGTGGAAGAACATATTTGTTCTATGAAGTTTGGATTCAGTCAAAGGGCCACACTTGAGGACCTAGAGGGCCACATGTGGCCTTGATGTCATAGGTTCTCCCTCCCTGAGCTACACCATCATTCAACTAAGCAGGATGATGAATCACATTACTACTTTCTGAAAGAGAGGAAGAACTAGGAGTTCTTGTATTTGTAGTCTTAGCATCAAGGACTATGCCTTTGAACACAGCAGGTTTTTAAATAAATGTTCATTAAACTGAATTAAATTGAATGGCACCAAGCTAAGAAAATGGAAAGCCTATTTCTTTGTCAGCATAATAATGAGGAAGTTTGGACTACTAGATGATCCCAAAGGCCCTTTTAGCTTTGATGTTCTACAATTCCAATAGTCCCTTGATTCCAAAGACTTAAGGCCACCAAGTATCACCTAGAAGTATCCTTGTCTTATTTCCTCCGCTAGACTGTAAGCTCACTGAGGATAAGGGACCATGTTTGCAAGCTTAGCACATTGTACATGTTTACAAATGCTTAGAGAACTCTTGTCGAATTATGGTTTTTTGGGGGGGCAACTCTTAGACTTACATTTAATAAAATGAACTTTAGTTATCATATAGGCATTTATATGAAGAGTTTTTCTGCCTTTTATGAAATAAAAATGTAATTCAAGACAAATAAAATAAGTACACAAGAAAAAATAAAAATGAGCATAAGTCTGAAAAATCTATGTAGCAATGATCTGAGGTGACCAAACCAATTCCCACTTGTACTAACAAGTTAGGTGAGTAAAGTATGTCTCCTTAGGACTCTAGAGCTTCTCCTTAAAAAGGTAGGGAGCTGTTTGTTGAGGCTCATTATGCCCAGACTTCCTTCAGCTGATATAAGAAGCTACTAGGACTGCAATGGGAAGGTAAGAAGTCCTCCTGATCATCTAATGGGGGAATAGGGAGAGAAGAGACTGAAACCAAGGCAATGGCTGAAGGCTCCATATTTCCCCTACCCCTCCCAGTGGATTTCCTCTTGGGATTCATCTACAATTCCATCTCTTCTCCACTTGCTTGAAACTTTCCAGTTCTGAATTTGCTCCCTTGCTTTACACAGACCAATATGAACACCATCTGTATATCATCTCATCTGATGGAGGATTTTTTCCCCACTTAAGCCTACCACTGATTGATTGGGATGTGAACTTAGTCCTGGTTAAGGTATTTGGGGTAGTATTAAGGAGGATGTGGAGTGATTTAATTGGTTTGTTCAATTAATTCCTACCCTTACATATATAGTTGGACATTAGATAATAATATGCCCCTAAAAAGATGGCCAGTGATGACCTACAAAACAGAAAACAAAAGAGCAAGAAAGACATCCCAACATTTTGAGCTAAATTAATTTTGTAAATACCTTTTATAGAAAGTATGTGTCCAGATTTTGCTATGGAGGCAAGGTGGCACAGTGACCCTAGAGCCAGGAGACCGGGGTTCAAATTTTGCTCCTGACACTTAATAGCTGTGTGACCTTGAACAAATCACTAAACTTCTCTGGCTTCAGTTTCCTTATCTACAAAATGAAAGGGTTCAGAATAAATCTGAGATCCCTTCCATCCTTAGATCTATGATCTTCTAAATAGCTAAGGTTTATAGCCAGGGTTCATCTTTTAATGACCAAAGCATTGCTAAAACCCTAGTAGGCTTTTAAATCCCTTTACCCATGGCCAATGACTTCATTTTATAACCGATCCACATAGTATCTTTTCAACTCTGTACCCTTTAATAGAAATCCAATTATTTGGCAGCAGAATCAGTGTACCAGAATGAAAGCAATATTATACAAACACCACCAAATGCAATCATTTTAAAGTAACAACTACTCGATCACTGTCATAGTTTAAAGAAAAGAATTTAAAAGATGTAAGGATGCAAAATATAAAAGCAAGCAATAATTATCATGCAATTTATTTTTCTTTCATTCCTGAGTCTTTTCTTTCCTAAAAGAAAGTACAGAAATTGTAACTCATTCATTTCCATCATTGCAATTGTGTCAGCAAGAGTCACACCTTCCTTGACAGAAGAAATAACCAAATGTTAAAGGGGGAATTGGAAGCTGAAAGCTCTCTTCCAGGACCAATCAATGATAATTATTTATGGTTTTACAGTGTTTTAAGGTTTACAAAGATATAGTGCCTTCCTTCTGAGAATATCTCCAATTTGTCCTGTATATATTTTGTTTCTAAGGAAGTTGTTTTCATATTGTTCTCCCATTGGATTGTGAGCTCCTTGAAGGCAAGGATTATTTTTGCTTTTCATGGCATCACCATTACCTAGTACAGTACTTGGCATATAGTTGGCCTTAAACAACTGCTTGTTGACTCGATTTGACTTGACCAACTCTGTGATATAGGTTGTTGTTGCTGTTCAGTCATTTCAACAGTGTCCAATTCTTCATAACCCCATTTAGGATTTTCTTGGCAAAGATCCTGGAGTGTTCGCTATCTCCTTCTCCAGCTCATTTTGCAGATGAAGGACTAAGGCAAACAGAATTAAGTGACTTGTCCATGGTCACACAGCTAGTAAGTGTCTAGGCCAGATTTGAACTCAGGAAAATGAGTCTTCCTGACTACAGGCTTGGCACACTATGCACTACGGCACTACCTAGCTGCCCCATAATATAGGCAGTTTAGCATTATCTTCATTTTGCAGGTGAGGACAGGTTTAAAGAGCTTGTCATTTCCTCATATTCATGAAGCTAAGAAGTAGCCCAGTCTCAATTTGAACCCATGCCTTCTATCTCCAAGTCTAAAGTTCTATCTACCATATCACAATACTTCACAGAGTTCCTGTTGAAAGCATAATTATAAATGTTGATGTGATCAGTGGAACAAATTCTACAAGTTGGAATACTGAGAGTGGAAAGCTTGAAGCAAAATTTGTGACAATGTTTCCCTACCATTAAGTAGAAAAGAAAGAGGGTTCAGATCTGTGGACTAGATGATTTGGGTGGCTTGCTCAATTCTTTTCCTCATTCTGACTCCAGATACTTAAATGACAATCTATACAATAAAAATAATTATAATTATGAATAATCTGTTGTCCAGCTATGAAAATTAATCATTTTCTATTGAGAGATATTTTAAATTCTATCCATATTTCTACTTAAGAAAAATCTTCCTGATTAGAAAGAGAGAATTCTTCAAATCAACTTTTAAATAGGTTTTCTGTGGTGATGAGGGGGAGGAGGTTGGATGATATCGGTCAGGTTTTTCCAAGACTCAATCACACTGGAAATAATAAGAGTTAATGATTATGCAACACTACATTTTCATTGTCTCTTTCAAACCTCACAGATCTGTAAAATCCCATTTTAGAGATGAGAAAACTGAGACTGAGAGGTTAAGGGACTTGCCAAGTAATTCACAGAACAAGCAAGTATGAAAGGTTGGATTCAGACCCAGGTCTTTGTGACTTCAAGGGCAGCCATTACTTGTACTGGTGATCTGGGTTTTAGACAATAACAGAGGACAAAGATAACAGGAAAGCCATTCTTGACTATTTTTCTCAACCTCCACTTATGATGGCCTTCAAGTTAGGGTGCCCTTCGCATCCACTTTTGTGGTGGATAACAGATCCCCATCCACACCCAAACTTGTCATTATTTCTTATGTTCATTTAAAAAATTTTTTTTCAATCATTTATGGCAAGATATTGCTACTTATTAGTTGTATGCCACTGGGGCAAGTAATTTCTTCCTGCCTCCTTTTTGGCAAAAACATAGGTAATACTACCTACCTTACAGGGTTATTCTGAGAGCTGAAGCAGAGTTCAAATCCTACTTCAGACCCTTACTATCTGTGTGACCCTGGTCAGTACACTTAATCTATCTCAGTCTCAGTTTTCTCATCTGTAAAATGGGAATGAAGATACTTGCACCTTGTTGTGAGGTTGTTGTGAGTATCAAATGAGATGACATATATAAAGTACATTGTAAACCTTAAAGATATATATACATACATATATGCATATATATATAATATATATTTTTCATATTATCCAATTTAGGCAAGGTTGTTATATATTGGAAAGTAAGAAGATAACTCAAAATGGTTTTTTAAAAAAATTAGGAAAAAAGGTTGAAATCAATATAAAATGTTAAATTGTTTCCAAACCATTTAATATTAAAGGTTCTAAAAACAAACTCTATGGGTCTAAGATGGGAACAGACGAGCTAAGAACAAACAATCAAAGCAAGAGGTAAAGGAAGTAAAGAAGCAATACTGAACCATACTGGAATCTAATATATAGGCAACCTGTATATACTAGGGTCAGGAAATAATTCCTCTATTCTAACTCAGCAGTGGTCCTGTAGCTAAATTTGTTGTTTAATCAGGTAGAAGGGTCATTTCTGGTATTCAGTGGACCTGTGCTCCCAAGGTTTGGAGTAATAATAGATCTAAATAGGATTGAAGTTCAATAATATCATGACATTGTTATGGGAATCTGAAGATCTTCCCTGCCCCTAGGCCCTTTGCTAAAGTGTCTACGTGACTGAGGACCCTTGGATATTTGAAAGTATACTCTGTTCCCTAATAGGCTGAATATGGTCACGTGGAGCCTGTGGCGCCAGGCTTGTTTTCCAGGAATGCCCGTGCCTTGTAGCTTTGTGATTGGGCAGTGGGTCTAGA
>CM053583.1:31908213-31952819 GCA_028627135.1 Pseudochirops cupreus | reverse complement strand
CCCCTGAACTAGGTAAATGATATTTGATTGATTAAAGTACGATTGTTAACCCATTTTGAGTTGCTTTCCTTTAGAAAAGCAGATCTAAGAACCTGTGCTAGTAGCCGCCCTAGGTATGCTAGGGTGCTTGCTGTTACAGACATCTCTTCCAGTTTTAGGACATGTCCTCCATTTCATCCCTACCTGTAAATTAACAAAAATCATAACCACCCACTTTGAAATGGCTGAATCTTAGAATGTTAGAGCTAACAGGGATTTTTAGTTGGATTTCATCCAACACTCCCCACCCCAATTCAAGAGGTCAGGAAATGGAAGTGAAGTGCAGAGTGACCCAAAGTCCCATGGCTAGTGTGGGCCAAAGCCATTACAATGATATACATTTCCTGACTCTCCATCAAATGATCTCAATGGGGTTTTTAAGAATGAGCACAGAGAGAGGAGAAAGAGTTATACAGACACAAGCATTCATTAAGAATTTAACAATTCCATAGAATAAATGTGTATCTCTTGGCATTTCTGTTGAAATTGTACACAAATCTGTTATCTCCCAAACCTGGGATTTTATCTTATCCCTTATAATGTCAGAAAATATAGAGGATTTTATTTTCCTTCTATAGCATATTTGTACAGTTCTTGAAAGTTCACAAATGCGAAAGATAGCCTTTTTTGCTAGAAGCCTATTTCCTACAAAGTCATTTTTTAAAAAATAAATTAATCTATATTACTCATGACCTATGTCTTCATGCCTCCTTAACCATACACAGGGATGGTCTTCCAAACTTCCTCATTTCTGTCCAAGGTGCTGCTATCCTTTTAATCCTCCCAACTCATATCTTTGACATTTTCTTCATCTCCTCACTCTTCATCTCCCACATATCTAATCAGATGTAAAATTCTGCCATTTCTCTCTTTACAACATCTCTTACATCCCATCCATCTTTTCTTTACTCACACAATTCTTGCCTTCCTTCATGCCCTCACCACCTTTTGCCAGTATTATTGCAATAGACACCTGATCACTCTCCCTGCCTCTAATTTCTCACCACAACAATTCATCCTCCACTCAGTTGCCTAATTCACTTTCCCTAAGTGTAAATCTGACCATGTCACTCCCTTATTCAATAAATTGTAATGGCTCCCTTATTACCTGTAATATAAAATACAATCACCCCTATTTGGCTTTAAAAGTTACCCTGGAGATTGCAGAACTGAGTCTTGTAAACTAAAAGTAAGCAAACAAATTAATAAAGACAAAAAAATAAAAAAAAACAAGGAGAAACAATTTTAAAAAATTTAAAAAACAACTGGAATGATCTCAAAGTGGGATGAGGTGCCTCTGAAAGAAGTTTTCCTCCTGATACTTCTTCCAATTTATAGAAAGGATTCTTGTTCAGTGATGGGGTGGACTACTTGGCCTCTAAGCTCCTTTCAAACACTTAGATTCTCTCATCTCATGACTTCAGATACCAAGTTCTCTTTACTATTTATACTCTGAAAAATGTTTTCAGAAGTGTCTACAAATTGGATCCATTAACATTCTTTCTAACGGCCACTCTCTCTGCCATCCCTTTTGTGACTTCTGTATGTCATTCTCTGACAGGTGAAGCTGGCAATATATAAATAAAACAGACTTCAAATTTAAAAAAAAGTCATGCTGGAGGCAGCCTATCTTTCCAGACTCAAGTATATATATGTATTACTTCCTTTCTCATACTCTATGTTCCAACCAAACTAGCCTTTTCTGACTGGTACTTCACCTTCCATCCCTGAGTCTTTGAACTGGCTCTTCCTGATACCTGGAATATGATATTCCCTCCTCACCCCCACCTCATAGAGTCTTCATCTTCCTTTAAAACTCAGCTCAAGCACCAGTGTTTCCATGAAGCCTTTCCTGACACTCACAATTACTAGAGTGCTCTCCTCCTCATTAATTTGTTTTGTAACTACATTGCTATTCTGAATTTACTCTGTATATATTACTTTGTTATTTGGCTTTATTATATATCTATAAATAGTATATATTTATACACATATACCTACAGAGAAAGAGAGAGGAAAGAGAGACAGACAGAAAGAGGAAGAGAGAGGGAAGGAGGGAGAAATGGAAGAGGGGAGGAAAGACAGAGACAGAAACAGAGACAGAGATGAGAAGGGGAGACTTTAATATCATGATCATAAACCAATGTCACTTGTTTGAAAGAATAGCTTAGAGATAAAAAGTATACTTTACTCTTCTCTCAAACAATTAAAATAAACAATATTAATGTCTGCTTAACTCCAGAGACAAATGAGAATGAACAATGGCTTCTGAAAGAAATGATAATTTTAATTTAATGATCTGAATTATAATCTGCCAAGAACCCAAATATTCACCTAAGAACTATATGAGATCCTTCAAATACTTTTTCATATTTCACATCTGTCTTTGTTTGTAATGTTCCTATGTATATGTTGGGACTAGTAATGAAAAACACACTAAAACGTGGTGACAGACAAGAGCTTTATTGTTCACTAAAATGCTAGGCTGATTTGGCAGCTACCATTTACTAATGGTAAGACATTCATGAGCTAAAAGGGAGAGGCGCTTCCTTTCTGGGATTCTAGAACTTGATGAAATGCTAAGGAGAAAAATCATATTGAATGAAGCAAGTCATTTTTGTCTTATCTCAGAGAATGGCCAATGAATCTTCCATAAGTCATTCTGTCAAATGATAGGAGGCAAAAAATTAAATGTGGACATGAACTTATTTCAAAATTAGAGGATTAAGAATATATATATATATGTATATGGCTATATGCACATACATATAAATAGAGATGGAAGGAAGGAGAGAGGAAGAGAGACAGAAATCAGATCATCATCTGATGGAATCAAAAATCTGACCACTATAGACCTCATATCAACATGTTATCCCCATGTAGTATAATCAATAACTGAAAAATGAGTAAGCTCATTAGAACACTATTTCTTATAGGTACAAAATTACATAGTAAATCACATGTTTCCTCAATGTGTTTTAGAAGAAATCTGCAAGTAGGACAAAGCTAACTAAGCACATTTTATACTTACAAGTGTTTACCATGGTGAAATATTATAAATCGCTCATGGATCAGTATTCGTTATTTATAAACCTAGAAAACTATCAGTAGGAAAAAATAAATAAAACAGTAAAAGCAACACCTAGCTATCTACAACACTCTAGTTCCTTAACCCAGTCAGTTCTGGAAAATGCCAGTTACTTGGCATTTTCCTAGTTATTTCACAAAAGTGATGCAATTAGCTAAGAACAAGTGTTTGATCTTATTAAGATACAGTATTATGGCAAACATCATCAAGAAGATCAATTTAATTCAATCATTCCTTTCACTTTGACATGATATTAAGAAGGAACAATAATGACATTGATTTTATTAAATTATTCTCTTTTTATGCAGAATAATTTCTTTCTAATTGACTACAGAAAGTGCTCAGTAAATTATTCAAGGATTCCTTTCACTTTGGAACCCATTATTGCCTCATCAGTGTAAAAACAAATCTAGTCACAATGTGGTTAAATTATTTTTTGAAGGTTGCCTGGTTACAATTCCTTAAGGCTCTAGAGTACCTTTAATTCTGGAAACTACACAAAGCCAAGCCCAATCAAGCACGCTAATTTGGAGGTACGTGGAGGTATTGAATATCATCTTGGAATATGCCTAACTACACAAAGTCAAGCCCAATCAAGCACTCTTATTTGGGGGTTCATGGAGGCTTTGAGTATCATCTTGGAATATGCCTGTCCATTGATGCGTGTGCCATTTTGCATATATGATGCTATTTTGGAGATTTTTTTGTTGGCCCTACATAGAAAAAGATAGAAATTTGGGAGATTTGCAAAAGCTCACTTCTGGAATTGATATACACTCCCTCTGCTAAAGTAAGCATGCTCTACTCTTATATGTATATCAGTGCCACACATATAAACTATCTTCTGCTCTGTTCCACAAACACAAATAATATGAACTAAAAGAAAAATTTTAAAATAGAAAAGTATATTTAAGTTTCCTAATAACTAGTTCCAGAGTTCATCTAGATGTGTCCTGTCAAAATATGCAGAAAGCTCAGTCTATTCCCTGTGATCACAACATCCTAGGTCATGAGCAACTGTTCAGTATTGCTGCTGTCTCAGCTCTGGGACTTTGATAATTTTTATTCAGGAATTTACCAATCTAAAAACTTACACAATCCTCAGCTGGAGTCAGTAATTATTATGAGCTAATGCAAGACCATCTTTTTTGGGGGGGTGGGCTAACTTTGGTAGGATGAGATTTACAAGCTTTTTACCCATTTATCTTGAGCTGTCCTGTCATTGGTGCTTAAAAGGTTAAGACTTTATTTGTGAAAACATAGAGAGATAGTGGGGAATCATGTTGTCTATAGCTTCATAAATCTTGCTTAAGATCCTTTTCAATTACCATCCATTTCTCCTTTAAAAAGGGACAAAAAAATAGAGGAGTGGAAGCAGGTCAGGGCAGTGTGCGACAATGACAGTGTGATGGGCTTGGACCCCCTGTGGTGTTTCCATCTGCTATCATTAAGGTGACTATTCAGACATGAAAAAATCCCTCTTGCTGTGCTGACAGGCAGACATCAAGAACGATGACAAGGCATTAAGACAGAAAGTCAGAGAGAGAGATGTCATATTCCACAAACAATACTGCCTCAAACGAGACCCCTGAAATTTTATTGGAATTTAAAATAAAAATAAAAGGGGTATTACTTGGAGGTTAGCTGGCATCCCTTTGTGTTAGCGATGATGATGGAAAGACCGCTGACAGTCAGACAGATAACAAACACACTCAGCCCTCCTACCTGTAGTCTTTACCATAAGAAACCCCAGTGGGTTTTTTTGTTCATTCTTTGGTGAGAGTGGGCTTTTAATTTCTTGTCCTCTCTCATCAAAGAAGTGAGCAGAAGAGACATTGAGGACTGATAGCAGTGGAACTCCTGAAACCTTTGGGGAAGAGGAAGAAGTAAGTGGAAATGCCAAAAAAAAAAAAAAAAGCAAGCATGAGAACATCTGTAATAAACTGTCTATACTCTCTAACAATTGAAGTCCAAACAAATGATAATTAAATCCATATAGAATGTTAAAAGAAGTGTGAAATGACTCCAATGTTTATCTCCGTGTAAAGTAACAAAACGAGCACAGGCTTTTAACCAGCAGGGGGTGCAACAGGATTATGATTGAGCTCTGACCCTTTGGCACGGAGACTGAAAGCAGATGTGACAGTTGTACTGAGAGAGTAGTTTAGATTCAACCCACTGGAAGGGTTCTCTTTCTAAAGGTTATGTTTTTCCTCTCTCCATTCAGAGCTGAGTTCTTACTGGTGTTCTCCCCCAGCTTGTTCAAGTTGTACAGTGGGAGATGTCCATGGTCCTGCCCAGCCCCTGGGGATCAGTTGCAGGAAGACTCGGATGACATTTACAAGACTGTGAAAACAAATGTGGCTTTCTAGCCTGAGAGAGAAACTGTTTCCATATTGGTCATAATTAAGATTCAGGGATGAGGAGAGGGGGGCATCTCTATACTGTTTATTTTACATAGTTTAAGTTGTGAAAAAGTTATAATTAATTTATCAAATGGAAATAATCTAAAGGCATTTAAGTAATGCTAGAATCAGTATTTGCTTCTTACATTCAGGGTCTACAAAATACCATTGCATTTTTATTCTTGGGTGTATTTTTCTGAGGAAAATCTTACATATGTCCAAAGGCATCTTTGAAGTTCCATCTTTAGGCCACTTCATCTTCACTCTCCATTGTCACTCTCTCTATCCATCATTCTCTACTGCCCACCTTCCTTCCATCACAATCTACCTTTCTTCTCTCCCTTGTCACTTTTTTTCTTGGTGTCTCTCATTTTTTGTTTCTCTATCATTCCCATGGAGAAGCCAGAGAGTCCAACTTTTCTTTCCTGGATCCTGTACTGCAGGACTTTTCCTTATATGGCCTCATTTACTTGCACTGTAGGCAAATGAATCAAACACTGGCTCTAGCAGAAAAGAAAGCAGAGTAGTCATCTCAAAGATCACAGAATCTGATAACCAGTGTCACTGACTAAAAATTTTTGTGGTCAGTAAGATTTATTTAAGCAGGATGCTAAGAGACTAGGGATCATAGGTAGAGAGGATGAGGTCAAATAATGATAATATACAATTCCAGCATTTAGAGGTATTTATGACATATAGAAATATCAGATTTCTCCCTAAGAAAATCATGTTGGCAGAAAATTATTTAATTTCATTCAAGTGTTACATTCCATATAAGAGATATATGTCATACATCTACATATATTTATATATGTATTTATAGATATATCTCATATAGGATATAAGCTAGGTTATGAATTTAAAATTGTACTGGAAACATTCCTTAGAGACACATAAGAAAAATATCAATAGCTAGCATAAGCTTATCTTTAGATTTTTAACTATAAAAATATTTAATTAGATGTATTTTAGTACTATATTAAAAAGATGAACATTTGATTTCTACATCATCTTATTGACTCCACTGAATTTGCTAGTTTTATTATATTCAGAATCTAATAATACCAATCATTTTCAAAACCAGAGTAATTTTTACTTAATTGATCACCTTAATTTAAAAATAAACCTACATGTGGCTAGAGAAAATGTTTGTACCCTTACCATCCAGCCAAGTACATTTTGATATGATTATATTACATCTCAATTTCCTCATCTTACTAATGTCTTTGCTATGTGGCAGCAAGCGCTCGAGCAAATTGGGTATAGGTTGTGCGCTGAACTTTGGAAGGACATAGACAAGAGTTGCACAGAATGGGCAGGTATGTATGTGTAGCCAACTGCATCCCTGGAAAGAACTCCTAAATCTATGAGATCACAGATTCATTTGAGAATTTGGCCACTGACATTTTTAGTTCAGCTAATTTTTATGTACAGTTTAGTTCAGAGCAGCTAAGGTGGCACAGTGGATAGAGTATGGGCCTGCAATCAGGAAGATTCATCTTCATAAATTCAAATTTGGCCTCAGACACTTACTAGCTGTGTGACCCTGGGCAAGTCACTTAACCCTGTTTGCCTCCATTTCCTCATCTGTAAAATGAACTGGAGAAGGAAATGGCAAAACATTCCAGCATGTTATTTAATGAATTCCTTAATTACCAGGACTTAACAGGATAGAGTCCCCTCCTCCACAGGAAGAAAGTTAATCATTTCAGTTCAATTATTTAGGGAAGCATTTATTTTACAAAGAAATTATCACAAGTGACTTTTAAAAAACAACTTGGTAGTCAGTAAAGAAAAAAACCTAATAATGAAAATCGTTGTATTCCTAATTAAAGAGAATTCTCCCAGTTTTACTAGTACATACATACAAAGTGATGGTGAATTTTACTGACTTAAGGATGTTTAGAATTCCCATGGTTTCTATGGGAATTTTTTTTCATCTTTTATATGATATGGTTGCCGTAATCATACAGTACCTATCAAAAAGCAAAATATCTTCAAAAAGGAAAAAAAAAGATCATAGTAGCTACTTGAGAAATTCTATACAGTCTAGGTGGTGAGCCAAAATGATTGGTATAACCTGGGACATAATGGTACACACACACACACACACACACACACACACACACACACACCTGGATTCTTCTTTTCTTGGTCTGTCAAGAATAGATTTCACATTCTTCTGATCTCAGTTAATGATGCTATGAGATCTCATCCAACTGGCTCATTGGTGACACAAGTTCAAGGAATGGCCTTTTTGCCATTGTGTGAAAAGGTGTGAAATGTTACAAAAGGTGATTCAATGTAACAAAACCACCCGAAAGAAGCAGTCAAGAAATCAAAGCAATGGAAACCAAAAAAGTTGTTCACTCGAGCACATAACCTCAATTTGTAAACAACAGGGTGTTTGGCGTCCTTTTATGTGAGACAAAAGCCTAAAAGAAAGACTCTGAACAAGTTGGTTCTTCCTGAGAAATGACCCTAATTGTCTGGGAAACAGGCAAAGGTAAGAGTTCATAGGACAAATGAACTAATCCCTACTAAAAATTAGGCTTCGGATTTGAAATATGGGCTTCTTAATGACCACTGAAACCTCTAACTTACAAAATCCAATGCCCACCAGCTACTGTCATGTCATTTTTTTCCCAGGTATATTCAAGAGAAATCCCTATGTCTAAAAGTCATCACTATATCACAATGCTGAGTTCAGGATAAAATATCTCATTAATGTCAGCAAATTGCA
Source organism: Pseudochirops cupreus (assembly GCA_028627135.1). Taxonomy (NCBI): domain Eukaryota; kingdom Metazoa; phylum Chordata; class Mammalia; order Diprotodontia; family Pseudocheiridae; genus Pseudochirops; species Pseudochirops cupreus. Next base: position 31,944,544 of record CM053583.1, on the reverse strand, counting down.
ACACATGTGCATGAAGGAGGCATAAAATCACGGCTCCTGAGACTTTAAGAATTTAAGCCATGTACATTTGAGGAGGAGGGATTTGGGTTACATCCAAGTTAATAAAGCAGCAACTTATTCTAAGTAATTTATTAATAAATGAATAATCTTACCTGAAGAACTTTGAGAACTCTTGACATAGACCCTGAAAGAAAACAAATTTATTCTTCCTACCTTCCATCCAACTAGATTTGTACTGATAAGACTCCACACTTTGGGGCTGATGTATACACAGAGATCACTTCCAAGTCTGCATTCTCTACACCCACAAAGTAAACACACGCAATTTGGGATTTTGCAGTGAAAATCAAGGAGTCTGAAAAGAATACTACGAGAAAACTCTCAATTCTAACTTGAATCTTCCTTGATTTCTCAATGCTAACTAGGGTCTTTGAACCTTTGGCATCCCTCTTGTATCTAAAATAAAGGAAAAGTAGGTCTTTAATGTTCACTTTGGTTAAAGGCAAGATTACTTACTCTGTTCCTTTAAATAGTGCAAGAGTGTGAAAAAATGTGAATTTCAAAGCAAAGGACTGGCTAAGAACTTGCTGACCAATTTCTTTCCTTCTTTTTGATAAATATAAAGTTACAAAATGCATGTGAAGGATGCTTATAAAACCCATCAACAGAGTTTCCATTTATTTTTATTCCAGCAAGAAAACAACTTGACTGATTATTTTATTTAGGGCATGATTATGCTGAAGAGAAAGAATTAAATTTATTTTCATGTGTTGGATGGGTTGATAGGAACTCAGAGAATATTTGTGACATTATTATCTGCAAGCCTTGCTGGAAGAAAAAAAAACTGCATATGTTATGGTCAAAAGGATGAGAAATAGTTGGTTCCTCCAGGACGGCATCACTAGAGTGGAACCCCACACTCCACTCACGCCTGAGATTCACATAAGACACACCATTCACTGAGCAAGAAAGGGAAACTGGAGAAGAGAGAAGCTGTATGAATAATTTAAATCTTGGCCTTTTTTTCCCTCAAAGCTCTTTTCTCTTTGATTTGTCCATAACATCAGAATGGTCATTTTATAGTCCAGTGATATTTCCACAGAGAATGATTAAGAGAAGGAAAGAAGGGATAAAAGGAGATAGCAAAACCGGCTTCTTTCCAGGGGAGGCTATTTAAGAGATAAGTCCTGAAGCAAACGATGAATGAATATATTTCAGCTGATTTCAGAATTCAATCATCTCATCTGGAACATTAAGAAGGGATGGGAAAAAGCTATGAAGTTAAAAAAAAATAGATTTTTGACTTCAGCTTCAGATTTGGGTTTTGTTTTTGTTCTGGTTCTGCTGACAGTCCAATCAGCCTGGGGTATCTCCTGTTCTTGGAGGTTATCATTGGCATTTCATATATTTCACTGTTATTGAGGGAAGACATTTTCCAGACTCATATGAAACTCTGTTCCATCTGTGAAGTCTGAATAGTGTATTTTTATACAGTAAGTCTCAGGATCCATCATCATATGTGAATTTAGGAGAATTATGAAAAGGGTAGTCTGCAAGAACCCCGTGACTGGAGAAGACTGCTTTAAAGCTGAAACAAAGGCTGGAAAGATGATGAAGAAAAAAAAGAATCAACAGTAAAAGTTACACGTTGCAATACTGCGAAGTTATCATCATTGACCAAAGCTTGGTGTGTGGAGGTTATCGATGTTACTTTGTTTGGACTTGCTAGACATCGAATCAGAGGATGCAACAGATCCCCTTCTAGAGAACAGCAGTGTGAAGGCTGCTGACTGCCAACTTGAGAAAAGCAGAGATAGGGCTGACTGGTGAGCACAAAGGACCTTCATTAGATCATCCCTTTCTCCCACTCTCACTGTTTGAACTTTAAATTTTGCAGGAAAAAATGTGACTAGAAGAGCTACCATGATTACTTTTCAATATCATATGAGGGCTATGATGAAGAAAAAAAGGGAGGGGGGAAGCTACTCCTGACTGGCCTTTGTTCCTTGCCACATTCCTTACCACACACATCCTCTAAGAGGATATTTTTCAGCTTTGATTACACAAAGAAAGGAACAGACCAGAAATCTCATGAAATTTAGTCAGTTCAGTAACTGGTGTATTTTTTTTAAAGAATCCGAGTGCTATTATAATTCAAGATTCTTTAATTGTGCCTTTACAAAAATATTTTATGCATATGAGAGTACTTCTTGTGATTTCGGTGACCCAGTGTTTAAGCAAAGATGGCTCAGAATCCAGATGCTTTCTCTAGTGGGCCAGAAACAGAAAAAGCTGACCTTCACCTTCCTGGGGCCTTCCCTCTGCTCTTGATGAGTATTTGCAGCTGTTGGGGCTTCCTCATGGCTCTCTGCATGGACTCACATCCCTACAGCTCTAAAATTAGATTCTCACTTGGAGTGGGATGATGCAAAAAAAAAAATACTAGCTGAGGCTAGCCCTGGGGCCTAGGGTGCAAGGTAATAAACCTTTTTGCATGTATATGTGTGTGTGTCTATATGTGTGCACATGTGCCCTAAGTTCCTATTATCTCAAAGAAACAACATGGCAGAAAAGATTCTTCCCAAAATTTAAAAGCCAAACCTAGAGATTTGAATTGTCATATAGGTCCCTACAAGAAACATGTAATCATGTTGCTTGAGAGGCGCCAATAATACTTTCTATTCACTAAACATCTTCCTTATTTCCTTTCTTTTTCCCCACTCTCATTCTGATCTCTTTCCATATGTTTCATGGTATTATACTTAGTGCAATATTCAATTAATTTGGAAGAAGAGGGTGAAGGGTCATCTTAATTAACAGTCTAGCTAACATTTTGAAAATCAGACACTTGATATACACTCACATAAGCAGACAAATTTAGTTCTTTGGTTTTTGTGCTTAAAAAGTATGTAAATATTTTAAAAATCAAAAGGCTAATAAAAGACTCGGGAAGCTTCACTAGACTAGTGCCCAATCCAAAATTCCAAAGACAGATTACTTTAGTTTGACATTGTGAGCCAATATGGCCCTTTGGTGGGATAAACAGGTCATGACAGACCTACCTGAGGACGTATGCAAGGTCTAGCTCAGTACTATTATTCAGTTTTTAATACCATAAGTCTGGTTAAAAGATAACTATGATGGAACAGCAGGTTCCCAAACCCTACACAACTGCTATGCAGACCACCCAGGAGGCAGAGCTGTGCGTGAGCTGAAGGACAAAAGTCAGAATTTTAAAAAAAATCTTTACAGTGCAGTGCAGTGCAATGCCGTCAAGAGGCAATAATATAAAAATAATACTACAGTATGGGGCTAGAACATGGCAGACCATTCAGTTAGTGCCTGTTGCTGGAGAAAAAGCCAAAGGAAAAGAACATGAGGAAGACAGAGATACTTCTCACATATTTCCAGTGAAAATGATTCAGTGATTTATTAAAGGGACTAGGAATGAGCTCTGCAATGTGTTATCAATTCTAGGAAAGACAGAGATAAAAATCCTCATTAAAGAATGCACACAAAGGGGAGAAACCATAATAACACAAACAAAACTGAATTGCAAAGTATTTGACATCAGAATTCCTTACCTAAGCCAGACAGAGGAAATGAAAATTAAAAGTGAACATTTTAAATATTATGTGAGAAGCTAATTAGCCACAGAAAGTTAATTATTCAATCAGAATTCTGTGGAGAGAGAAAAATCAAATTTCATTGTATTAACCTTGAATGTGCACTAAGACAAATACACATATTGCTAATTTATTTCCATTTATTTTGACTGCATTTAGAAACAGCAGCCACATTTGTCTCACAGCATGCAACTTACCTGTTCCCCAATAAAGGAATTCTTTTAAAATAAAACAGCAAATCCTTCCCATTTTCACTACTCAGGTGAAACAATCTTTTTAAAGTCAATGTGTCTCTTAGCCAAGAATCAGTGATTCAGTCAACAACCACCAAATAAGTAGAAGGCACATTACTTTTGTGGAGGTGTATTAGAAAATCAAGTCCATTTTGTCCCTGGAAATGGATGGTGACTGGTTTTTATTTTGTTTTTTATTTTTCAAGTAATGACAATGTGCTTGCTTGAAGAATATGGACACTTCTCAAAAATAGTAGAGGATGAAATTGAAGCAAAATCTGTTCAACCTCTCACTGGGCTCTATGCTGCCTTGCCGAGAAGCCAAATACTATTTTTCTCCGTGTGCCAACAGATAAACCTAAGAAAATAATATAGTCCAAAGCAAAGAATTTTAAGATGCCTTTTGTATCAGCCAGCAGGGCTTACAAATAGGCAAAAGAAGTAGTTATATAGGTGATTCTGGTGTTGCACCAGGAAGACTTCAGTATATATCTTTTCTTTATGATAAAGTTAAAACATATATTGATATTGCTATGAGCTCATACAGCCAGGTGGAGCAGTGGATAAAATGCCTGGACTAGAGTCATAAAGGCATTTTCCTGAGTTCAGATCTGGCCTCAGACACTCACTAGCTGTATGACGCTAAGCAGTTCATTTAACCCAGTTTGCCTCACTTTCCTCATCTGTAAAATGAGCTGGAGAAGGAATTGGCAAACTACTCCAGTGTCTTTGCCAAGAAACCCCCAAATGGGATCACTAGGGTCAGACACAACAGAAAACTACTAAATAAAATATGCTCCTGAGGTTTTGGGACTTGGTCATCCTAATTATGCTTGGAAGTTTCAAAGATCTGTGACTTCATTGGTATAGGAATTTCCCTCTATTTATGTAGATGCCAAGCCTTCTCTATTAAGCAGAATATAGATGCCCACTTGCCAGGTATGTAGTAGAGGCACTCACTCTTCCAATATGGATCTCTGAAAGCCCTTCTCACTCTTAGACTCCATAATTTATACTTGAAAATGATCTTCAAGAATTGCTAAAAAAATATAGTCATCACCTTGTCATGATGAAAAAGCTTCATGAACTCAGTGAATATAGCTATGGGGCTCACAATGGGAGGCAGCTAGGTCACATGGTAGCTTGACCTGGAGTCAAAAAGATCTGAGTTTGATTCCTGACTCAGACACTTACTAAGTAAGTGGTAAAGTAAGTTAGTTAGCAAACTAAGTAAGTTAGTAAAGTAAAACACTTTACTAAGTAAAGGAGGCTGCTCCTGACTAGCCTTTGTCCCCTGCTACATTCCTTACCACACACATCCCATAAGACAATATTTTTTTCAGTTTTGATTACACAAAGAAAAGAACAGAAGAGAAATTTCATGGAATTCAGTCATTGATGTGTCATTTTGTAATACAGGTCACTATGACCCTGGACACACCTCTTAGGCTTTCAGCCTCAGTTTTCTCATCTATAAGATGGGAATAGCAACACCACATAAGCCACAGGATTGTTGTAAAGCTCCAATGAGATAACGTATGTAAATCATTTTGTAAACCTTAAAACACTATATAAATATTTGTTGTCACTGTTGTTGCTATTATTTTCATCATTATTATTACATTATCAACTTAGTAGGCTCTTACAGTGCATGTGCTCTGCTGACATAGGCTTTGAGAACTGAGGGCACCCACCAGACCTTCAAGAGGAGGCATCCAAGGGAGACTTTCGTAAAACATTATAATCACACACACACACACACACACACACACACACACACACACACAAATATACAGAGAGAGAGAGAGAGAGAGAGAGAGAGAGAGAGAGAGAGAGAGAGAGAGAGAGAGAGAGAAAGAGAGAACATTATATGTGTCTCTGTGTATTCATACATTTTAAATATAATTACTGAACAAAGCACCTCCCTTCTAAGGGGTATGGGTCTTGATTCAGTATCCTGACATCGGAAAGTAATTGGAGCCAATAGCTGAAAATAAAGGAAAGTACCTGATGTCCACTGACCATGGAGTGTGTCTATCCACTAAGTTCAACCAATGATTGGGCATCTTGGGAAAGCATCTTGCTCAATCCCCCCCAGTCCCCACCCTGCAAAGGTAGGGAAGGGAGGAATAGTTTTGTTACAGCACAAAGACTATGCTCTAAAGTGTGGCAGGACCCAGGCTCTGAGACATGATCCATGCAGTGTCATGTGGAAAAGTAGTTTTGCCACCAAGAGCCTAGCCATTGAAGGAGATTCAGCTTGTAGTAGTTAGTCCACTTTAAAAAGAACAGAGGGTTATGGGCTGCTTCCAGGAAGTAGAAGAAAAGGTGAGGAAGAAGGAAATCCTGTAGATTGGAGGGGGGACGAAGAAGAAGAAGGAAGAGGAGGAGAAGAGGAAGAGGAGCAAGAGGGGGAGGAAGAGGAGCAAGAGGGGGAGGAAGAGGAGCAAGAGGAGGAGGAGGAGGAGCAAGAGGAGGAGAAGGAGACTAGAAAAAGCCTACATAGCTCCCTAATTCCCTTCTCCAGGCCATGAGGCATGATAAACACATTGCTATGTTTTATCCATTTTATCCAGAAAATGTTTTATCCAGTTTATATATATTGTAGAAAGTACACTTTGCTTGATAAGAAGACAAAGTTAGACAGATACATTCTCTCATTACCCGCTAAGAGTCAGCATGCAGTTTGATATATGAAAATGTCCAAACTGATGTGCTGCATTTGGAGCTTCACTCTGAAGAAAATCCAAACGTGTTTATTTAGGTTCAAAAGAGGAGATTTATAATTTTCTCTGATAATGCTAGCAAACAGATGTCACCAAGCAATCCAGGGGACTGGAGCATATGCAAGGAGGAGAACTCAGCAATTTGAGCATGGCAAACATTCTGTGAAAATGCTAATTGAGAGATAAAAACAAATTAACTGCTATTGAGATGGACAGTCTCCCTGAGAGAGTGTGTGCTTAGAGAGGGAAGGGCAGCGACAATGGCAGAATCACATCCTGGCCTTGGCCCGTGGACCTGACCTGCTGACCGTCCAACTGGTGATTCTTGAGGTGCCCTTAATATATCAGGAGGGCAAAAGGAAAAAGGGGGGAGGCTTCATTCTATCAAACTCTACCGGGGAGCTAACATTTCAAACCAACTGTTCTTCCTTGATGTGAATACCATTTTGGTTTTTCTCTTCACACTAAAGCAAAACAGTTGCAAGACTAGATATAGACTGCATACAGACACTTACACACAACTACAAGGTCTGTCACATTAGAGATAAAAGGGTAAATGGATCAGGCCTATCTGAAAAATGATGTTTAAGTGGAGGAGGCCTGGGCTGATATTCAAGTCACCTGGCTTATGATTCTGAAATTTTTATTACCATGGAAACATTATGTCCTTGTGATTTAAAACACCGGGGTTCTAATTCTGCATCTATTTTAATTATTATTAATATTATTATTGCTGTTGTTAAACATGCTTGTTATTCAAGACACCTGGGTTATAATTCTGACTCTGTGATTATCATCACACATATTACATGTATGTATTGTAATCCCTGATCATCTCACTCCCCTCTTTTTCAATGAAGTTCAGAGACAAATGTCCTGAAGCAAGTTGCTGTCCTGCTATTTTTCTTTCATATTTAATGCTGTATTGCACAGGTGGATAAACTAATTCCTTTTTTTTGTAACTGAATAGAAGCATCGGGATATAAGTTGGTTTTTCTGTATACTTATTAAAAACACCTTCAGGACAACTCCGGTAGCATACAAGCAGGAGCTGGTGAAAACTAATTTTGCTGATATGTCCTGAGCCCCCTAGGACATACACATGCTAAATCTTTATAAACCTAGAGATCAAGCATTCCACTCTCTCCTCCCCCAACCATTTGCTTGCATGACACAGAGTTCTATTTCCTGGGTCTCTGCCCCAACCCCTTCTCACTAGGTAATGCACATTGTACTGGTCCAGATTACCCTGTTAACTTTCCCCTTGGATAACAGGGCAGTTTCCTATTGTGGCCAAGCCAGCTCTTTGTCTAAAGCTCGATGTAAGTTTGAGCTCCAAGGGGTTCTGGGCTTTCAATCAGTGTGAATACTGTTCACATCTGAAGCCACCCCACTGTGTGCTGCCCACAGACTAAAGGCAACAGAAGCTGTGCATGGACGCTAGTCCCCATTGTGAGTGGAAATAAAGATTCCTTAATTGCTACATTTGTAGAACAGTGAGTGTTCATCAGCCAGCTTTTGTAATTAGTTGACTTAAATATGAACCTTTAAGATCGGCAAAGTGTATATACTAAGGATAATATTATTCCCATTTGACAGACATGGAAATTGAGGCTCAGCTAAGTGATCTGCCCTAAGTCACATAGTTGGTAAATGACAGAGGTGGGTTTTAATCCAAAGTTTCTACTGACTCCAGGTACAACATGCTTTCCACTATGCCTCTCCATTAGCCAATGAATCTCTGTGTCCCAATTCCCTCACCTCTAAATTGATGTTGTTGGAACTGGTGATTTCCAAAGTCCTTTCTGGAGATAGAATTCTGAGATTCTATATTTACCAGACATAATAAGATGCTAGTATGAACTTTTTTATCTTTACCACTTTGGGAGCAAGGTTTTTCATTTGCCTGAAATCATAACATTACCTTTAGAATAACAAATGGATGGATTCTTGCCATGCCCATCATAATTCATTCTTTCATTTATGGCAGTATTCCAGAGGTTTCTGTTTGTAGTCAGGGCATTTTTTTTACTTTCTTCCACTATTTACCCAAATAAGTCAGGTGAAATACCAGGCAATTGAAAGTCTTGAAGAGTTAGCTTTAAAACAACAATGTAACACAGATTTGAAAGGTGTCATTCATTAAGACCAGATGCAGATTAGAGTAAGCCCTCAAGAGATGCTTCACTTGTATGAACTAACACACCTCCAGAATAAAAGAGGTCATCCTGTTAGCCCAAGGTAAAGTGGTCTTTTGCCTAGATTTTCTGGAAAATGCCCTATTTGTCCCCTTTTATTTAATGTGTACATGGGCATATCTGCTGTTCTTATGAGGACCTGAACTCAGGAGTTCCTGTAGATACAAGGGCATGCCTAACTCATAGAGCTTCAAAGCTTTTCAGGGAGTCACAAAAATGGAAAACAAATTTTAAGTGATGAGCATGAGGCCTTTTGGCCCTGACAGGTCAAGCATTATAGTGATAGAAGCATTAAGATCACTACAAGAACGTGGAAAGAATACATGTGTGGACTGCTATTATCATCTCCAAAGTTATTATCAACCACAAAATGCCCAATTTCCCAAATGCAAATGCACCTGGAAAGTAAAGGGATAGAACTGTGTATGGGAAGAGACCACATCCAGGAAGAGTAATGAATGTAATCTCTTTTGGAGGATGCCAAGCATTCCAATTAGAAAAAAGTTATCTGTACTGTAGGGACCCTATCTCCCTCTCCTGGGTAGAGCCCAGAGAGTCCAGCATATGGGACACTGTGTTTAACAGTGTTTACAGATTATAATAAGCAGACTCTCTGGAAGATGAGCTGTACTCTAATAATGGATAGAATTAGGAAAAGCTGAGAAATAGCCCTTTCCACTCAGCTTGAGAGTCCCCTTTCATTTTGGCCTTTCTCAACATGACAAGGATGGGTGAAAAACATCTCCCAAATCATGACCTTTTCAGTTTTGTTTTTGTCATGGCAACTAAGCTCAACCAGAGTGTTCTTTTTGTTAACTGAAAATAGAAACTAACCTATGTTGACTTCATCAACCAACTCTGTATGACAGGAATTAGTGCTAGGGAAAGGACTCATCCAGTGCCTTGAAAATAGTAGGTGCTAAATAAATGTTTTCAGAATTGAATGAAATAGATCTGTATCTCTATCTGCCCCTTCCTTCTGGATACTTTCTTCCACCTACTCTTCTCATCCACAGAGTTCTTACTCATCAATTTTCTTTCATGCTTATCCATCCACCTACTCATTTTCCCACCCAGTCTGTCTTTTAGGGACCTGCTGATCATCTTTCCTATTCACCTATCTACTCATTATTTCAGTCCTCTTCCTATTTTCCCAGGGAATCATTAACATTTCTGACAATGTCACCATGGGGATAGCATAAGGGTTTGAGAGGAGAACACTAAACATCTGAACCAGAGCAGTGGATGGAGCCATGGATCTAAGGGGAATGAGTGCTACAGTGATATGCTTGCAAAGTAAGAATAAAATATTCAGAAGTTCAGAAACTTCACCAAACACTAAGGTTATGGTTATTTTTTTCACATCACTTGAGCTGAGGTTGATGAGATTCTATCTGATTTTAAGAACAGAACTAGGCATTGTGAAAAACACAGAAACAAAAACTGTTCTCTATGTGGTTACCTTTTAAACCAGATTACATCCATGGAAGAAGAAAAATGCTAGTAAATAGCATTTAAATAGACTCTGCTACACCATTATTCAATGAAAAAGCCCCCAGAAATGATGATAATTATCAGAAAGACTGCTGAAAATAGAAAGTTGCTGTTCAGTTGCTTTTCAGTCACTTCTGATTCTTTGTGACCCCATTTGGGGTTTTCTTAGCAAAGATACTAGAGTGGTTTTACCATTTCCTTCTCCAGCTCATTTTACAGATGAGGAAAATGAGGCAAACAGAGGTTAAGTGACTTGCCCAGGGTAAAACAGCTAGTAAGTGTCTGAGGCCAAATTTGAACTCAGGTCTTCCTGACTTCAAAATCTGGAGCTCTATCCTTTGCACCACCTAGCTACGCATGTAGAAGATAAGAAAAGGCATGACCAAAGGGAGAGACATCAATTGATCTTTCAATAAGTATTAAGCCCACCCAAGAAACTGTGCCAGGCATTAAAGAGCACACATAAAGAGATGTAAATAATTAGTCATATATATATATGTACATATGTACACATATTACAGATACACATAAAATAAAATATGCACACACAGAGTAACTGAAGGTCATCTGAGAGTTGAAGTCATTAGCAGCCAGGCAGAGACATGGGGTAATACTAGGAAAGGTTTCCTGCAGACAATAGGATTTGAAATGAGCCCCAAAGGAAGCCAAAGAAACTAGAAGATGAAGGTAAAGGAGTGAAGAATTCCAGGCCAGTAAAAGCACACAGAAATGGGAGATGGAACCTTGTTTAAGGAGCTAAAAGTCAGTCATTGTCACTGGATCACAGAGTGAATTCAGGGGAGTAAAGGATAAGACAATTGGAAAAGTAGGCTGGGGGAATTTGCATTTGATATTGGAGGGAATGGGGAACCACCAGATGACATTTAGCAGGGGTTACATGGTCAGAAATCACCATGGCATCCCATTGAAGGATTGAATGGACTGAAGAGATATGCAAGGCAGGGAGAGAAGTTAGAAGGTTTATTGCTGAATTTGCTTAAATGTTTTGAAATTAAAGGGATTTCTCTCTGAGAGGGGTGAAAGAGAGCAATATGGGAGAAATCTAGGCTATGGAAAAAGTAAAGATACAGGTTTGGAATTGGGTGACTGTAAGTGGAGGGGAGAATGTTAACTAATAAGGCAAGCAAGGCAAGGCAACAAGCATTTATTAAGCACTTGCTGTATGCCTAGCATCTGGAGATACAGAAACAAGCAAAAAAGGAAGGTATTGCCTGCATAGCAGCATTAGGGTCTTTAATACATTTTTTTGTTTCTGTCTCTAGTCCAATTTTATTTCATAGCATCAAAGAATTTGAGAGTTGGAGGGGACATCAGTGGCTATGTAATCTAACCCAAATATGAAGGGAATCTCCATTATAACATATTTGACCACTCATCACCACAAGTCTCTGCTTTTACATCCCTGTGGCAGCAGTCTTTAATTGTTTTAACTGTTATACCTAATACACCACTACCTAGAAACATGGCTACTCATGCCACAACATTAGGAGAGAACCCTCTCTTGGCCTTTGCTCCCTTCTTTTCTCACTAACATAAAGATCCCTAACAGAATAAACTGAGTATTTTTTGTAGCCACCGTTCCCATATGTCTGTGTGATTGGATCCTCCACTCAGGAATGACTAATCACGCCTCTGAATCCTGCTTTCTTTTTGACTTCCTCTTTCTAGCAATTCTGCTTTGATGGATGACAAGTATTGATTCTCCTTCCTCTTCCCTCAGGAGCTAAACTGCTATAAGGATGATTTCACATAGAATATAACAGGATGCTGAGATCAGTAGATTGTAGAGATCATCTACCCCCTCGCACCCCCTGCCGCATTTTGCAAATAAGGAAATTAATGCCCCCAGAATATCTGTCATTTGTCCAAGTTAAGTCAGGCAGCCAGTAAACACTTATTAAACATCTGCTATGTGCTAGGCACTGTACTAAGTGCCAGGGATATAAAAAGAGGCATAAGACAGCCTCTGCCTTCAAGGAGCTTACCATCTGATGGGAGAAATAACGAGAAAACAAACAAGCTGTAAACAGCATAAACAGGAATATGCTAAGAGAGGGAAGGCAACAGTATTAACGGAAAATAAAAGCAGAAATCACGTCATTTTAGAGCTGGGTTCCCTTGCTGACTCTTCCTTTTTAAGGAGACAAGTCATTGGTTTTTTTTTTCCTTTTAAATAATCTTTGCCTTAACTTAAACATCATTTGAACCTGACAATCTTTTTCTCTCTCCTGTCATCTAACTTAGTGCTTTGCAACATCAGGTGCCAAATATTTGCTTTATTGTACTCAATGTGTACTCCTCCAGTTACTATTATTATTAATCTTCAGTTACCATTGTATACAAGGCAGATGATGGCGCCATAGATAAAACACTAGGTCTGGAGTCAGGAAACCTAGTATATCCCTCACTTTAACACAGGGAAGACAAGATACATCATATAAATGTTCATCTTTAATTCTGAAGTTACATGACACATCTTTTAGAACCAAATGTGACGCTGATATGTCATCAGATAAGTCATCATTTGCATAGTGCCAGTAGCAGGAATGCGTTAATATGCTCCTTCCACTGTGTCTTGTTATTACTGGCAAGCATTTACAACACAGTTGGTATATGTTAGGAGAACCCACAGAGAAAGAGTGGAAAATTACTTGGCCCTGAAATGTATCTAACTCATGATACTGGCCTTTTAGTCTTGCACACTGACCAACCAAGTGAGATGGTACAAACTTTTTGGAAATAGATGGCTAACTTTTCTCTATTCATGCAAAAACAAAGTTGCAAAACTGGTTAAGTAATAACTGGCAGTGTATTATATCAAAACAAATGGAAAAGCAAATAGAAACATTTAATTTAATAAAACTATTTGCTAGATTTAAAAAAAATGACAGAACCAGAATCAGAAAAAGGCAAAGAGCTTTTCTAACAAAAGTCCCATAATTAGAAAACAGCTCACTGTTGACCAAAAAACTCAATTTGTGCTAGCCAGTTTGGAATGTTCTGCTGAAATGTGGGATATGATGCTGTGAGAATGTCCTTTGACCTTACAAATTCAGCAAAGTAACTCAGAAGTAATACCAAAAGTCATTCAATTTCCTAACTTTCCAATTCCCACTTACTTTGGTCAGTTGTCTATTTTTTTTGTCCCCTGAAGATGTGATACCTAAAAGTTTTCTGAGGCATTTAGCCATCTTGTCTTGACAAATAACCAATTCACCTTTATTCCCAGTGTATTCTTAGGTATTGATTTTACCAACCAAAGCCAGCCATGTGTCACACTTATCCAGTGCACATCCCTTTCCTTTGAAATGTAGTTTGAACATCAATCAGCCACCTGGTCTTTCACCTCTAATTCCTATTGCCACTGTCTGTCAATTATTAAAGCTCGCCTGTTTCCACAATGGATTTATTTTTGAAAAGTGAAATACACATTGATATCTATATGGAATCCATCTACAATATAATATCCCCTGAAAATGGAAATTTACATGTAGTTCAACTAAGAAAAATTATATCTTACAGAGCAAACAAGGAGTAAATATTTTGAAATGATTATAAAATAAAGTTCTTTTCTGGATTTAACAATTATTTGGACTTGATAGTAATAAAAAGAAATCTTTATTTTTTTAGTTGCTTGCCATTTGAGTTTTCTATATCAAAACCAATACTGAATGGTAATAAAGCAACCTGTAACCAGACTACAAGTTTGAACAGGACAATGTATAAAGAAATTCAAATCAAAGAGTAATTGTAGAAGGGTCTTTAAGCTGGACTGCAGCATTGTTATATCTCTACATGGCTAAACAGGAGTCACAGAATGACACCCCACTTTAGTTGCAGGCCTTGTGAGAGAATGGTGCTTGCTGGAAGTCTTTTAATGTGTTGGGTAGACAGAAGGAAGAACACCACTCTTGCTCAGTCTATAATTGTGGGGCAAGTTTAGAGAGATGACCTTTGTAGCTTTGGATGGCTGTCTGCAATTCATCAATCAGCCTGTTCATCTGAAGGGGTTAAATTACAAGCCTTGTTAGAAAGAAGTAATTGTTGATGTCACACCTATTAAGTTTTTGAGTGCTGAGCTTAAGGAAAAATAAGACTTCAATCCTTACCAGACTTTCGTTGGAGATCTATGTTCAAATCAAGCATGGGATAGTATATTTATAAATAAATTATACAGTGAGTAAGATTTCATTAATTTACACTTTGGGAATTTGTTGTTCATAATTAAGTTGATATTACTTCTGCATATGAAGGGAAAGCGCTTAAGAAAACGAATATTAAAAGCATCCCAGAGAGAAATGGTCAAACTACTTAAGGAAAGAAAATATTTTCAATACTTTATAAAGACCAAGTACATACCAACAACTCATATTCCAGTTGCAAATAGTCTTACTTATTTACTAAGACAGGTTCCCAAGAGAACTGCACCTATTAACTCTTTGATAATGGAATTCAAAGTAGTCTAAGTACTTGAAAATAAAAGTCGAACTAGTCATAACATATATATTGTTTGTTGTCATTATTCAGTCATCTTAGTCATTTCCAACCTTTTGTGACCCCATTTGGGGTTTTCTTGGCAAAGACACTGGAGCAGTTTGCCATTTCCTTCTCCCGCTCATTTTATAGATAAGGAAACTGAGGCAAGCAGGATTAAGTAGTGCTCAGGGTCATACAGTTAGTAAGTGTCTGAGGCTGAATTTAGACTCAGGTCTTGACTCCTGGCCCACTGTACTACTCATTGCACCACCTAGCTGTCCATAATATATAATAATAACAATAATAATAATAGCCTCTGATATAGTTCTTTGAAATATACAGAGCACTTTCCAATTGTACCTTGTACAAAGTAGTACGTAGCTTAATAAATTGGATTGAATTGAATTGAACATCATGAGATAAATGTTGCAAATATTCCCAATTTACAGATGAGTAAATAGAAGCTCAGAAAGGGAAAGTGACTTGTCTAACGCAATGCGGAGGTAAATTGCAGTCAGAACTTGAACTCAAGTCTCTGGACTCCTATTCAGTGCCTTTTCCATTACATCAAGACAAAAATTTCTTATTTTTGTTTTAAAATTCCATCCTTCAGACATTCTAGTAATTAACGGTGATCTTTCATCCAAATTCAGGTTTTGGGGACTATTGGGAATAGAAAAGAAGGAAAAAATAAAACTGTACAGTTTTTTCTCCCTTCCTTCTCCTTGTCTCCCTCCCTTCTTTTCTTCCTTCCTTCTTTCCTTCCTTCCTTCTTTCCCTTCCCTTAATTTGTCTTCTTTCCTTTATTCATTTCTTTTATTTAGCTAGGAGTTTTCACAGCTTGCCATGGCCAAATAATTCATCACCTACATTCCCAACAAAGCCACGAAAAACCTAAAAGATAAATACTACGGTCCTGATAATATTCTCATTTATATTGCTGTCAAAATGGCGTTACAATAGATGATGTGATTTTGAGAGAAAGAGATTAGTCTTGGCAGAATTTTCATAGCTTATAATTGTTATATGTCCAGAAACTTAAATAATTTAAGATAAAGTCCTGATGCAGATTCACATCATTTATGGATTATTAATAAGATACACCTAAAATTATTTTCAGCATTCAATCTAATAATGAATGTTTTAAAAACCTTAAGTTTTACAGATCTTCAAGTCATTAGCCTTTTTGATTATTTATCAAGTATAGATTAGCCCCCTACTAAAGTCCTTCTCTGGTGTATCACCATGACATGGAGGTAACCCCAGACTCATAAAGACTCCAGCAGTAAAGCACTTGCACCAGCAGCTTCTATCAACCTGGAAAAGCTTCGAGTATGAACTCATGGATGAGTTGTGTACTTCACAGAAAGGCCTGCATACTTCTGCAATCAGGGATATCAACCACAAGACTGGCCAATAGGTTTTTTTTTTCCAATTTATAGAAAGATTAGTTACTAATGCACAAAAAGGTCATGGTCTGCATCAGTTGAGGGAGTATCAATATCAATGAATTCACAGATTCTTGAAAGTGACATTAAAGTAAAGCAATATTCCAATCACTCTAGAAGCAAAGACAATAACACAAAAACTAGCAGAAAAGTTAAGAGAATTGGAAAAGCAACAGGAATGAAACTCTCCATCTGTCCTTTAAAAATGGTCCAATCAGGAGTGGCTAGGCGGCACAGTGAATAAGCACTGGCCTTGGAGTCAGGAGGACCTGAGTTCAAATGTGACCTCAGACACTTAACACTTATTAGCCCTGTGACCTTGGGCAAGTCATTTAACCTCAATTGCCCTTCCTCCCCCCTCCAAAAAGTAAAAAAAAAAAAGGGGGGAGGCAATCAAGTTAAACTAAAGTTAGGAAGATCCATCTGAATGTTTGAATATTCATAACGAATTCATGAACTACGTTCTTCTTCCTTATCAACATCTATCCTTTTTTATCCTGTTCTTCTTTTAAAAGCTATGCGGTTCCATGGCTCCCTATAACGAAGATGTCCATTACCTAGCTGCCAATCTGTTGGCGAATGATGAATTTTTGCACTACCCTGACTAATCTTCAATATCTATCTCCATATACTACATCACTTACTAAGGATATGTAGACAGCCCTTTCCTTCGTCCCTGTTGAAGCAATAAGGCACGAGTCTTACTCATGCTTATACTATTAATAATACTTTTCCTCTATTCCCAGAAATACTGCTCTAAACTGAATCCTCGTCACCTCACACCTGCAGAAATGAAAGCATCTCCTACCACATTTGATTTGTGTTTTTTGGGTTTTTTTGCTTCCAATGTCTTTCCTCCATAATCTAACCTACATTCTCTACCAGGTTGACCTGAGTAAAAAACCATTTTTATCATGTGATTTATATGCTATAGTGACTCTCCATTAGTTCCAGTAAAAATCCCCAAATTCTCTAGTTTAACTTTCACACGACAAACAGCTATATGCCTTGAAAGTACAGAATCCTGAGCTAAGTTTAAAAAGAGATGAAAAAATAAATGAGACAAAGTTTCTGCCATCCAGGAATCTGCAGCCCCTACACATTCGAAACGTCACAATCTGACGCCAATATTGCTTTCCAATATTATGTGTCAACAACAAAAATAATAATAACTGATATGTACAAAACAGTTTGTGCACATTATTGCATGAGATCTCACCATAGCCTTGGTGAAGACGGCACCATCTTATCATCTTAATTTTAGAAATGCAGTGACTAAAGCCCAGAGAGGTGAAGTCACTTATCCATGATTACATAGTTAGCTAGTGGAAGATCTGCAGCTAGGTAAACTGTGTCTCTAGGTCTCTTTTTACTGCACCATGCTACCTCCCCTAATTAAAAAGGCTTTCTCATTCTCTTCTTCTATATCTACCTAGATCATAGTGATTTTTCAAGAGCAAACTTGAGTTTCACATGCTCCTCAATCTCTCTGGCCCACAATTGGTTCTTTCTCTTCTGAACATATATAGATGGTTCTTGCTTCCTATACAACTTATTCAGCACCTTTTAAAAATGTTGGGGGCAGCTAGGTGGCACAGTGAATAGAGCACTGGCCCTGGAGTCAGGGGGAACTGAGTTCAAATTTGTCCTCAGACACTTAACACTTACTAGCCGTGTGACCTTGGGCAAGTTACCTAATCCCAATTGCCCTGCCTTCTCCCTTCCAAAAGGCAAAAAAAAAAAAAAATTAAAATGTTGGACTAGCCCTGTGATTTACCTGGCATAGCATATCTTGTTGAAGAAACTCAATCGATGTAAATTGACATATGCTCTGCAATCTACCATTTTAAAGAACTATCTGAGGTATTGCCTAGGGTCATATACCCCTGTGGCAGATGGGTGACTTTGAAGCCAGGTCCCTATCACCAAAGCCAGAGTGGGCAGAATGTCAGTCAGTAAGTCAGTCAACAAGTACAAACCACTGTTCTAAGCCTGGGGATACCAACAGAAAGACCAAAAAACTCTCTTCTTATAGAGTTCACAGGCTAGAAGTGGAGGTGAAGAGAAAACATGGAAGCAGAAAATCAATCCTGGAGAAGGGGTAGCACACAAAGAGAAGATGAGAGAGTGGAATATGGACCTATCAGAATAAAACTGAGCTGAGAGCAACAAGGATAAATGGATAAGGTAGGATATAAATAAGGAAATAAGAAATTGCCGTGGAGAGAAATGGAAGACAAAAAAGGGAACAAAAAATTAGTGAAGGAAGAAAGGACAGAAAGAAGGAAGTGAAAGGAAAGGTATCTCAGACAAGAGAAAGAAGGGACGCAGAAGAAAAGGATGAGAAAATGAGAAAGAAATGAATATATTTCTATCACCAACATATTATGATATCCAGGAATGCTTCTCTTTCCCTTCTAAATTATTTGTCTCCGTTAAAAAAAAAGTTTCTGACAACTAAATATATTAATGGAATGTACTGTCTTCATAGTAGAAACACTGCTGCATCACCCCCCGCACTCCTGGATCCATGGATCCAAAAAGATATTTGATTTTAATTCTACAACCACTGGCTATATCCCCTTCTCCAAAGCACCATCCTGATGTGTATGGGATGGAGAAAGAACTACTGATTACAAATCGGTTTTTTCAGTCACAGCTGCACAAATGGATAACACCCCCATCCAACAGTGTTAACCTTAAATATGAAGGGCAGTAAGCTATAGAGACACACTTCACAGGTGCATTTTGCCCATGGTCACATAACAAAGATAGATCAGAGAAAGAAGCAAAAGCAAAGACAATGAGTAATATTGTTCCAATGACTAAATCACACAAGCTTCTTTCTAATCCAATTTCCAGTTTCATATATTTTAAGGACAAAATATTTTAAGCCTATCACATTGTGTTGTGTACGCAATTGAACACTATTAATGTTCCTTAGAGTGTGGTGCATTAGCACTACAAAAAAATCACTCTCAAAAGCGGGGGAGGGTGTCAAAAGAAGGGAGGGGCCCCAGAACTATATTTTAAGACATCTTTTGCATTGGCAGATTACTGTCACAGTGTCTGGTCCTCTCATGGATGGCTGATCTGGTATGACATCAGAGGTCAACCAGTCAGGCAAGCAATGGGGCCATTTGCACACTGCAATGCTATTGGTCAAAATGGTGAAAAGTTCACTTCAAATCAACTTATTTTCCCTTCCAAAATAAGTCTTGCTTTCCTTTTTTCAAAGATCATGGTCTAATTTCTTAGCTTCTTAAAGTCAGTGAAGACAAAGCTATCCCCATAACCGCTCATTCAAACAAGAACCTCTAGCAGATATTCAGATATCTCAATAATTATGGCAGGAAAATGCATTAGAAGGTTGCCAATAACATTATGGTGATATTCCAATTCAATTTTACTTACACGGTAAGTTACAGTATGTTAGAACAAGGCCTTTCCCACCAAGGACTGTGTTTCACCTTTAATTCTTTAGATACCATTTGATCTTTAAAGATAACCCTACACATGATCCAACTCAGATGTATTAAAATCTGGTAATACAATATTCTTGAACTGTTTTACATAAAAAGATTTTTTTCAACTCACAGATGTTGCTAAAAGGGGGGAAAAAGACCTGTAAAATTCTTCATCGTGCATCTTTTTTTCCTCTGCAAATCCTTTTTTTTTTCCTTTACAAAAGCAACGTGAATAGGGGTAAAAGAAGACAAAACTTGACCTCTTGTGATCCCAGCATTAATAGGTCTGTTCATAATTCAATCTATGTGTGTGTAGAAGCATCCATGTGGAAACATGCAGGCCTGAGAGACATAAAGCCTTTCCCTTTAAACATTATCTGACCCTATCAGCCCTATTCACAAAAGAAGGCTTACGTATGCATAAGTTGAAAAAATGGACAATCTCATTGTGCAGCAGAAAGACTACACATTATACTCTTCATTCTCCAGGAAAACGCAGCACGGAAGTGACACATGTACAGACTTGGGGAGGGTCTATGACCAAGGAGGAGAAGACTGCAGAAAATGGGCATTGCAATGGGGAAGTCTCTTATTTCTCCTTTTAGAAAACAATAGGGTGATGCTTCTGTGGGACACAGGCGATTGCAGTCTCTTATTTTATGGCATGTGCTTATAAATACATTGAATTCCCTGAGAGACTTAGTAAGGGAACAAAGCCAGATGCATGATAATCTCCTATTTTCCAGGGTAAAAAAAAGTCCAGAAACATCCCCATTATCATTAATATATCTTTTTTTGCATCTTCTGTTTCTTCCAGGGATCAATTCAGCTGTCAGCATGAAGGCTGGGTAGCCCAGAGTCCACCCACATTAGCAGGGAAGGCTTAGAGGCACACTGTGCTCACTCTGTCAGCTGAAATCAGCACAAAAGGCACACTTAAATGTGTTCCCCAAATCAGACCTCATGCTCTGGATGAAAACTAAAGGAAGCCTTGCTATTAATAAAAATAGAGAGGGGATGGAGAGGAAGAAAGGGGAAATGTGCTCACTAGTCTTTCCTTCACATTCAAGAGGGTTAAGTTTCTTAGATAAATAAGAGTGAATATGAGTCTGAGGTGATGAAAGAAAGGCTCAAGAGTGGCAAGAACCTCTTGGCTCCTAACACAATTTCAAAGCAATCACAACTCTCTCCTGTTGGAGGAACCATTTGTCCAGATAACAGGGAATGACTGCAGTTGCAGCAGCCCACTACCGATTCACCAATCAGCTACAACTTGCTTTTCTCACTGTTATGGAAGATTATCTCTTACTGTTCCTGTCACATTCTGAGCTTCCTGGACCCACTTCATACATGAGCTGCACTAAGTAGGTGGATTATCCTCTGTCTACCTACTAAGAGCACTTTCTCTGCCCATATTGGAGTCAGCTAGCTTCAAATGGCCTATAATTCCCATTCATAGAGATTAAAAAAAAAATCCTTAACAAAATTAGATAAAGCGAGGCAAACAAGAAATTTAGGATAAAGATATTGACTATATGATGACGTGTATCCTTGGAAGAAATGGGATGGGAAAGAGGAGCTCTACCTCCCATGTAGATCATAATAAGCCAAATATGTCTTATTAAGCCAAATATGTCTTATTAATAAATTAGACCTTAGATTTTCATAAGACTTTTCCCAAAAATTGAAAGTTTTTTCACACGGCATCTCATTTAGTCTTAGAGCAGTTCTGTACATGAAGCAGAGAGGTGTGTATAATTATTTCTGATCTTCTTAAGGAGAAATTAGGAACTTTACTTTCTTAATCGCAGCAATGGATACTTTCATACATTGGTAGCATTGTTACTCTTCTATGTATCGCTTTCACTAATGCAAATCATAATCCCTCTACATCTTCTCAACCTGTGTGTTTCTCTCAGTCTTTAACATTTCATGGATGCCAATGCAAGACAGTCTGTTTGCTATGGGACTGATCCAATTACTTTTCTAGTCATACATGACCCTTGATGTCTTTCAAATCTTATCACATTCGGGTCATTATTGGTAATGTATGATAGTCCCCATTCAAGGATTCACAATATATGGATAACACGTAATTTTTATTTTTGTGAGATTATAGTGCCCCAAGATTTGTAGCAAGAAAGGATTTATGTTAAAAATATGGTATTTCATAGCAAGTTTCATTGTGACTGCCAAAAGCACTGGGCAATTTACCAAATGTAATTGAGGCTACTCTTTTCTTCCTTTACAATTCTGGACTCAGTGCACTGATCATCTGGAGTACCTACTTATGTTATATGTGCTGATTACCAAGACAATTAGCATTTGTCATCCACTTTGTTTTCATGTGTAGTTGGGCAGGTTTTTAATGATAAAGCAGATATCACTGATAATCACATTCTGAGTCATGCAGTTATCACAATGACACCTGCAAATAAGAGTATATGGAAAATGTGCACCATTGTCCAAGAATTCCTCTTTTGTTTTGACATTGAACAGAACATGCTTAATGACATTACACATGGTTACACCTCATGCAACAATGTGTTTCTTGGTTTGCACATTATATCACTGTGGCATGACACAGTAAAGGTCATAAATTAATAATGCTTCTAAAACCCAAATTTCTTGACTATAACCAGGAGAATCTACTACATAAGCTTTTTGTTTTTTAGAGATTTGAAGCCAGAAAAGTTTAAAACACTCTCACTCTCACTTTTCTGTTAGATTTTTCTCAATTTTTCATGTCTTTAAATATATTATTACTACTTTTTAAACAGATGTACCAGAACCTACATGTCCAGAGTCTCTTTCCTTTCAAAGGAGACTGCACACTTACTCAAGAGATGTTGCTACCCCTCAGAGAATGTTTTTATCTCCTCTTTTGTAATTTCTCTTAAAACATTTGGCACATTCTTTTGAATGCTCTAAATGGTGGCATGTCTTTTTGTTTTTCAAAGAGGAGTTATTATTTTTGGCTAAACATCATTCAGAACCATGTCTCTGTTGGTGGGTAATCAAATTAGATCTTACCATCTTTGGTCAAAAACAAGGAATGAATACTGAGTGTTCCAAAAATCTTAGTGCAGTTTTAAGCTTTAGTAGCTTATAGATGCTTGACTGAGCTGTAAAAAGTTAAAACTGCATTAAGACTTTTGGATCACTCTATATAGAGTAACAAAACTCATTTTCACATTTACCTCTGAAGGTCGTTGTAAAAGAAGAGATCAAGATGCGTTCCGAACAATGACATTGCCACTGGAATAAGTATAGAGATTCTTAAATTTGGAAAGAAAAGGACAATTTCAACAGGACACACAGGTTCTTTTAGCGCTTAACATGGTTCCTGGGAGCTTGGAGGCACTTAATAAATGCTTGTTGATTTGAAAGCTCTAGCATGTGCATTAAGACATCCATTTCATTACTTTCTTTTGTAATGTCCCTTGCTAGTTTCCCGAGTACCCTACTAGGTCACGAGAATAGAATGAGGTAATCAATCTTGTTGTTCATAGAAGTGGCCTGAAAATTATATAGCAAACCCTAGGTCTGCTTCTGGATCTCTGCAGTCGTGCAGACTAATCTGGGCAATGGCATCTGAACAAGAACAGCCAATCATGCTAAGAGCATAAGCAAGTCAAGTGTCCCAGCTCACATGTGAGACATACAGGTCTGAATCCCTGAGATCCACTTTAAAAGAATTAAACTGGGCGAGTCACAGAGAGGGTCATGAGCACAGACCTGATGACTACACTCAAGTTTATAGAATAAATATACCATTTTCCCAATATAATGTGACAATATTTTTAAAAATTTCTAAATATAGATGCCATATTTATTCTTAGAATATATGTGTGTGTACACACATGCATTGTGGTGTGTGTGTCTGCGTCTGTATGTGTATGTGTACGTGTGTGTGTGTGTAATCTCTAGAATATATGAGTATTGTGTATTGTACGTAAGGGCCACTAGGTGGTATATAGAGAGCCACATCTGGATTCAAGAAGACTCATCTTTCTGAGTTCAAATTTGGCCTCAGACACTTATTGTAACCCTGGGCAAGTCACTTTACCCTGTTTGCCTCAATTTCTTTTTCTGTAAAATGGACTGGAGAAAGAAATGGCAAACCAGTACCTTTGCCAAGAAAACCCCAAATGGGATCTCGAAGAATCAGACATGACTGAAGCAACTGAACAATATACATATATATGTACTTGTGCACATTCAAATTTTAGATCCTGTGGAAACTCTAAATTTTGAAGATTTTTTGTATTAAAATTGAATATGCTCATATTGGTAAAGGGCAGGGTTCAACACAGATATAAAATTTCAAAAGGGCAACACAGTGAATGTGGAATTAAAATTCAATTTCTATAGTAAGATGGTTTTTCATCTTTTATTTGTATTAATTTACAATGATTAATATTACTATGATAAGTACCAATTTCTAATTACTCTAATTAATCTAGAGTGACTTTCATTTTTAAAGTTCAAAATTTCACTTTTTAGAATGTGATTAATTTTTCACTTTTAAACTTACTGTGAAATATAATAAAACACAAATGATCTGACTGAACATTCTTTACAGCAGAAATGAGCTCTTTAAAATTTAGGACTAACCACCTAATATTATAACTTATTAATGGTTCAAATTCATTGTGACTTCATTGGATTAGCCAGAAGCATAATGTATATCTACATAATTTATTACTATTATTGTCACGCTTTAGGATATACTTCAAAAGCTGAAGATTAAAATGTGCTAATTTAATTGCAATCATTAGTAAGCAAAGACAAACTCAAATTTAATAAACATTTATTTAGTGTTTAACATGAGCTAGTATAGGACTGTTATTCAAGG
This sequence comes from Pseudochirops cupreus, assembly GCA_028627135.1. Lineage (NCBI taxonomy): Eukaryota > Metazoa > Chordata > Mammalia > Diprotodontia > Pseudocheiridae > Pseudochirops > Pseudochirops cupreus. Next base: position 31,919,997 of record CM053583.1, on the reverse strand, counting down.
GGAAAATGTAGTAATACTATAATAATATCTTCTGAGATTATGAATAATCAATAGTTGGAATATAGTTTTTAAATCCAAACATAATTTACTGTCCCCAGTGTGATTGCAATTTCTACTATGGAGCTTGGAATCCATCACTCTAAGCTAACAAGAGTATGTGCATGGGAACAGGCCCCCAAATGAACCATGCTGTTGTATAAATTGGTCTGATTCTGCTCACTTCCTTCCGTATCAGTTCATACAAGTCTTCCCAGGTTTCTCAGAAATTATCCATTTCATTATTTCTTATAGCAAAATAATATTCTACTACACTCATATATGACCCTTTATTCAGTCATTCCCCAGTTGGATATCTCCTTAGTTTTCCAGTTCTTTGCCACGACAAAAAGAACTGCCACTAATATTTCATGTAACAGAGGTTGAAAATTGAAAAAAAAAATAGACATTGGATAGTGATGAGATTTTGAAGTAGTGAGAAAATAACCACCACCTAAATTAGCATATTTACTATAGATGCCAAATCGTACTATATAAGAAATTTTTAAACATATATACTATACCTTAAGCTTGAAATAGCTTATTATAGATTTTAGTTACTGACACCACTGCACTAAAATTAGCAAATTCATGTGCTTTTTCTCTTGAAAGATTAACATTTTTTGCATTCCAGGAATCTACATGAAAATCATGTTCCGCTTTTATCTAACACCAATTTTGTATTATTATTTCATTTATGGAATATGCTGTCAACTTCACAGCATGAGCCTTTGTAAGAAGAAGTCTTGATTTAATAGGTCTTCATTACAATATTTCCTGCAAGATCTTATGATTAGCTCCCTATGTCTTGACAGTTATAAACTATAGTTTTTCCCTGAGGGAAAAAAAAAAAACTTTGTTAATATTTTTCTTCAAAAACACTTATAAAATCAGAAAGAAAATAAAACTTGGTGTGTTTCAAAGTTCAAATATACGGTTTTTTCCCAAATTTTCCCTATAGCTTCATTGTGTGTGATTCTCATCTTTGTATTATATGATATGAGCTAATATTGGATCTACTATTGGAAATAAAAGACTAAAAATATATTCTGGACAACTATAATATAATTTACTTTGGCAATTGCTTGAGGAATGTTCACATCATTTATATCTATAAAATAGGCTTCATATATGATTCAAGAATATATAAAATAATGGACCCAAAGTAAAACTTGTCTCCCCTATGGCTTCTGTCCGAAGACCAGCCTTAGAATGGACAAGTTCACTACTAGCAGGTTGGCGTTTCAGTGATGAATTTTTGGTCTTATAACAAATAAAACAGATCTCACAAGATAATATTAGTATCAATCATAATAGTTAATATTTCTATAGCTCTTTATAGGTTTCTTCAGCACTTTCTTGAAAATGGATGCATTTTGTTTAAAGTAAATGAGAGGAAAGCATCAGCTCTAGAAATTCTTTCAAACTTTCAAATATTTGAAATTAACTTCCTCTGTGATGATTTGGCTTTATTAGAATGCACTGTTCTACTACTGTAGCAAGGGAACGTACCCTTTACCAAGTATTTTTAAAGAGCCACTTTGCTCAAATGAAAGTTACGTCATTTAAGAAAGAACTACCTGTGTGTGCCTCCCAATAGCTTCTTAATTAAGTTTTACACACACAAAAAATGAAAAATGCAATTGCTTGAAGTTTCAGAGACAGTCAATATTTACATTTAAGTACAAAATCTATGTTATTTACATATTTTTTATGAATTACATAAGGACAAAATACAATGAAGAGGCTTATACAGGTTAACCCAAATATTCTATATGGTCTGACTGTGACATTTTGTATTTATTCTGAATAGCTACATCTCAAAATACCTCTTTCCTGAACTATAAAGTGAGGGGACTCACATCACAGGCTTCTTCTAGTTCTCTTATTCTAATATCTGACTCCATGATTCAGCGGAGTGGATCTCTAAGAGGGGACATTCTCTCATTTTAGAAAAGATATCCATTCCCAAACAAATGAGACGTTGGTTTAATGGAAGATAAAAAGGAAGGGAAGCTAAGTGGCACCATGGTGCATAGAGGGCCAGGCTTGGAGTCAGGAAGTCCCAAGTTTAAACCTGGCCTCAGACACTTACTAGCTGTGTGACCCTTGACAAGTCATTAACCTTGTTTGTCTCAGTTTCCTCATCTTTAAAATGATCTGGAGAAGGAAAAGGCACACCCCAGCACCTCTTCCAAAAAAGCCCCAAAGAGGGTCACAGAGAGTCAGATACAACTTTAAAATGACTTCAACAAAAACAAAAGGGAGGCACCAATGATAACACTATTAAGGAAAAAGTGAACATTATTCATTTTATGCCTGGTCAAGTAGGTGGCTTTTGGATTGGCTTGTTCCTATAATACCTGACATCTTTTAATAAGGATCTCTATATGTCTGATAGGTAAAGGCATTCTAAGAACATGATCTCATCATTCTAATCATAGACAGCATTCATTGGGTCATGTGTATACTCAAGAGAAATGTAATTAAACTTTTGAATTCACTGTTGCTATATCCATTTTAAATGAGAAGGTTGTAAAACATCATGGGAGAAATATTTATGGTGGCAGAGGGGAGTGGAAAAAATCTTGCACATCAAATCTTGAGAGATGCAGGTTTGAATCTAGACCCAGATGCTTAAAAGCCATGAGACCCATGGCAAGTCACTTAACCATTCTGAGTTTCAGTATTATTATCTGTCAAATGGGAGTAACACTGCTTATGACACCTCTCACCAGGATGATGAAAAGGAAAGAATTTTTAAATATCCAAATTCTATATAAATTTGAGCTACTAATACTTATGCTTTTAAGTATTAGATTATTTAACTATTTATTTAAAAATAACGATCCATTATTTATTTAATTAATTATTTAATTTAAATATGCTAATAATATAATAATACCTAACACCATGCTTTTAATTAACGGTGACTTGAAAGATATCATAATTATTAAAAATACACACCATCAAAAATGAAGAAGTATTCATTAAAATAGAAGGTAAAAGATTTTAATCCACTTTCCAGATGAGGAAATGCATCTGAACTGTGGCACAACATTCCTGTTCCCAAATGACCTCTTCAGGTTACTTAAGAACAAACACCAGCATTATAGGAAAATCATTGTGATCAGGGGATATTGTAAATCATCACTCTTTTCATTCATTCTTTTAAAAAAAATCAACTTTTCAGCTCAAAAACACCCAGAACAAATAGATAGAACTCGATTTGGAAAAAAAACTGAGCTGTGAAATGCTTCAGTGCCCCAGCAGGCAAGTCAAGTCCTAATAAGATCTCCCACTGAATGAACATTCAGAACCTGCTGCCAAATAGCACTTGAAAAGGTGAGGAATTCTTCCTTACCTCCGAAAGCCCCACAGGAAAAACCACCTCCAGGCTAATACTCGTCTTCTAAAGCAGGCAAAGCCCAAAACATATCAGCAAGGCAACATTTAGAAGATGCCTTTCACCATGCACATATACAGGCAAGAGAAAGGGGAGTTAGATTTAATCGACCAGTGTACAGATTACGTACGTAGCATGTGCTGAGAGCCCTATAGAAAGAGTAAATATGTGGCACGCCTGAAGAATTACAAATATGTGTGTGCAAATACTCTTTAGATTTCTGGAACCAGAGATATGAGGCGTGGCATTCCAACATAGACATATTCCAATAAAATCAAGCATAAGCAAAATGGAAATGGTAGAAAGTAAAAAGTCAAATTAAGAGAGAACATTTTCACTTTGAGGAATTAATACTCTGCAGTGTTAATAGCATCTCCTTCCAATGTGCAGATAGGATAACAATTGGCATGCCATTTTTCCCTTTAGGGATCCATTCTCCTGTCACTTAAGCCCAGGGCATCCTATTGTTTGAGATGAAACAAGAGCCTCCTGGTTTGCCCCCCTCATCCATTCTGTGCAATTGTTTTCTTAGGACTGAATATCTAGAGATCAATTCCATTTTCAAAAGGGGCAGCACTCACCAATTTTTTTTTTAAAGAAATGACTGGTAAATTTTGCATGATCAAACTCCACCCCTTTAGCTCCATCCTCTCTACTCCCAAATCACCAATGATGCATATTTTGCCCTTTCAGAGGGTTAGACAACATGTTCACAGTGAAGATCCTGTTGAAGTGGCAAGAATATTGAACCATGAATCAGGGACTTGAGCATCTAGGTGGCACAGTGAATAATGGAGTCATGAAGACTCGAGTTCAAGTTTCACCTCATACACTTACTTTTTATGTGTTCCTGTGTCCGTCACTTAACCTCTGTCTCAGTCTCCCCATCTGTAAAATGGGGGAAACAATAGCATCTCACCTCATTGTGAAGATCAAAATAGACTAAATGTACAGAGCTTTGCAAACGTGGAGGCACTAGGTAAATAGCCATTATTGTTATTAGTCCCAGCTCCGCAACTAGTCAGCTGTGTGACCTTGGGTAATTTACTTCCTTACTCCAGTCCTAAGTGTCCTCAGCTGCAAAATGAAAGGGTTGGACTGAATAAGCCCTAAGGTCACTTCTAACTTTAAAAGTCAAAGACTCTAAGTCAAAACATAGGGAAATAAATGTGAAGGGTCAGTTTGCAATTTCCCTGCAGCTGAAATTCAAAAATTGCTTATTAAGTCAAAACATAAATAGGTCATGCTTAAGCTGAAAGGTAGGTAAATATATTTTCTTCCAAACAGCCCAAATTCCTTTATAATAAAATCAGACATAAATGAGACAAAAGTGAGAAAACAGAGAAACCAAAGCAAACTAGGAAATAGGGTAAATAAAAAGAGAGAAAGCACAAAGACAAAAATCAATGAAAGGAGGAGGTAGGTACAAGGAAGCAGGAATTATAGCAGAAATAGAAATAATCAAAAGTGTCTATAACTGGCCAAGGATGGAAGAAGAAAGCAAAGAAACAAAAATTATGCTATGTAAAAAAAAATCAAACAAAACAACCCAAGAATCTAAACCAAAATACATTAAGAGAAGAGGGGTGTATAGGTGGAAGAGAGGGAAATAATTGTGCCTCCAGAACAAATGACAATAAGGTTTTTTATGTTTTTTTTTTGAAGAATGAAGTAAAGACTTCAAGGCACCAAATTTTAGTGCAAGTATTACTACAAGTTGTTACTGCCCAGGCTACCTATATTTGGATGAAAAATATGACCCTGAGGATTACAGGGACTGTACCCTCTTCTGGTCTTTGGACACAGAATAACAAAAACCTAAGGTCAGGGGTATAGCATATGGGGTCACAGGTGACTAAAATTTGGCATTTATTATAGCCGCTAGGAAGCTACATCATGGTCACCCTAGGGAAGAGATAATGGAATATGTCTTTCAACTGTGTAATGGAGAAATATGTCATGAAGTCAGAAAGACATCCAACCCTATATTCTTCATGTCATCCATATTTATCCTTTTTTTAAAAAAAAGTAAATTAATTGACTTTTTTAACTAAAAAAAGATTTTAAAGTGATTATGGAGAGAACTATGGAAGAGAGATTGAGCTAGGGAGAATCTGTATGAAAGAAAAAATGAGCACTGAATGTTTCCTCAAGACTTAACACTAATGCCGACATAACTGGGAAAAGTATGTTAATTTGGTCAACTAGGGATTTCAGCTATCTTTGTACCGTGTAATTACAACCAAGATGTGTTAGGATTTTTCCAAGTGTATTAACTCACTTTAGATTTTCACTTTTTCTGTTCTGTATCTGTGTCTCTATATTTGCATCTTTCACTACATCAGTGATAAAACCAACTGCTTCCAATATGAAATATGTCATTTTATGCATTTTTCAAAAATATCAATATACCTGATTCATATATACCAACAAGCTGCAGGAAACTTCATTATGCATATCCATATGTGCATGTATGTGTATGCACATATACACATATATACTAACAGTTGGAGCCAATCACTGTTGAACTCTTAATAAATTATGTGATTTGTGTTTTACATGTTGATCAATACAGTTTAACATAAGCAACATGACAATCGGCCTTCATATATATTGACAAGATTCTCCAATGGTCTGTTAATATACAAAAGACTGGGACAAATTACTTATTTATATATACAAAACATGGTTATAAAGGCCAGCTGCAGGTATTTTTGGAAAGTGCATTTTAATAAGGTCCTATTCAGTGAGGGAACAAATGGGGGAAAGTAGTTTGCACTACAGAGTTGAGTGAGAGAGCTTTCTCTTTTTCTAACAACGAAATCAATCATTTGTCCAGACTGTGGGAGTCAAAGTTAGTTACTGAAAAGAATTCCATATATAAACAAGTCAATAACTCATTGTGTGTTATTGTTAGGCTGAAGAAGTCAGCTTTCAAAAAGCTGCCCCTGCTTCTCTCGGAATGAATGTCACTGTATTCAGGGACTGGGAGAGGGCCTTTTGTTTCTAGCCATTGCTGGCTGCCATTTATGTATGGGAAAAGAGAAGCGGCTGCTGGAAGAGCCCCCGTAAAATCATACTATCATGAGGGCCACGTTGAGGACTATGGATGTCCAGGAAAAGGGCTGAATTTTAGGAACTCAAATACTTTGTGGCCAGAGATGGGTCTTGAACAGAGTTTATAATTAGCAGGCAGGCAGTTAATAAATATTTGCTGAATGAATGAATATGCATCACTTAAAATTCAATAGGCTTGGTGTTTTTTGCCCCAATTGTGATTTGAGATAGAACCCAACTTAATGACACAGTTTAAAAAGTTCAGCATCCACCAGCTACCATAATGAAAAGGTCAAAACTTCAGATAAATGTTATCTGCTTTGATCATAAATGTTAAGGTTGATTCTTTGAACTTCTAAAAGTCAGGCAACAATCATAGGACGATTTCTCAAGTTATCTTTCTTCTTACTAAAAATAACTCTCTCTGCAGATAATTCATGACAACCAGTTGAAGGGTTTAAGACTTGTTGTCATAATAGAATTCTTTCCTCTTTTATAATTTTATGTGGTTAATATGAAATGTAAAAACATTCTTTAAAATTTCAGCCACATTCAGCATTAAAAATTAATGCAATTATTAGAGCTTAATTTATCATTGTACATAAAAATTCATTGAATATTTACTCAACTATCATGAGATTTAATTCAATTCAATTTGATGAGTATTTAAGCATCTGTTTCATGTATAGCAATGAAAAAAAAAGATAAAGAAAAACCCAGTCACCAGAAAGGTTCAGCCATCTTGTGATGGCTTTTCCTTAGCGAGCAGATAACAGGATCAGTCACAAGGATGTGTACTCTTTCTTCTTCCTCTTGGTATTAATTTCCATTCAACTAATATCATATTGCAGCACTGCACTAGGTTCTGGGAATAAAAGAGGGTCCCTGTCCTCAAGGATATTACAAACCAGTACATCATACCAAAGCTGTCATAGCCTTCGAAAATTCAAGGCTATCACCATACTGTTCCATGATGCTGTTCCATGACCAGATACTGGTATGAATGAGATAGCAGCACCCCCACATGCAAGCTCTAGAGATAAAAGAGTTAAAACCTCCAGGGTATGGTCTCTGGCTAGAGGCAAGCCAATTGTGGAGAAGATGGTCTTGGGGAGTAAGAAGTGAAGAGAAGCACAGCTGCCTAAAATAACAGGACCTGCAGGGAAGGTCGCCAATCATAATAATGATAACTATTTTTAAAAGCAGGAGACTAGGTAGAATAAAATGCATTTTAAAATACCTTATCCAACAAGATGCCTCCCATGAATATGTCAAAATTATACAAGATTCTTTGAAAGATATAACAATTTAGATACTGTTATTCAATGACCCCCAAAAGTAAGGAATAACATGAGAAGAACTGTGCTCACCAATATGTTCAACTCTTTCATAGAGGAGACACATAGCAGAGTTCAAGTCAAAGAGAGGTTCCATAGAGATGCTGAGGTCCTCCAGGTGGTCCTTTTTGCAGGTAACATGATTTTTGGAGCAATCCCCAGAATCTTTCAGAGCTTCTTCCATAAACCACTGAACCCGACCTACTTATCCACATAGGAATAACCTAGGGTATAAAGGATATTTCACTTCCCCAGACTCTGATATGCAATTGGAGGACAGCCTAAATTGTCCTTCAATATCAATGTCTTAAAAAGTCAATGCAATGAGACAAGCTGGGTCTGGAACTGAGTAGAAAAGAGTAAACTGAGCTGCCTTTGGGGATTTCAAGGTTCTTTTAACAGACTCAAGTTTCTCCCTGTACTAAACACCCATTTTTCAATATCAATATTATTTAGTGATCTTATATGGTTAAGAGTTATAGAAAGTTATAGTCTGTGAAGAATTGGACTTAAGGGTCACCCAAAGGGCAATGGAGAGGGTCCTTATGGGCATGAGTAAACTATGACACAACAATCATGAAATTACAAAGAAGTTGGGTAAAGGAATCATCCAAAAAGTATATGACTGAAACACAAGATAGCTGTTTAGATAGCCAAAGTGAGTCATATAACCAATGGACAATTCTCATGTTCCAATGGTACACTCATGATATCAAGGAAAAGGAAGGAAGACCCATAGTACAAGAGCGAAAACATGGAGAGAAGAGTCACACAGGGCAGGCAGACATAGATGTTTTGTGATCTGCATTGCTGGAGGGCATACAGTACTAATATCGACAAAATCACAAATTCATTGGAGATCCATTTGATCATGAGAGGGATGGTGTGGATGCTCTATTACTATTGGAAAATCATCATGTAGGTCCAATTTATGGTCTGCAGTAATATCGTTTTTATATGTGAAATATTATCTACTTTTCAAAATCAAGAAAATAAAGTATTATTTTGCAAGAAAAAAAGGAATCCTAAAAGCTAGGTAGCACAGTGGATAGATCACCAGGTTTGGAGTCAGGAAGATCTGAATTCAAATATGTCCTCAGATATTTACTAGCTGGGTGATCCTGGGCAAGTCACTTAACCCTATTTGCCTCAGTTCCTTTATCTAGAAAATGAGCTGGAGATGAAATGGCAAATCACTCCAGTTTCTTTGCCAAGAAAACCCCAAAAAGGGTCATGAAGAGCCAGACAACATGCAAATGACTGAACAAAGACAACAATAAGCTAAATATAGAGAATGTTACAGAATTATATTTATGGGAGTGTGTTCTTAATTTGATATCTGTAATAGTGTTAGAAATGGAATATTCTCACATAACCACTGGCCCTGAGCTTTAACTTTGTTCCCATACCAATCCTCTATATAAGAGACTGGAAGTACATAAAGGGAGAAAAGTAGAGGAAAAAGAGAATGAAGATGGAAAGGAAGCAGCAGAGAAGGCTATAAGGGGAATGTGGAAAGGGGAGTGGGAAGCAGGCAGCCAGAAGTAGAGGCAAAAAGCAAGTTCTAGCATTAAAGGAGTTAAATCATGGATGCCTCTCTGAATCTTCATTTTCTTCTCTCAATAATAATAATAACATTTTAGAGTGATTTCACCTAGGGAATGGTGGAGCATTAAGCCCACAAGCCTGAAATTTAATATATGAGCTGAATTCCTTAAAAAGGTATGATTTCAAGTACTTCTGCTACACTTTGGAGTAGCTACCACTAGATGCCTGCTTAGTAGCATTGACAAAAAGCCCAGTTTTCATTGGCACAGACAAATGAAGTGCTTGAGAATTGTCCTTTATACAAAATACTCTTCATTAAAAAAATAATAATAATAACTATGTCCCATGTCTGGAATGCATTTCCTACTCACCTTTGCCCATTTAGAATCTCTAGTTTTCTTCATGACTCTCCTCAAGCACCATCTTTTCACGTGAAGCCTTTCCTCTTCTCCTAAATTGCTAGTGCCTTCCTCCCCCAAATTATCTTGTATTTATTATGCATATACTTCACATTTACCTACATACTGTCTCTCTCAGTAGAATGTAAACCCCTGGAGGGCAGGGGTGGTTTCATTTATATATTTGTATCATCAGGATGTAGTATATCATAGGTGATTAAAATATGCTTATTGATAGATCTATAATCATTATATAAAAGATATATAACCAAAATAACTTTTTAAGAAAGATTTAATTAATAAGAATTCAGACTCTTGGACATGTCTTGTGTCCTATACTTGGCTTCATAAGATCACATATTTACAGATGGAAGAGACCTTCAGAGGTTATGTAATCCAATTCCATCAATTTACAAATATGGAAACTGAGGCATAGAAAGTTAACTTGCTTGAACAGTCATATATACAGGTTACCTAATTTTTTTCTCAATATCTGGAGTCTACCTACTACATTAAACTCTGATACTGGCTGAAGAACTAAGGTATTTCTGTTATACTGGAAGGCTCTCAACCTCAAGCAAAAAATTATTCCAAATTACTCCTCTATTCCTGAAGGATGACAAGCCACATTTATATGATGATTTAAGATCTATCTGAACTAAAGTCCCAGTCTGATGACACATCATGACATGGAGGTTACTTTTCATTCCCAAAAGCTTAACCAGAAGGACACAAATCTGGACAAATTTCACCAAGTAACATAGGGGGATGATTATAGGCCTCAAAATGGGCTACATTGATTGGTAGTCCAAGGATTAACCTAGCTAATGGAGAGGCTCACAATCCAAATTGCTTCCTGCTTATAAACAAAACAAACAAACAAACAAATCTTGTTCCTGTAACACTGTGATTCTCCTATGGCGGTCAATAAAGAAACACTACAATCTGAGGTTAATTAAAATTTCAAACAAACCAAAGCGAAAAGGATTGTTGCATAGTATTCATAAGTAAGTTGCTATATGTTAGAAACAATAGATTGCACAGGAGCAATTTGTAAAATAATGATTATAAGAATAATATTAATAATAGCCGGTGTTTATATAAAAGATAATATTGAGGATGGGTAAGTGGGCTGATTACATTGAGAATGAGCACCAAAGGAAAGGTGGTCAACACAGTACAGGAGGATATCCAAAGTATAAAAAGAATTAGAAGGCTTTCAACAGGTTGAAAAGATTCTCCAGAGAGCAGAGATTCTAAACCTTTCTTTGTGCCAAGAAGCCCCTGGAAGTGTTCATCAGCTTAGGAGAAGCAGTGAAGAAGCTGGTTGAACTACTTAGCCATAAAGTCATGCTTGTGAAGGGAAGAAAGTAAAGCCTCAACAGTGTTGATGGCTTAGGAGTAGAGATTGATAACAAGGAAAAGAACCATTTTGATTTTCTTTCCAAATAATGCAAATTAAGCATATGAAAAGGTAAAGTTCAGTCCAGCCTCTGACCAAAGCATGCCACATTTTGAAGTAATGAGTTGTTTTTCCATTATCCAAATCAACACAAAGTATCTTCCTTTCCCTCCCAGACTGATGCCTAACACAAAGCATCACTTATATCCACTTAGAGCTTCCAGATTACAAGGTATATACTCCGTGAAAAGTACCAAGATATATCTCTCTCCCATGTGGTGTAGAGAAATTTGCCTTTGCAGAAAACTCAGGGCAGGAGTGTTTCCAGCTAGCATTGCTTGTACCATCTAGTATCAAAGAGCTCATATTTTCCATCTTCCAGAACATAATCGGTGTGTGGAATTCATTTCTGCAGGAGGTCGGGGAGTCAAATACTGTGACTGGGAAACGCACTGCCATTCACAATGCAAGCAGTGAGTGTGAGCCAAGATTGCAAGGGCAATCAAATCTCATGCTTCAAGAAAGAAAATGATCATTTGCAAGGGTCAGGAAGGAATTTCCTCCTCTCTCCTAATAGGAAATACCATGTAACTTGACAGA
>CM053583.1:31898213-31903213 GCA_028627135.1 Pseudochirops cupreus | reverse complement strand
ATATGATGGATGTAGAGAACCAGAGAAAGACTTATATAACATGATGCAAAGTGAAGTAAGCAGAGGCAAGAAAAAAATTTACAACGACAAAACACTGAAAATGAACGGTACACAATTACAAAGATAAGCATGGCCCCAAGAATACTGGTCCTACATTTCTTTGTGGAGGCAGGAGGTCCACAGATGTGGTATGTCATGTATACTTTGGGGTTTTTTTAAACATATTTGTTTGATTTTGCTGATTGTTTTTTCCATCTTTTCTTTTTTCCCCCAAAAATAAATTCTTAGTTCTATAGGATGGCTCTCTGAGAAGGGAAAGAAGGATGTAAAACCAAAATAAATAAATAAAATTTTATTTTTTTAAAAAAGGAATAGTCAATTTCATTTTGTGATATTTGACACTGAAAACATCAGGTACTTTCTGATTTTCTTCCTAATAATGAAGATAACAAGTGTTCATTTCACCGCAGGTACATCTGTGGGGCTCTATCAGAAATTTGGTAGGGATTGAGCATTATGCTTTGCTTTTAAATAAATAGTACCCTTTAAAATTATTCATTTGTAAGGCAGCCGTTTTAAAAGGCTCATCTTGGTGTGGAGGTATTCAAAGGCTACGTCTGTTGTTTACAAGCTCTGGGAGGTTTGACTGAGCTAGAAATATGCCCACAGAAAAAAAGGAACATTTCATAGGAGAGTCGGTGATTTCAGGTTGTCGTGCTAACGATGATTATTGGCAAAAAGAATGCCTGAAGATTGTTGTAGCTTATTACCAACATCTGTTGTTAAGATGATGGGAAAGCATTCTGTAAATAAGTCAGCAAAATTCTTCAGTCCAAATCAAGCCAGTAACAATCATGATCCCTCCCAGTACTTCAAAATCTAAGGTGCATTTTTGTAGAATCACAGAATCTTCTAGCTAGTCAGATAACACCTGATAAGAGAATGCAGAATGCAAGTTGTGAATGATGTGGAACACTTTCTCTCCTGAAGCAGCCCATTTAGAATGCTTTTACGTATCCTTAATCATGTATATTAGGATGGAACAGTGGATAGAGCATTGGCTTTGAAATCAGGAGGACCTGAGTTGAAATCTAGCCTCAGATTACTAACTGTGTGACCCTGAACAAGTCACTTAGCCCTGTTTGTCTTAGTTTCTTCATCTGTATAATGAGCTGGATAAGGAAATGGCAAACCATTTAATACCTTTGCCAAGAAAACCCCAACTACAGTCAATGAGAGTTGGGCATGACTGAAATAACTCAACAACAACAAACTTGTTAGGATGCATTTTTTCCCCTTACATCAAGTGTGAATCTGCACAATCTGTGAGTTTTTTGGCTGCCATAATATAACTGCTTGCCCACCTGGATCTTAAAGTTTACTAAAATCTCCATATCTTTTTTTTCACATGATATGGTATAGTTGTGCCTTTTCTATCTCACGGCTAAAGCCGATTTTTTAAAGCATTTCTAGCACTGAGTCAGTCAAATAGCATTTATCTGCCTCCTGTGGGGCAGAGAGAATGCTGAACCTTGAGAATATAAAGGAAGGCAAAAGGGGCTTAGAATCTAATGGGAGATCAGAGTGCAAATGCAGCAGCTTCATTGTCAGCAATGATGAGAAGAGATGACAGAACCAAGGGCATCTATTTGTTGCCCATCTCCCAGTTTCATTTGTGGATGCTCATGAGATAGTCCGATTTTGCTGGGTTTCGCACCAAACTTTCTGAAGGCTCATTTTTCCGTTCACTGCTTTTTGTTTTATTATTAGGCAATAATAATAATACTCCTTTTGCCTTCCTCTGTAATGTTTTGCAAATAAACATATTCTAAACTGATGCTGCTGTTCAGTTGTTTCAGTGGCATCTGACTCTTCTTGACCCCACCTTTTGGGGGATTTTGTGGCAGAGATAATGGAGTGGTTTGCCATTTCCTTCTCCAGCTCATTTTACAGATGAGAAAACTGAGGCAAACAGGGTTAAGTGACTTTCCCAGGGTCACACAACTGGTGACTGAGGCTGGATTTGAACTTGGAAAGGTGAGTTTTCTTGACCCAGATCAGCTATCTGTGAACAATGGTGCCATCTAGCCACCCCTACACTGATGCTACTTTTGGCTTTAATGCCTCTGCAGTTGACAAGACCAAATTTTTGGTAACTACAGTGGTTTCTGGGACCTTCTGAACAGGCCACTGTGATGCTTGTTCTATGTTGATTACAAATCTCTGTGAAACAGAAAATAATCAGACTTTGTTCTTTTCTCATATTTTATCCAAGATACTGTTAATGCACGCATAGATCATTCTTACAAGGGTGTTATAAAAATGAGAAAGTAGTCTTATGAGTTAGCTGTTGTTGGTCTTTTTTTGTTTTTTTAATAGTATTTTATTTTCTCCCCAATTACTATCAAGAAAATTTTTAGCATTCATTTTTATAAGATTTTGAGTTCCAAATTTTCTCCCTCCCTCTTCTAAAAATAGTAGGCAGTTTGATAGAGTTTACACTTGTACTAGCACATAAAATATATTTCCATATTCATCACAGTTGTGGAAGAAGAAACAGCTCAGAAGGAAAAAAAAACTGTGAGAGACAAAGTAAATTTTTAAAAAATGCTTCAATCTGCATACAAAGTCCACCAGTTCTTTATCTGGATATGGATAGCATTTTTCTTCATGAGTCCTTTATACTTATCTTGGATCACTGTGCTGCTGAGAAGAGCTGGGTCATTCTTACAGCTGATCCTCACACAATGTTGCTGATACTGTGTACAATGTTTTCCTGGTTCTGCTCATTTCACTTTGCATCAGTTCATACAAGTCTTTCCAGGTTTTTTTCTGAAATCTGCCTGTTTATCATTTCTTATTGCTCGATAGCGTTCTATTACATTCATATACCACAGCTTCTTCAGCCATTTCCCAATTGATGGAATCCCGAATCCCCTCAATTTCCAATATTTTGCCACCACAAATAGGGCTGCTAGAAATATTTTTGCACACATAGCTCCTTTTCCCTTTTTATGATCTTTTGGGGATACAGACCAAATAATGTTATTGCTAGATCAAAGGGTACACAGAATTTGGTTACCCTTTGGGCATAGTTCCAAATTGCCCTCTAGAATGGTTTAGATCAGTTCATAATTCCACCAACAGAAAATTTGGGTCCCAATTTTCCCACATCCTCTCCAACATTTACCATTTTCCTTTTTTTGTCATGTTAACCAATCTACTTGGTATGAGGTGGTATTTCAGAGTTGTTTTAATTTGTATTTCTCTAATCAAAAGTAATTTAGAGCTCCTCATGTGCTTATAGTAAGTTTTGATTTCCTCATCTGAAAACTACCTATTTTTATCCTTTGATCATTTGTCAATTGGGGAATGGTTTATAGTCTCACAAATTTGACTCAGTTCTCTACATATTTGATAAATGAGGCCTTTATCAGAAACACTTGCTATAAAGATTGTTTCCCAGCTTTCTGCTTTCCTTCTAATCTTGGTTGCACTGGTTTTGCTTGTACAAAAGTTTTTTAATTTAATCAAAATTATCTATTCTGCATTTCATAATGTTCTCTATCTCTTATTCTTTCTCTCCCCATAGATCTGACACGTAGATTATCCCTCACTCTCCTAATTTTATTGCTTCATCGTCTATGGTGCCTTTTAGCAAGATGTAGTTTTCTTCCTTATCTCTTTTAATTAGTTCTATTTTTGCTTTTTCTTTGTCTAAGATCAGGATTGCTACTCCTGCCTTTCTTACTCAGCTAAAGCATAATAGATTTTGCTCCAGTCCCTTACCTTTATTCTTTGTGTGTCTCTATGCCTCAAGGTATTTCTTGTAAGCAACATGTTGTAGGATTCTGATTTTTTATCCACTCTACTAACCGCTTCCATTTTATAGGAGAGTTTATCCCGTTCACATTCACAGTTATGGTTATTACCTGTGTATCTCCCTCCATCCTATTCTTCCTCTTGTTTGTCCTCTCTCTCCTTTTACCCTTTCCCTCCTCACCAGTGTTTTGCTTCTGTCTATCACCTCTCTTGATGAGGTATTTTCTATTTTCTAAATTTTAAGGAGTTTTTTTCCTCAATTAGCTTTTATACTTTCTTTTTTCCATTCAGCCAATTGCACTCTTTAAGGAGTAATTTTCTTCAGTGGATTTTTGTGTCTCCTTTTCCATTTGACTAATTCTACTTTTTTAAGCAGTTTTCCAAGCTGTTGATTCTTTTCTTCATAATTCTCTTGCATCACTCTCATTCCCTTTCCCATTTTTTCTTCTACCTCTTACATGATTTTTAAGCTCCTTTTTGAGCCCTTCCATGAGTTCTTTCTGGGTACCACTTCCTGTTTCTCTTTAAGGTTTTGCCCATAGATGTTTTGATATTGTTGTCATCTTCTGAGTCTATCTTGGTTTTCCGTCACAATAAAACTTTCTATGGTCAGATTCTTTTTGTTCGTTTATTTGCTAATCTTTTCTGGGGGCCTTTTTTTCTTTCTTTTCAATCTGAGCTCCACTCCCAGGCTGGAAGGGGCCTTCTTGTCTCAAAGGCTATAGACCCTGGCTGTTTTCCTGGTTTCTGCACTGATGTTGCCCTGAGGCCCACAGGGGTCATTCATATCTGGTGCTATGCTGAGGGGGTAAGAGGTGGGGGTTGACTGGAACTTCTAGAGGCCATAGGGGCCTGGCAGCTTACTGAGTGCTGAGCTGGGTTCTGAGTGGTGCTGTCTGAAGTGTGCTGAGACCCAGTGGGGTGTTTCTGCATTTCCCCAGAGTTATATTGAAGTATATTTAGCCTCTGGAGGCTGCCTGTTTGCCTGGGGCTTGTAATGCCATGCACCAGCAGATTCCCAAAGGAATGGCTTTTATAGTTCAGATTACAAAATAGAGTGAACACTCTGTTTATTCCATTACAAATCAAGACAAACATTCAAAACATTATAATATTCACAACATTACATCTTATCACAGAAAATGGCCACACAGTTTTCACTACAGTGGCCACAATAT
>CM053583.1:31863680-31891217 GCA_028627135.1 Pseudochirops cupreus | reverse complement strand
TGGACTTCATAATTACCTGGAGACACTTATACAAAGTGATACTAAGTGAGAAGAGCAGAACCAGGAAAAATTTATACACAATCACATGTGTGATGACCAGCCTTGATGAACTGGACTCTTCTCACACAACGCACAGTTATAAGACAACTCTACAAGTCTCAGGATGGAAGGAGATGTCTACATTCAGAGAAAGATCTAGAAAGACCAGTTTAAATGGAGACTGAAGCAAAACATGCTATGGTTCTTTTCCATGTTTGGTTTTCTTTCTTTTTTCCCATTGTTCACTCATTGGTTACGACCCTTCTATACAACCAGCATTCTGTATATTCTCCTTGAATCATTATAATGTACAAGTTTCATTATGGTGCAAGGATCTTATGTAGGGACCACCCTGTCCTGTTCCACTGACCAAGCAGGTCCCCCCCCCTTTTGCCCAAAACATGACCCTGGCCAGTTCTCGGGAATTCCAGTCCCCCTTACCCCACGACCCTCCACCCTGTTCTGGAAAACACCGACTATGATCCTCCACCTTGTGCCTTCCACCCTGTTCTAGGAGGGACCCCTAAGTCACAGGAAGATTGCACCCTTGTGCCATATTCCCAAATTAGCCCTGAGCTATAGATCTAACCAATGGCTGTTCTTTGCTTCTATATGTCATGGCTTCTGCTATCTTCCCTCCCTGATTGTGGTTTTTGTGGTTTTAGCCTCTATAACCAAAGTGGTACCCCCAATGGAGCACTACCAATTTGAGTGATAAACACTCTGGTAGTCGTGCGCTTGCTTAACAAATCCACACCTAAATTTACCTTGAAACCCGGTCTCAGCTTGTTCTTATTCTCTGCACAACAGGAGAAAACATCCCAAGGGAGAAATGACATAAGTGAAAGCACAAATATAGGGAATGAGAACAGTAAGTTTGCTGGATGGTGATGGGACAAGCTTGATATGAGTAGAGGGAAGACAGGAGAATAGAGGGAAATTCAGTTGTAAAAATAGAATGGGGTCAGATTATAAAGACCCTTGAAAGTCAGGCATCAGAATTTAGACTTGATGTATTAGGTACTAGGGAGAAACTGTAGGTTCCTTAGCAAGGGAATTATAATTCAATTTAATTTTTAAAAAATTAAGTGCCTACTATATATGTAATACTTGGTGAGATTCACAAGTGGTACAAAAATTTTTTTAAATACACAATCACTACCCTTGAAGAGTTAATAATCTAATGGAAGAAGGTGAAAAGACAAGTCCATAAATGACATGATGAAAACCTGAAGGCAGTAAGAATGTTTAGCCAAAATTATTCTGGCAATAGTATATAAAGTGAATTGGAATGTGTGGAGAGTCTATACGTAAGAATGACCACAGGAAACAGTAGTAGCAGTAGATGAAGTTTGAGATCAATAACAAGGGCTTAGGTTGGAATGATGGTCATGAGAATAGAAAGGAAAGGAAGGGAAAGAAAGGATATGAGAAACATTTCATAGGAAAAATCAATAGGACTTGACAATTAACTAGATGTGGAAGAGTAAAAGGAAAGGCTGACATGTGGATCACAAAGTTTTTTATTTTTTGTGACTGATAGACATGTGATGTCATTGTCAACAGGGAACAGGGAATTGGAGGGGGATTTAGTTCAAGGGAAAGGTGATAAGTTTGGTTCCAAGGTTCAGTCCTTTTTTAGTCTTGTCTGACTCTACATGACCCCATTTGGAGTTTTCTTAGCAAAGATACTGGAATCTGTAGCAGTGATCAATTTAGCAGATACTTAGCCCTTAGTAACTTAGGAATAAGTAGGGAAGGTGTGAGCCCTGTCCCCTGTTGCTGATGTGGCAGGAGGGGGTTGGCTGAAACAGGAGGCCAGTGTGTGTGTATAAGAAGAGTTCTAGAGACAGAGAGGCAGAATCAGGAATGTTTCTCCTGGTTGAGGAAGTAGGATTGTCCCAGCATCTGGGAGCTGGGCTTGCTGGACTAAGAACTGAGTTAGAGTTTTCTATGAGACCAGAATCTGGTGAAGGCCACCTGGAAGGCTAAGAGTGCTGCCTGGAAGGCCTCCTGGAAGGTTGAGAGGGCTGCCTGAAAGGCCTCCTAGAAGGCCGAGATTTCTCCTGGGTCCTAGGGCCAGCTGAACTGCTGGAGGACTGAAGAAGCATGACTGGGATAAAACTTTGTTGGTTTGTGGCTTGGTGGGTTCTTGAGTTCTAGCAACAGAAGTGGTGAAGGTTTTGAGATGTGATGGACCCTATGAACTTCAATGTGTGCCAGGGACTGCCTGGAGGACTGGACAAGGACCTGGGAGCTCTCTGCCTCTGAATCCAGGAGACTGTTTGATGGATTCAAGTAGGAGCTGGGACCATGGAAGGGGATCCAGGGAATCTGAGAGATCAGCCCCAGTCAAGATGAAGAAAAGGCCTCCCCCTTGGATGCATTATGAAATTGAAGACACCTAGGGGTGGAGGGTTTGTGTAATTTTCTAATGACTGTACTTAGTGATTAATGATATTTAGTAATTGTGAATCTAGATTAGTGACTGATTAAGTTAATGGTTGCCCCATGAGTGGAAGATTGATTATTGTATTGTGAATTGATTAAATGATTAAGTAAGGAGGGTTTCCCCCTTAGGGAAACCAGATGATTATTCTTTTGTTCTTTGTTCTAAATACTGTGGCCACCGTAGTGAAAGCTGTGTGGTCACTCTAATGTTAAGCTGTTATGAACACTATATTGTGATTTTCTGTGATAAGATGTAATGTTGTGAATATTATATTATGATTTGCTGTAAATGTTTGCCTTGATTTCTTACAGAATAAATGGAGTGTTCACTATACTGTGTAATATGAATCTTAGAAGATGTTCACAGTAGCATTCTTTCAGGAATCTGTTTGCGCATGGCATTACAGAATCATTTGTCATTTCCTTTTCCAGTTCATTTCACAGATGAGGAAACTGAGGCAGCATGGTCGAGCGACGTGCACAGCATCACACAGCTATTAAATGTATGGGGCTAGATCTGAACTCAGAAAGAAGATAATCTTCCTGACTCCAGCCCAGAGCTCTATCCACTGCCCTGCCTGCCACCATCTAAGCATGATGAATTTAAGAGATAAGAAGATGGCCAACAAGTAATGTCTATTAGGCAGATGGAAATATGAAAGTGCTGCTCAAATAGAATATGCATTTATTTGTCATCATTGCTCTTTCAGGACCTTTCACTCCTTCTGTGGGACCTCCTCTCACCCATCTTCAGGGACCTAGTGTTTATGCAGCTATGAAAACTGTCTTCAGGAAAGAAGTCTCTATTGATCATTTACATCTATTGGTGATCAGTTCTTGGCACATAGCCCCAACTAGGCTGGGGATAAAAAGTTATCTCTTGAATTATGAAAAATCAAAGTATTCTCAAGTTTTAGAGAATGGTTGCAGAGACATAACAGATTCAAGGTTATGAGGAAGTTTAGACTGTTTATGAACAGTCTAACCCAGATTCTTCATCTTAGAAATGATCAAACCAAGCTAGAGAAAGACTAACAACTTGCCTAAGGTCACATAGATAGCAGAGCCAGGATTTGAACACAGGTTTTCTGATCCCCAAATACAATCCAATTTTTGAGTAAAGGAGATTTTTCTTGTTTCCCTGAAAGCCTATAACATGAGTAGCTTTATAATCTCTTTAAGAGTAAAGACAGCCAAGGTCAAGTATATTCCCTTTATACTCTGACAGTGAAGTGTATGGGGGTAAAAGGCAGAAGAACATTCTCTCTCCTGATAGTACAAACTTGTTTTCCAGCCTGGAGGAATAATGGTTAATTTTAGGATCTTATACTGTTGCATTTCAGTTACAAAGAAATAGAGTTTTTCCTGTATCTCTTTGTTCAAGGTTATGTAAATCAGTTAGCTCATGACCGTACCTAGAGGGTTTAGTTCTATAAGCCACTGACGGCTAAATGGACTTTATGAATGATAATTTATAAAGTGTTTAAGACATTTCATAAAACTTGGTAATGATATTTCCCAGGTCAGATTTCCTTATAATCTACATAATCTACTGGTAACAGGGGTCAACTTTTTGATGAGCTCCAAATGAGCTTTCCTGCTAATATATGCGGAGAGATTAGACTTTATATGATATTTTTGAGAACTGGTGAGGGCTGAGAGTAGAGAGTGAACATCACTTCCTGAGGGTTAGAAGACCTGAGTTGTTAACCCGTCTCTAGGTTTCCCTGGCTTCCTTCATTCTCTGCTCAAGTCACACTTCCAAGAATGCTGACACCTTTCCCCTCTCAGACTGCCTTCCCTTTACCCTGTATATAACTTTTATGGGCCAGTTCACATGTTGTCTCTTCCACTAGAATGTCTGCTCCCTGAGGACAGGAACTGTTTTTGTCTTTCTTTGTGTTCCTTGCACTTAGCACCATGCCCGGCACACAGTAAGTGCTTAATAAATGTGTGTTGACTGATTTGTTGATCAAAATCCAAGATGCCCCAGTTACTAGCTATCTGACTCTTGTGTTTGACTTCTTGTGTCAAAAATGCAAACTCCTTGTTCCTGTAAACAAATCCTGACTAATTTGTTTAATGCTTCTTTGTTGACCAGGTGGTGATTGAGTTCTTGAGGATGTTACCTATGGAGGGTCTTTTGAGTCTTTATAGTAGTAAGAAGATGAGGAGGAGAAGAACGTGGTAGTAGTTGTGGTGATAGTAGTAGTAGGAGTAGTAATGGTAGTAGTGGTAGTGGTAGTAGTAGTTGTAGTAGTAGTAGTAGTAGTAGCAGCAGCAGTAGTAGTAGCGGTAGTAATAGTACTGGCAGCAGCAGCAGTAGTAGTAGTAGTAATAGTAGTAGTAGTAGTAGTAGTAGTAATGGTAGTAGTGGTAGTAGTAGTAGTAGTTGTAGTTGTAGTAGTAGTAGCAGCAGCTGTAGTTGTAGTAGTAGTAGCAGCAGCAATAGTAGTAGCAGTAGTAATAGTACTGGCAGCAGCAGCAATGGTAGTAGTAGTAGTAGTAGCAGTAGTAGCGGTAGTAGTAGTAACAGCAGCAGCAATGGTAGTAGTAGTAGCAGCAACAGCAGCAGCAGTAGTAGTAGTAGTAATAGTCATAGCAGGAGTAGTAGTAGGAGTAGGTGTAGCAGCAGAAGTAGCAGTAGTAGTAGTAATAGTCATAGCAGTAGTAGTGGTAGTAGTAGTAGCAGCAGCAGCAGCAGCAGTAGTAGTAGTAGCAGTAGTAGTGGTAGTGGTGGTGGTGATGGTAATGGTAGTAGTAGAAGAACAGAAGTAGTAGTAGTGGTAGTCATAGCAGCAGCAGTAGTAGTAGTGGTGGTGGTGATGGTAGTGGTAGTAGTAGAAGAACGGAAGTAGTAGTACTGGTAGGTGTAGTAGCAGCGGTAGTAGTAACAGCAATGCTAGTGGTAATCTCATTCTTCTCATCTTTTTAATTAAAATTTAGATAAAACCAATCTAGGGGCAAGCCAATAATATCCTATTATGCTTTTATATTTAATGCACCAGCTTTTATTGCCCAGGTGGATAAATAACTTCATTGCCATATCTGTGGTTGTAAATGTAAGTGTCCAGATCTATGGATTTCATCCATATATGGAACTAACTACCAGACAGGAAATTCCTCCCATTGATATAGAATGGCAAATTGTCTTCCATTTACAGTCTTATGGAGTTGTCTGAGGACCAGTTCTTCCTAGGACCTGAAATTCCCTATGCCATACCATCTTTCCTCTGTTGCTTTTTAATTTTTACATTTTTACTAGACCCGTGATTTCGTTGATATAGAGAGATTCCAATGAGGAACCTCCTCTACCAATATAGATGACATACTGGCAACTTCTCTGCAACTTGAGTTCTTGGAGAGCTTCCTGAGGCACTGAAAAGTTAAGTGACCTACCCAAGACCACGGTTAAAGTGAGTCCAAGGCAGAGCTTGAACCCAGGACTGCTTGATTCTAAGACCAGCTCTCTATTCACTCTGCCAATGGTCATCAATTATTACTAAAATAATTATGAGTAATTAATTTATAGCTAATAATTTTAGTTCAATAAATAATCCTGCTATATATGACACTTTTCAGAAAAGTGAAATGATATAAGAAATCAAAATTCAAATTTCTGCCAATTTAATAAAATAATTTAAACCCATCAAAATCAAGTTCAAGAAAAATGGAACTGTTCCTCCTCCAAAAGCAAATGTACCTGTTCTGTCCGCTGGATTTCATTTGTCCATGTAATAAGGTGGTACTCAAAATTAGGCCCTTGAGACTCTAAAGCAGGGATTAACTTCATGTGTATGGTTTTTAAATATTTTGATAACTATATTTCAACATAACTGGATTGTTTGTACATTATTTTATACACATAAAACATCCTTTTTTCTGGGAAGGGGTCCATAGACTTTAGTAAACTGCCTGAGAGGTCCACAACAAAAGGATAAGAACCCCAACTTCAGACCAAAGGGAAATGAACTGAGTGGTCATCACCGAGTAACCCAATAAATGACCCCATAATGCTTTTCTGAGATAATTCAAGTTTCTTCAGAGAAAATGTGTCTTATGGAAGTGTGACTTGCAAAGTTTTTCCAAGCCACAGAATTAGAGAAGGTTGGAACTGTTAAGAGACCTCAGAAATGTGTATGTGTGTGTGTGTGTGTGTGTGTGTGTGTGTGTGTATGTATACACATACATAAAAACATCTACTTACATAATAGCTACCATTTATATACTTTAACATTTGCAGAGCATTGTGCAAATATGATCTCATTTGATTCTCACAAAAACCCTGTGTGAGATAGTTGTCCTTATTATCCCCACTTTACAGATTAGGAAACATAAGGCCAAGTGACTTGCCCAAGGTCATATAGCTAATAAGCATCAGAGGTTGAATTTGAGCTGAGGTCTTCCTGACTCAAGGGGCAGGGCTAGGTGTCTTCTTCGCCTAGATCTCGTGGTCTACATTCATTTGAGAAAACACACATAATGTGATGTACAAAGGAAGTCTTTCTGGAAGCGGTATGGCCTAAATTGAAGGTGTTTCAACAGCCCTGGGGGAGAGAAAATAAAACCCTGGGAGCAGAGGGATGGAATGGGGAGGAAAGTCTGCGGGGCTGTGGCCCAGTTTCACTGACACAGAAAGGTATCCCTTATCAAGAAAGTCTGATGAAGGCCAACAGACATATGGCAGCCTTGGGTGAGTGCTTGTGGAATTCACAATTACTGGACATTAATTGGGAGTTTAGGAGCAACATTTAATCAAATAAATAATGACAACAGATAACATTTAAATAGCACTGACTGTGCCAGGCACTGTGCTGAGAACTGCACAATTGCTGTCTCTTTTGATCCTCATAATGACCCATTTTACAGATGAGGAAACTAAGGCAGACAGCATTTAAGTGACACAGCTAGGAAGTGTCTGAGGCCAGGTTTGAACTCTGGTCTTCCTGACTCCTGACTAGTGGTTCAACCTTCACTGATCTGGGCTTAAGAATTCAGAAGATGATATATGCAGAGTTGGAAGGCGTCTTAAATGTAATTTAGTCCCTACTCTCCCATTTTGAAAATGAAGAAACTGATGCCCACACGGGTGAGGTAATGTGCGTGTCCAAGGTCCAAAGGTTATTGGTAACAGAGTTGGGATTCTAATGCACGTCCTTTGACTTCAAGTTAATTACTCTTTCCCTGCATGTGACTAAAGTGTGCATAGATATGAGACATCTAATTCTTCTGCTTTATAAGATTAAAAGAGTTGGTAGCATTGAACCATAGGATTTAGAGAAGGAAGGAATGTTGATTTTCCTTGAATTCTTACCTTTTCATGGGAGAATGGTATAGGACTTAGTTCCAAACAGCATCCCTTGGAAGCTAAAGGCAATCTCACCAAGCAGTCATCACATATTATTAATCAAAATATGCACCTGAGTATTGACAAACACATGATAAGAAAAGGAAATGGGAGGGCCATCTATCAAGGAGGAGAGATCATAAACAAACGAAGAGCCCCAGTGCTGCATAGGTACCCAGGGAATGGTCGAAGCCTTTAACAGGGTGTACAGAGATCTTCTCAGAAGGGGCTTAGACAAGAATCACAAAGGAAAAGAAGGTGTGGACGGATTGCTTTTTCTACTTTTGGAGACAGCATATATTTTGATGAGGCTAGAGAACTACTGAAGTGTTTCCACAAATTCTACTTTTAATGGAAGCATAGCATGTTTTATGGTTTAACTCGGACACTATTCCCTATAGAGTGGAAATCATCACTTGGCAGATCAGTCTTGGGCTGCATCAGAGGGAATTCATTCAGTGGAAGTTCCATTAAGTGACCAGTGCATGCAAATCACTGTATTAGGGGCTGGGGAAGATACACAGATATAAAGACATGATCCGGCCCTTAAGGAATTATTATCTCATAGGAGAGATCAGAGTATATTTGAACAAAAAAACAAATAAATATAATACAGATTATTTTGTGTTAAAGGCTTTGTTGGTGCTCAGTTGTGCAATCCTGTCAGACTCTTTGTGATCCCATGAACCATAGTACACCAATGCTGTCCGTGGGGCAGACACTGGAGTGGTCTGACATTTCCTTTCTCTCTTCATTTTTTTAAAAACAAATACAGTGGGGTGGCTAAGTGACACAGTGAATAGAGCACCAGCCCTGGAGTCAGGAGGACCTGAGTTCAAATCCAACCTCAGACACTTAACACACTACCTGTGTGACCTTGGGCAAGTCACTTAAACTCAATTGCCCTGCCTTCCCCCCTCCAAAAAGCAAAACAAATAAAAATAAATACAATGGGGCAGCTAGGTGACACAGTGAATAGAGCACCAGCCTTGGAGTCAGGAGGACCTGAGTTCAAATCCGGCCTCAGACACTTAACGCTTACTAGCAGTATGACCTTGGGCAAGTCACTTAACCCCAATTGTCCTGCTCTCCCCTCTCAAAAACAAAGCAAAAATAAATAAATACAGTGCTATTAGCTTGAATGAAAGAGAAATCACTCAACCATGAGCCATCAAGAACTATTTCATGGGAGAGGTCTAATTTCAACGGTATCTCAGCTGGGTAGAACTTCAGCAGCTGAAGTATGGATCAAGCCATTCCAGGTATAGAGAACAGTGGAATAAAAAATATGGAAAACGGAAAAGTGTTTGGGAGACGGCAAGCAATCCGGTTTAGTTAGACCCTTGAACATCTGAGGGTAAGGAGTGAAAGAGAAGCTTGGAAAGGCAGCTTTAATCCGGGCTGTGCGGAGCCTTTAGTATCAGACTGAGAGCCATACTTAAGAGGCAATGAGTGCCCCAGATAATAATAGTAGGAGTACCTACAATTTCTGCAGTACCTCGTATGAGCCAGGCGCTGTGCTTAGCAGTCATAATTATTATCTCATTTGTTCCTCACAAGAACCCTTGGGAGTAGGTATTAATATTATACGTAGTTTACAAATGAGGAAACCAAGGCATACAGAGGTTAAGTGACCTGCCCACAGCCACACAGCTGGGAAGTCTCTGAGGACAAATCTGAACTCGGGTCTTCCTAACTCTAGGGCTGGCATTCGATGCACTTTACCATCTAACATTAATAGTTTCTGATCAGAGGAGTGACCCGAATTCCACACTGGGGAAATTTCTCTGGCAGTGGGGACGGATAGTCTGGAGGAGAGGTATGGGGGTGGTAATGGGAACAGTAAGAGGAAGAATATTCTCCTAAAAAGCAGTCTTACCTATAAAATTGTTCCACAAAACACACTCACTTCAAAGACAGCAACATAGAGAAGCTCAAGAGTAATTCCTTTCTATGTATTTTGACCTTCACATCTGTATCAACTGAGTTAGTGAGTCACCTTTACATATGGGAGAGGGGCATGAAAAGCCTCCTTTCCTGTCTCTTTGCCAAATGAAGGGAGTGGGGCTGGGTTCTTCAAGGCTCTGCCTACCAAGCAGAAGCTGACGTTTGTTATAACTGACCAAATGGGAGAAGCTTCTCATTCCTACTGGCTCTAAGTTGCAGCCTATTCTCAGCCTGTGTCTTTCCATTGCCCTCTGTCTGAGATTTTTTTTCTGTGCATTGGAGATGATTGTGCCCTTCCTCTCATAGTCATAAAATAATAGTGGACTATTGGTATTAATAACAGTAGTTAAGATGTATATAGAGTTTGCTATGTGCCAGTCATTGTGCAGAAAGTTTAACAATCATCATTTCATGTGACTCTGGGAAGCAGGTACCATCATTACCCCCTTTTTACAGCTGAAGATCTGAGGCAGAGTTGAAGTGACTTGCCTAGGGTCACTCAGCTCATGAGTGCTCTGAGGTTAAGCTTGAATCATCTCCCTGACTCCAGGACTGGTGCTCCATCCACTGGGTCACCTAGCTGCCTTCATTTGTGGGAGAAGTTTGGAATCGTTAAAGAAGCTTTGGAATCTGCACGCTGGGAGTCTCTATATAATTTGAGGGCAAGGGGTAATGGGGATCATGGAAGGTCTGGAGTAGTGTATGGGGCTCTCCATCAGGAAGTTCCAGGTACCAATTCAGATCAGTGACTTGTTCTGCAACTTACAGCCTTAGAGAGCGGACAGTCATTATATGGCAGATGCAGACCTTGATGCCAGGTCATCCTGACTCCAAGGTCAATCTCTGCTCATTTTTAAAAGAGAAAAATATGGGGGGTGGCTAGGTAGTGCACTGAATAGAGCACCAGCCCTGGAGTCCAAAGAACCTGAGTTCAAATCCAGCCTCAGACACTTAACACTTACTAGCCATGTGACCTTGGGCAAGTCACTTAACCTCAATTGCCCCTAGGGGGAAAAAAGCAACAACAAAAAAATCTGTTTTCAAATTTTAACAACCAAACTTCCTTCAGTTTTGAAATCATATATATCCCATTCTATCACTTCTCTGCGTGTGTCTCTTTGTCTCTCTTTGTCTCTGTCTCTGACTCTCTCACCCACATACACCCACACACACATACACACCCACCCACCCACACCCACACACACACACCCACACACACACACACACACACACACACACACACACACACACACACTGCTCTAGATTGGTGATGTCATCAATATAGGGAACTTATGGCTTGGCAACTGATGTTTCACTGATGGAATAAAGCTGGCAACTCATCTATAATTTATAGACTTAAAGATTTCTTCTAGGGCATTGAGAAATTTGAAATTTTGCCGCGTTCACATAGCCAGTATCTGAACAAATCTTCCCGCTTCTGCAGCCAGTCCTCTCCCCACTATTATACGCCTCTCATTCTTTGTGTTATAATTATTAAATAAGCATAAATGTGTTATGCTTTCAGTATAAAAGTTGCTCGCATCTATAGAAACTAGCTATTATTCCTGGAATCTCACTTCAGAGAATCACGGGATAAATGACCTTATTTCTTAATCTTGTCTTTCAAAATGAAAAATTCTACATTAAGTAAGCTTTGGTTAAGAGTCAGAATTATTCTGATGCCCAATGACCATGCATGTCAGCATAGGGTTAATGGCCCTATGTCAGGATGAATGTAAACAGCATGGGCAGGCACCTCCTGACCAAGTGATCACAGAGAATTATGCAGATTCAGATGGGAGCCACACACGCTTTGATTTCCCCCAAGGATTGATGAACAAGTACAAAATAATAGGAAGTGACAGGAAACAGATGACTGGGGTCTAATTTAATGTCATTTGAAAAGACAATATACCTTAAATTGGTCTTCAGAAAATTATGGGTTACAAATAAGATAACGGAAACATATGTTTTTATCATTTTAGTTCACTAATTCAAGTTTTCATCATGAATGAACAATAAAGAGATTTATTTGCTTTAAAATCCTACTAAATTTAACAGATAAGACATGCTCATTTGGAAGAGTCTGGGTATTGTCTATGTTACTATGCCTTGAGAAATAATTACTATAAACAGGTTATATAATTTAAATGATAAGGCTGGAAGGATTTAATCAAAATTACCTAAAAATATTCATAAATTAAATTTTGAAGCCAAATGAAGCAAAAGGATTATTTATACACATTCTATGTGTAATATGCATGTGCTATGCCATATGACCTACTATGTACAGTGTAAGTGGACCAATCCCTTTTGAAAATTATTTTCTCATCCCTCCCCAAAAAAGTATTACCAGACAAATAGCTCAAACCCAATGTTCTAATTAGAGGTTTTTTTTTTCAGATACAAACTAATATGGCAGCTAAATATTTCAGAATGAACTGAAAATCAATTGTATATTTAAATCGGTTTGTTTTCTTTTATTCTCTGTCTCTCCCTCTTTATTTTACTCTTTTCTCTCATATAGATCATTCACTAAACATGGCAATGCATGCTTGAAATAGAGAAGATCAATCAACAAGCATTCTTAAGAGTATCCTAGGGGCCAGGTGCTGGAGACACAAACCCAGAGATGAAAATGCCCTTGCCAGAAAGTAGCTTACACTCTACTAATGGGACTACAAAAAAATAAGGTGAACTGTTATGTTTGGTCTGGTGGTGGTAGTAGTAGTAGCAGCAGCAGCAGTAGTAGTAGTAGTAGTAGTAGTAGTAGTAATAGTAGTAGTAGTAGTAGTAGTAGCAGTAGCAGTGGTAGTAGTAGTGGTAGTAGTAGTAGTAGTTAGTAGTAGTAGGTAGTAGTAGTAGGTAGTAGTAGTAGTAGTAGTAGTAGTAGTAGTAGTAGTGGTGGTGGTAGTGGTGGTGGTGGTAGTAGTAGTAGTAGTAGTAGTAGTAGTAGTAGTAGTAGTAGTGGTGGTAGTGGTGGTGGTAGTAGTAGTAGCAGCAGCAGCAGCAGTAGCAGTAGCACTAGTAATAGTAGTAGCAGAAGCAGTAGCAGTAGTAATAACATACTTTTTTACTTCATGTAAGTTTATGCAGCACTTTCCTCTTAACTACCCAGTGAGGCAGGCAATAGCATCAGCAGCATCTGATATTAATAGAGCATTTGGAAGTGCCCCAAGTTCTTCACATACGTTAGCTCATCTGATCCTGATAAGAAGTCAATGAGAAAGAACCAGAGGCATTTCCAACCTTATTTTATAGAGCAGGAAACTGAGACTCAAAAAGGAGAAATGACCTATCCACAGCCTCATGGCTAATAATTAGCAAAGTTCTGGTCTGAGTCCAGTTCTCCGGATTTTCCACTCTAGGAGCCTGATGTCTTATTATTTTTGTTGTCTTGGTAATGTTTTATTTGTTTGCAACTGCAAATATATTATTAAAAGTATAATTATGTTGTGTATTCTGTACAATTAATGAATATACTTATGTTATATATTATAACTATATTAAAGTATAATTATATTAACATATTATATAAAAGTATATAATTATGCTTTATAATAATATAATATAATATTAATATAACAATAATAATATAATGATAGTTATAATGGTAATATAAATATGATAATAGTACTATATAAGTATATATTAAAGTATAATTATAAAATATATTATCATACTCCTTAAATATAATAATAGCTAGTATGTATATTGAACTTTAAGATTTGCAAAGTGTTTTAAAACTACTGTCTCAAGATGTATGCTGTTATTATTGCCATTTTACAGTTTAGGAAATTAAGGCAGACAGAGACTGAGTGGTTTGTACTGCTTACATAGCTACTGTCCAGGCTAGATTTGAACTGGGATCTTCTTGACTCCAGAACTAATGCTCTATCCATTGCACTTCCTAGCTGCCTAGTAGAAGTTATCTGTTCAGTTTGTCTCAACTCATGTCTGACAAACCATGAGTTGCATTTATGTTATACCCACAGTTACACAGAATTTTTATATATATATTATAATACATATTATGAGATACACACATATCTGTGTGTATATATTATACATATATTACAGATTATTACACACATGTATATCTTACATATATATGTACATATTATATATATAATTACACACATGTATGTATGTATGTATATTTCAAATAATCCTCAATAAGGTTAAACTGATAACAGGATACTTTATGTTCTACTCTGGCAGGGGGAAAGGAGGAATAAGGGGCAGGGATTCAAAAAGAAAGATATTATTCAACATAATTTCAGCATAATGAAATACAGAAGAGATTACTAACTGGAGTATTTTGCCAAGCAAAAAATAGGATGTACTTACTCAGAATCTTTTTGCTTTAAAAATCAATACTTTTAAAGAGATTGCCACAGTGGAGAAATGTGGGAAAGCACTTATGCCAAGAATAACAAAATCACTGGGAATTTAACTTGCTTATGTTTCTAATCTGTACTGAAGTTTTTCACTAGAGTCAAGGCTTTGGTAAATCAACCCCGACAAGGACTATGTGGCAATAACACTTCACTGAAAATACTCATCTCAAGATTTTCAAGGGGATATCCTTCCAAAAAAAAAGGAAAGAAAAGCAATTATTTATTATTCTTCATTTCCCTAGAATTTCTGATTTCAATCCATTGCCTAATCAGTCCCACTTATCAGTTCTTCCCCCGCCAAAAACCTGCATTTATATAACATGAAAACAATGGAAATGCTATGGCCACATACAGCTACCATGATTTTTATTCTTTCTGACATCAGGTTGTTCCAGCTGTACAGAATGCCCACTGTTCACTGACATTTGCAGTTGTCATCAAAAACTAAACTTCATCTTATGTGATATCAGAATACATATACTCTTATTTAAAGAAAAAACAAGGTCACCAAAAGATACTGGTGCTAAAATGCCAAACGTATATACAGTAGAATGGAATTGGTTAAAAATTCACTATACAGCTTTTTATAACATGAGAATTCTTGGAAGTGGTTTAAATTTATATATAATTTGTTTGGTTTTTTAGAGTCTTTTAAGACTCTTCATTGAATCTCCAGAGAAAGGGCTATGGAAGAAGCAAAGGAGATATCACAATTCGGTAACGAGGCATTGCTTCGTGTCAGGATTTGGCTGACTCTCCTTGTTGAGATTCAGGGGGCAGATTTTCTGATGGGCAAGGCAGGATTATTTCTTGTGTGGGGTTTGAGGAGGCAAAAAAAAGTGATCAGTTTGCCATTTTGTGTGTCTTACCTTACCTGTATGCACTTTTGACATCAGCCAATCAGTTTTGTGCAAACAGCCAGGGGAAATACGGCGTGTTGGTTGTGACATGCATCAATATAAAAATGTCATTTTTTTAGAAAAGTTAATATCCAATTTAGTGTGAAGTTAAACACATTTTTAAGTATTTCACATGGTAAAAGAAGTTTGTGGTAAAGGATTGTGACAATTATGAATTTCTGACTATAAAAAAGGATTCAAAAAAAGCAGGGAATATTCTAAAAAAAAAATCCCTTTGCATTTTCTCAAATATTCAGCTACTGCCTCATTTCTCCCCTCGCACTAAATGCTAAACTTGAAAAGTTGTTTAGCACCAATGCCTTTCTCCTCAACCCCTTTGAGATCTATGTTCTGCTCCTACCCCACCAGCTCCCTCACTATCTCAAAGACTGACAGTGATTCACTAATCACCAAGTCAATGATCTTTTTTTTTTCCAGTCCACATTCTACTTCACATTCTAGCTGTCTGACAGAATTGGGCACTTCTTTCCACTGGATACTCTCCTTTCTTGGCTTCAGACTTGCTTTTCCTTCTGACTTCTCTTTCATGATCTTCTTCTCCATCTTGTAATTCAATGGTTCCCTCAAAGGTTTGTCACACACACTCTCCTTTCTGTAAGTTCATTCTCTCACGGATTTCAGTGGCTTTAACAGTCACCTCTATGCAAACTATTCCAACAAATCTGTCTTCTTTTCTGAGTTCCAGATGTCTATCTTCAATTGTCTTCAGAAATAGCACTTGATACAAATCTTTCATTTTTGTTATTATAAAAAGATTAAGTGTTAAGGTCTAGATGATGGTACGATTGGATGGATTCAGAATGTGTTGAATGGTGTGAACTATTAGTAATAGGTAGATAGCAATGGTTCTAAAGGCAGCTAAGTAACACAGTGGAGAGCGCACTGGGCTTGGAATCAGAAAGACTCATCTGAGTTCAAATAGGGTCTCTGGCACTTACTAGCTGTGTGACCCTGGGCAAGTCACTTCACCCTGTTTGCCCCAATTTCCTCATCTATAAATTGAGCTGGAGAAGGAATGGGAAACCACTCTAGGATCTTTGCCAAGAAAACCCCAAATGGGGTTATGAAGACTCAGACACAACTGAAACTACTAAATAATCATATTAATGGTTCTATGTCAACTTTGAAAATGGCTTCCAGTAGACTGCCACAGGGATCTCTACTTGGTCCTATGGTGTTTAACATATTCTTTAAAACAATAATTTGGATAAAGGCATAGATAGCAAGCTTATCTAACATGCAGATGATAGGGCACTGGTTAAAAGGACAAATGACAGAGGCAGAATTCAAAACTTCTTCAACAGGATAGATCCCAGTACTGCAAACTTGGTGGAATTAAACAATAGTATTGGTAGCCAAAAAAAGATAAGTGTGACCTTGAATTAATGGATCTTGGATATGCATTATGATCAATCAATCAATATTTATTAAGTGCCTGCTATTGCCAGGCACTGTGCTAAGTGCTGTGGATACAAAAAGAAGCAAAAGACACTCCCTACCCTTGAGGAATTCATAATCTCACAGGAGATACAACAAGCAAATAAAGCAAGCTATTTATAGGACAAATAGGAAATAATTAACAGAAGAAAAGCACTGTAATTAAGAGGGATGGAGAAGTCTCCCAGCAAAAGATGAGATTTTGGTTGGATCCTAAAGGAAGTCAGGAAAATCAGTAAGTGGAGATGTAGAAGAAGGCTTGGGAGGGGGTGGGGAGTAGAGAGGGCAGCCAGAGAAAATTTCCAGAGAGGGATTTCTTCTTCCCCAGAAAATTATATCTGTAGGATTGTGTTCAGGAAACTACATTTTTAGGAAGGACTTTGATGAGCTAGAGAGTAGCCAAGACAGTACCACCAGGATGCTCAAGTGTTGAAAGAACTCAAGGTGTTTGGTCTGGAAAAGAAAAAATTCAGGTAGGACATGATAACTTGATTCAAATATTTGAAAGCCTGACACCTGGAGAACAGACTAAACTTTTTCTTTTTAGCACTAGAGAGCAAAACTAGAGCTGAACTGGGTAGACATGGTAGAGAAGTAAATTTAGACTTGAGGGAAGAAAGAAAAAAATCTTAATTAGAGGTATCCTAAACTAGAATGGATTAACTCAAGAGATTCTCAGTTCCCCATCACTAGAGGCCATCAGGCCAAGGATGAGTGGCCTCCTCTGAGGTATGCTGTAGAAGGAATACTTCTTCAGGCCTGGATGACCAGATGGCCATTGAGAACCCTTCCACCTCTATCATTCAGTTATTCTGTGATGTCCAGCTCAGTGTCCCACCAGTATGTCCAACTCAATGTGACTCCCCCTAGACTTGCTCCTCTTTATGACTTCACTATTTCTGCCTGGGTCACCACCATTCACCCTGTCACTCATCTACACAACCTTTAGATCACCTTTGACTCTTTTCTATCCCTCCTATCTAATTGGTCACAATCACAGCATCATGGAATTGTGGGTCTGGAAAGGACCTCGGTGGTCATCTAGTCAAGTCCAAAGCTAAGTGAAATAATCTCTCATAATGGTCATACTCAAAAAAAAGGTCATCCAGCCTTGACTAAATCTCTCCAATTCTACATTTGCAACATTTTCACATCTTCCCCCTCCATTTCTACTGCCATCACTATAATACATGAAACAGTCATCATCAGTGACTCATTGCCCGAATGTAATTATTTCATAACAGCTATTTTCTCCTCCACTCTGACTCCCATACAGTTGCTACATACAGCAATTAGAATAATCTTTCTTATGCACAGTTCTGGTCATATCACTTCTCTGCTATAATGGGATGGAATGGAAGAAGGATTTATAGAGTATCCTACCTAGTGTACCAGACACTGTGCTAAGTACTTTTTTTTTTTAACAAATATTATCTCTCTTGGTCCTCACCACAACCTTATAAAGTAGGTGCTATTATTATCCCCATTTTACAGTAATTTGAGAAAACTAAGGCAGACAGAAGTGTAGCCAAGGTCACAAAGCTAACAAGTATTTGAGGCTGGATTCAAACTCAGGTCTTCCTGACTCCAGGCCAGGACCCTATCCAGTGTGCCACCAGCTTACCTCTTAAATTCTTTGAGATATGCATCATCTCCTGAGTAAAGTCCAAATGTCTTTGTCTGACATTTAAGATCTTCTGCAATCTGGTAGCATGCTACCTTTGACTTACTGTATATTAATATCCTCCCCTGCTGTCTAAATCCTAGCCAGTCCATTCTAATTTCTGTGCATTGAATGTGCCAAACACCCTCCAACTCCAACACCTTTGGTCACAGCATTCTGGTGTCTAGGGTGTCCTCTCTTCTCCCCCTCACACGCTGAATTTCTACCCATCCATCAAGTCTGAATCAAATGATACATTCTCCGTGAAGGTCTCCTTGACTTCACTTGGTAATAGACCTTCCCTCCTCTGATCTCACTCTGCATTTTGTCAGGTAACTTTCAAACACAGCTATGTTATATAGTGTGTATCTTTGTGTCAATCAATCAAGAAACATTTAGCAACCATCTCTTATGTGTCAGGCATTGTGCTAAGGGCTGAGGATACAAAGAAAGGTAAAAGACAGCCTCTCCTCTTGAGGAGCTCACATTCTAATGCTGGAGACAACATACAACAACTTGGTTTATCTTGTGCTCCTACCTGAAGGTAAGCAACATGAAGTTACGGACAATACAATACAATAAGCATTTTATTAAGCACCTACTATGAGCCAGGCACCTAGGCTAAGCACTGAGGACACAAATGAGGAAGACAGTCTGCCCTCAAGGAGCTTACCATCTCATAGGGGAAGAAAATGAAGATGGAAAGGGGAAGTGGGGGAGGGATTTGGGGCGAACACCAAATTCAACGATGGTAAATGAAAAGTTGGGAATTCTGAGGTTTCTGTAAAGCAGAGGCTTTAGAAGAAAGTTGTTTCTCATTTGTTTGTTTTTTGCTCTACACCACTTCCCCCCAGTCCTTCAATCAGAGGGACAGTGTTTACTGTTTACTGATAAGGGCTAAGCACTAAAGCTCATGCAATCTCTAAGATGATGAGTTTCCTGGTAATAAGCTTTCCTTGGGATGGGGTTGTGGAGGGGAATGATGATGACTGAATCCAAGCAGTAGAGTTGGTTAAAAAAAATCTCATATCTTAAATTTTATATCTTACATAAGTTTAAATATATTACATAAAATTACATCTTATATATATACTCACATATGTATCAATTTAAATTTATCTTATATATATTCACATAACATTTTAAAACATCTCTCCTAGAGCCTAATTCAATGTTCTACACACAGCAGACACATTTTAATTATTTGCATATTAAAAATGTACATTTAAAATGCAGTGATCCATAGGAGTGTGTGTGTGTGTGTGTGTGTGTGTGTGTGTGTAAGAGAGACAGAGACAGAGAGACAGAGAGAGACAGAGGGAGACAGAGAGTAATAAATATGTCTGAATCATATATATTCAGTGCAGCATATACCTAAATCAATGCAGGTCCAAAGGGAAGGGCATTGAGAGTGAATTGACCGAGTGTGATGTATATGTGCCCACCTCATTTTAAAACAACTAAAGATCTCCAGGATATTGGGCAGATCCTTTGAACAAGATGTCTGGGAGAATATGGTCTGGGATCTCAGAGGATGAGAGGAGATGGCTCTGTTGAAATGGGCACAAATGGAGGGTATTCTGAGACTGCATACCCATAACACAATATTAACATATCCAGGGATGAAATATGGTGTTTCCAGGCCAACCTAGCAGGCCCTGAGGTCTGCAGTGTAAAACTCTAACAGCCCTTTTGTACATTTCTCTTCATTTCCTCTCTCCTCCTTTACTCCTACTAATCTGTCTTGCTTTGTCAGCCTTTTTCTGAAGCTACTCAAAAAATCCCCAACATCTCTAGGGAAAGCTGAAAAGGTGCCTGTGATTTCATTGCCTTTGAACACATCTCTTCTGGAGCCACCTTCACTCTCAGTCTCTGTGGTTCTTTGCATTTCCCAGTGTCAATTTTCTCTCTTATTTCTCTTTCTCCATCTCTATCACCTTATCTTGATTTACAGAAAAAGATCTTTTGGAAAAGGATTTAATTAATGGATGGCAATCTCATAAGGAGGAAAATATTGAGGAAAATTAGGATGTTAGGATCATTCCTAACCTTTTGAGAGTGACATTACAGCTGTGGTTTCCCATAATGCATTATGTGGTGTCCATCCTATGAAGGAGACACTTGAGAAAGAAATTTAGCCGATAGTAGCCTTGAGAACCACCAGTCCTTCCTTCCTTGGCATAAAAGGTAGTTAGTTTATCTTTCCATCTACAACTTTGAAGAGAAGACATTTCAAATGTCAACACCCCTTTGTAATCACTTCTCAGAAAAATGGGTGGCCATGATGTCATTCACTTTTACTACATAACTAGTTATACAAAATTGTAAAGCAAATTTTGCCTTCCTATTATCTACTTCCCTTTTCTTACATCCTTCTGCCAACTTCTGGCCTTGGTTTCTATAGCCTCAGGTTCCCCAGTACCCTAATATTGCTGAGTATCCACTCACTCTAGGAGTCCCACCTAGGCCTGACTTCTTTAGAAACTACCCAATGTACATAAATTAACTTCTCTTCTATTCTCTTATCGAATCAAAACTCCCATTCTTCCAGTGATTTCAGTTGGCTCATGAGAGGAAAGGCACAATGCTAGCCTAATTCACACTCAAGTATAAATGACTAAAGCAATCAGAAAGACCTGAATTCAAATTCGGCCTTTAACAACTACAAGCTACATGACCCTGGGCAAGTCACTTAACCCTGTTTGCCTCAGTTTCTTCATTTGTAAAATGAGCTGGAGACAGAAATGGCAAACCACTCCAGTAACTTTGCCAAGAAAAGCCCAAATGGTGTCGAGAATCAGAGATGACTGAAACAGCTGAACAACACTATATCAAGGCATAAGAGGAGGATTTTGGTACAAGATCCAAATAATACAGCTGGATTTCCTTGTGAAGAATCATTAGTTTTTCAGAACACAAAACAATACATCTGAAGTCTTATTGCTGAGGTCTGGAAAATAATTCATCACTATTGTTCTAAAACCTTTGTCTTAGCTGCATTGTGTTGTCATAATTGAAAATGATGCAACTCTTCTATATTTTGAAATTATTTCACATGAGGAGAAGGCAGGAATAATCTCTACTTTAAAGATTGAAAAGCAGAGTAATGGGGTGCTTTCCCAGGTTCCCAGGCTTTGTCTCCACTTCTAACTCTTCCTCCATGGCTCTGTCCTTAACATTCAATAAGTAGGGGAGTCAGATGTAGAATGGAAGGGCATGCTTTATCAGCCAGGTCATGAGGAAAGGCACAAAATGGCTGCTGCCATGTATTCCAAGGACTTTCATGTGGAGGACATTCTGCTTGACCTGAGGGGCTGGAACAGGAAGAAATTGTGAGGGATAGATTTGAGGTCAATAGAAGGGAAATTTTCCTAATTATTAAAGCTATCCAGAAATGGTTGCCTTGGGAGTCAGTGAGTGGAGACTTTCAAACAAAAGTTGGACCATCACTTGTCAGAGATGTTGTGTAAGGGGTGTCAGGTAAGAATGAGACAACCTCTAAGGTCCCTTCCAACCCTGAAACTTCACAATTCTGTGATAAGAAGGTTGCATTACTTTCTGACAGTGTTCTATCCTGATACTCCTATTTCTCTGACCACACCACCTCTGTCTTTACTTCTGTCTTCTTCCTCCAAAATTCTATCTTTAACATTTAATATAGAAGGCTACCAGAGGATATCCAATCTGAGTTCCCGATACATATTTTCAAATGCCTACAGAATATCTCAATTTTGATGTTTCATTATTACTACTAATGAACATAAAATAGATATATTTCCAGTTACATTCCTCTACTTCTCATGTCTGAAATACCCACACTCCTTCCTACCCACCTTCTAAGACCAATCCCTTATCTGAATTCTATCCAACTACTACTACCTAAAATTATCTGTCCTTTTTCTTAACTCCTAAAGAGTCAGCACCATAAAATAGGCATTTAATTTCACACTCCTAGGGCCCTATACCCAAAGACTCCACTCTTCGCCCACACAGACCTATATCATCTTAGATAATTCAATATTTGGATACTTTTGAATTGCTACCATGCCTATTAAAGTCTATACTGTGCCTCAAGCTAGCTCCCCTTTTTGATTACCCTTCTTTTCTTTGTTGTGTAGCCATTGGACCCTTCATCTAGGCTTAAGACCTTAGAGTTACCTTTGATTCTTTCCTCTCCATCAACCCCACTTCAATCCATCAAATGTGGTCATATCTGTAAAAAACTTTGCAAATGTTAAAGCACTATGTGAAAGTTCTGGGCAGATTGGTGGTGGATGGAGAGTCAGGCCTGGAGTCAAGAAGATTTGAGTTCAAATATGGCCTCAGACACTTGCTAGCTGTGTGACCCTGCACAAGTCACTTAATCCAATGTTTGCTCCAGTTTCCTTACCTATAAAATGATCTGGAGGAAGAAATGACAAACCACTCCAGGGTCTCTGCCAAGAAAACCTTACAGGGGGCCATGAAGATTCAAACATGACTGAAAATGACTCAACAAAATAGAAGCTTTATTATTATTATGTCAAACCCATGATTACATTCTATAGCTTCTACCTCAAAAAAAAAAAAACCCAACCCATTCAATAAGTCTCTATTACTAAATAAACCCCAGAGTTGTAGAGACCCAGGATTTGGCATGACAACAGCACCCGGCTGCAGAAGGGCCCTCCAGGGATTCGGGCTTTCTTACAGTTCCCTCCATGTGAAATCCCAGCTGACTGACACCATCTCCATTTCCATGCAAAGACTTGTACAGATGGCCCTCAGGAATGGAATGCACGCTTTCATCAACTCTGCCACTTAGCTTTCCAAGTTTCCTTCAAGGCTCAGCATAAATATCAGAAACATAAGGCTTTTCTTAATTCCTTCAGCAGCTAGGGCCTTGCTTCCAGTCTTACCCCTCAGAAAAGTTCCCTTGCATTTACTTTGGATATACTAGCACAGTGGACAGAGCAGCCGGCCAGATGTCAGGAAGATCTGAGTGCAAGTTCAGCCTCATACACTCATTAGCTGTGTAACCCTGGGCAAGTCACTTCACCACTGTCTGGCTCAGTTTCCTCATCTATAGAATGGGAGTAATAATAGCACCTTACCTCCAAGGATTGTTATGAGGATTAAATGAGATAATAAACCCTTTTGTACCATTCCTGGCATGTAGTAAGCAGTATACAAATAAGTGTTAGCTGGTATTATCGTTATTATCAATTTTTATTATATATGCACATGCTGCCTCCCCAGAGAGAATGTAACCTCCCTGAGGGAAGAAGCTGTTTGCCTTTTTTATCCCCAGTGCATGACATGTAGTCAGTCAGTGCCTAATAAATGCTTATTTGTGAATCTTTTGATTGATGCAGGTCATTAGTGTTAGCTAGAGTTGGGGCATATGAGTCTTCACAATAGAAATTCCCTAACTTCTAGGAAAGAGCTTAAGTTGAATAAAGTGTTAGTTCTCTGGATTCTCTGAATCTTAGTCTCTTAATCTCTACCACAGTGGTTCCCAAAGTGTGGACTAGGGACCATTGAGGGTCCCTAAGATCCTTTCAAGGTTGGGAGGTCTACAAACCCAAAACTAATTTCATAAAAATACTAAAATGTTTAATTTCTAATTTGGTAATTATCAACAGATATAATTCACATAAATAAAAGCTCTTGGGGGAGGGGATCCTCAATTGTTTTAAGAGGGAAAAGGGGGTCTGAAATAAAAAAGTCTGACAATTGCTGCCCGAATAGATTCCCCCAGCTTTGAACTCTGATTGGCCGCTGAGTCACACATCATTGCAAGCCCCAGAATACAAATGTAATTGACTCAGCCTTGTTTCAGACCATTCCTGCTCTTCTCCCTCTATGGGCAAAGATTGCCCTCTCTTTTCCACTGGGCAAGCCCTTCTAATTACTAGCACGTGTTGCCCCTAACTCAGGTGGGACCTGAAAAAATTCTTCAGCTTAATTTCCAATGTCTTCCAGAGGTGCCAAAAACACCAGTGTGGCCCTATATGCACAGATTAAAATGTAATTGGGAAATAATTCTCAAAATTAATAAGAATACAATAAGACAAGGATAGCATTACATTTTAAAACTGAGTTGATATGTATAAGTCCTTATGTACAATTTAGTAGGCCCCTCCCCGTTCTATTGGAGTTTGACACCACTGCATTATAACATGGATCCAACCATCTTTCTACATATGTTGCACATGCTTTACGTAAATGTGACTACTCACTGTCACACTAAAAAAATGCCCCATTGTTTCCTGTGCCTACAACCTGCCTCATGATGAAATGATGCCTTCTGCCATTCCTACATTTAAAAATTCAAGAAAGGGTCAGTTCTTGGTGAAATTTAAAACATGTTATATGAGATGGTCAGTCAACATCTAGGAAAAGAAACAGTGAGTCTCTTTGTATACACCATTATGAGAAACAAATATTTCTCTCTTGTATTTAATAAGTAGTTATTGTATTAGGGCCAAGTTTTTCCCCTTTTTTACTTCCTCATCTAGAAATCAACCAGTGTGGGAAATCTCTCTTAAAGATTTACCCAGGTCAAGATCTAACCAGACAGTAAAATACACTCTAAGTTTAGGCTAATGGGTGTATCCCCACTCATTGTGTTTACTCAAACAGGTCCTGGGAAAATGCTGATTCTCCCTATTGTCAAGACAGGTGATATGGACATTGATGTGTCTTTGACCAAGATTTGAGTAGCCTAAATCATGTGCCCCAAGACCCTGATTTTAATATAGCCCATACCTCCCATTGTGTTGACCAATCTAGGTGGATTACCACCCCTTGGGAATATCTCCTCTTCCAAAGGCATATAAACCATGACCCCACTGCCATTAGGGGTCTTTGGTCTAAGAGAGATGGTCACATGACCAGCCTTTTACCAACAAACTGCTGGCCTTATTAGGAAAATGATTAAATTACCCAGAAGCTACATCTCTAGAACCTTTTTAAATGTCACACTATGGATCACTCAAAGTAACCTCCTTACTGTGCCACATGCACAGCATTTCCCTTCTTGCCTATGCCTCTGTATTGACTACTGCTGATCCTTGGAATACACTCCTTCCTCCCTTCCACCTCTTAGAATCTCGAGTTTCCTTCAAGGTTTAACTCAAGTGTAAACTTCTACATAGTCTTTCCTTATTTGCCCCCCTGTAGTGCCTTCTCTTAAAATTTCTCCTGTGTCTTTTTTGAATATCCATATAGACACATAAAGATATGTAGATAGATGAGAAATGATTAGATAGATAAATAGATACACAGATACATATTACTTCCTCCAGATAGACTGTAAGTTCCTTGAGGCCAGGGACTTTTGCCTTTGTATCCCCAGTGCTTCATACCATGCCTGGAACATAGTAAGGTTCTTTAAAAATTTCTTGATATGTTAGAAAAAAACAGCATGGCTTCACCAAGGATAAGCAATGCCAGAGTAGTTTAATTTCCTTAATTGAAAGGTATTCTAAACCGTAGATCAAGGGAACCTCTAAATATAGTTCAAATGGATTTTTTGGGTGGGGAGGCAATTAGGGTCAAGTGACTTGCCCATGGTCACACAGCTAATAAGTGTCTGAAGTTGGGTTTAAACTCAGGTCATCCTGATTCCAGGGTCAGTGTTCTATCTCCGCGCCATATAGTTGCCCTGTTCAATTGGATTTCAACAAAACATTTGATAAAGTTCCCCATATTAGCCTTCTGGGAAAGCTGAAAAAGATATGGACTAGTTGATAGTAAAGATGAATTGGGGAATAACTAGACCTAAAGTGAAGTCATAAAGCATGATTTAATGTCAACCTAAAGGAAATCTCCAATGGAACATCTGAAGAATCTGTGCTGTTTAATATCAATGACTTGGGTAAAAGCATAAATGGTATACTTGTCAAATTTGCAGAAGACACAAAGCTGAGAGGAATAGCTGACATATTGGATCCCATAATCCAAAAAGATTTTGATAAGTTATAACACTGGACAAAGCAAAATAAGATAAAATGAAAGGGGTTAAATGGAAAGTCAACACTTGGGTTCAAAAAATCAACTGCACAGGTACAAGATGTTTAGGTGAACAGTTGGGCTTTAATGGATTGCAAATGCTATGTGATTTAACAGAGTGTTTTGGCACCCAAATCAATTCAACTCAATAAGCATGGATTAAGACACTGCGTAGAGGGCAGAGCCAAGACGGTGGTGTAAAGCAGGAAAACTCCACAGCTTCCCCCATAAGCACCTCAAACACCCATAAAATATGATTCTAAACAAATTTTAGAGCTCCAGCACCCACAAAAGTACAGACAAACAAAGTTCCTGCTGAAGGCAGCCCAGCAGGCGGGACAGGAAGGGCTCATTGCAGAGTGCTGGGAGCTGAAACCAGCCCAGCCTGAAACCTCGGCTTGGCCCTGGGGGCGGCCAGGACAAGCCACAGCTGGAGCTTTCAGGAGAGCGGATCAACAGCAGCTGTGGCAGTTTCCAGAATTATCAACCCCTAAGAAAAAGACAAAGTGAAAGGTCAGTGGAATTCAGCTAAATTTGGGGGAGAAAAGAGGGTCCGGCCATCTGCCCCCAAGGCAAGAAAGCAGCAGAAGCAGCGGCCCTGCAGGCACCTCCATGTGGCTGCTTCAGAGCTCCTGACCTGCAGATTGTAGGGGGGGCAAGAGATCATTCAGAGGCTAAGTCCTCTTGCCTTAAGCTGCCTGAATCAGGGTCATGCTCTTGGGTAGTGGTCCTGAGGTATGTGAACAGTGAGCCAAAGCTGGTGGGAGCTACAGAGACGGTGGCCTCCTAATAGCTCTGGCAGCTGTGAAAACCCCAGTGATTTGGGATAAAGCTCTCCCCTCTGGAAGCAGAGTTCCACAGAGCTAAATGGTAACATGAGCAGGCAAAGGAAGCAAAGTAAGGACAGCAATACAACTTTAGATTCCTTTTTGGGGACAAAAAGGATCAAAGCATGGAATGAGAGGAAGACAACACAGTCAGAACTTCAGAACTCCCACACCAAAATCTTCCAAGAAAAATGTAGACTGATTACAAGCCATACAGCAGCTTAAGAAGGATTTTGAAAACCAAATAAGAGAAGTAGAGGAAAAATTGGGAATAGAAACGAGAATGATGCAAAAAAATCATGAAAAGAGAGTCAATAGCCTGACTGAAGAAAATAACACCTTAAAAAATAGATTAACTCAAATGGCAAAAGAGGCCTAAAAAGCCAATGAGGAGAAGAATGCCTTAAAAAGCCAAATTTGCTAGATGGAAAAAAGAATCTCAAAAGCTTTCTGAAGAGAGTAATTCCTTCAGAATTAGAGTGGAGCAAATGGAAGCAAATGACTTTATTGA
>CM053583.1:31836173-31863180 GCA_028627135.1 Pseudochirops cupreus | reverse complement strand
AAAAAAAAAAAGACACTGGGT
This sequence comes from Pseudochirops cupreus, assembly GCA_028627135.1. Lineage (NCBI taxonomy): Eukaryota > Metazoa > Chordata > Mammalia > Diprotodontia > Pseudocheiridae > Pseudochirops > Pseudochirops cupreus. Next base: position 31,863,159 of record CM053583.1, on the reverse strand, counting down.
ATACAAAGACAAAAATGAAACAGGCCTGACTTCAAGGAGTTTAAAAAGCTAGTAAAAATGTACTCAGTAGTCAGAGGTATATAGAAGATATTTCCTTTCCTTGGATCCACATACTATGTTGTTTATACTCTTCTAAGGGAACTTAAGATATTCTTAAATTACAGTTGCATGTGTATATTTCTGCAAGTGGAAAGTTCTACTCCACACTCCTCAACAGAGCACAGAATGCCCCTGGATTTTTTAAGGGAATGCCAGTAAAGCCCAACCTCTGGCAGATCCTCAGGAAATGGAAAAGTTTTGAATATTATAGGTACCATAGAAAGAGTATTGACTCCTTCAGAGTCATAAGACCTGTAAGCCTAGTGCTGATGCATACCAGCTAGATGCAGAATGTGTGACCTTAGGCAAGTGAACTGACCTTCCTAGGCCCATATCCTCTTCTGTAGAATGAGGAGGTTGGGTTAAAAGGCCTCTGACCTCCCTTCCAGCTATAAGTCTATGATCCTATGACAGTCATTGAACTTTATAAATAGCCCAGTGAAGGAATAAATGTGTGTGTGTGTGTGTGAGTGAAAAGAGAGAAAAAGAGAGATAAAGAGAAAGAGATGGAAAGAGATGTGTGTATACACATATAAAAGTGTATATATATATGTGGGTGTGTATATATATGTGTGTATATATATATATATATATATATACACACACATATATATATATATACACACACACACATATATACTATGTATATACACACTATACACTATATAAATAAAATCTGGTTGTTAAATATTTACCAGCATACTGCTGTATCTGTCTTTTTCTCTCTATCTCTGTTGTCTAAGGAGATTCCTGAGAGGCTCATCATCAGGCTGATAGCTTTTTTTTTTTTTAGAACATAGCAAACCACTGATGCTTGAAGTATTAAATTGTCTACTTCTTATATCCATTGCTAAATCATTAGGTCCTTGAAGACAGGAATTGTATCTCCTTTATTTGCCTGTCTTTGATTACATTCTGTCTGGTTTTTTTTGTTAGTCTTTCCTCCCAAACAAGATTATAATCCCCTTGAGGTCAGGACAATCCCTGTCTCATTCATCTCCTATGTCCCCTACGATGTATAGCACAGTGCTAAGTATATAGTGGATGTTCAATAAAGATTTGTGCTTGGGGGACTGATGATGCTGATTTAATTCAACTCCTTCTTAACCACCTATCATGTGCAGCACACTGTGCTAGGGACAGAAGGAAGAGGCAAATGAAAGTTAAGATCCCTGCTGCCAGAGAGCTTCTAGTTAAGCAGTATGCTGCTATCCTCTGTGTGTTTACTTCATCTGTCCCGTGCTTGTCTCTCCAGCTAGTCTGCATGGTCCTTTAGCTTTCTCTGCGTGCCAACATAAGAACTGCTAGCCTTACATTCTTTAACCCCATGCTAGAGATCTTTTACCTGTAGCATAGAGACTACAGGGAAGCAGAATTCAATCAAAAAGGTGCTAGATTTATAGTTAGGGGACTTGAGTTCCAATGCTAGTTCTGCTACTTATCTGTCAAGATAACCTTAGGCATATCAATTTACATCTCTGGGGCTTGCCTTTCAAATGGGAAATTAAGAGGTTGAAGCAGATGATTCAAGGGGCCCTTTAACCCCATAATCTATGCTCTTATGATCATCATAATAGTACAACGCATTTAAAAGTTTGGAAAGCATTTTGTACACTATCTGATTTGAGCTTCAAAACAACCTCTGTGAAGTAGGTACTATTATTAACACTATTTTAAAGATGAGAAAACTGAGGCTAAGAGGGTAAGTGATTTGTCCAGGGTCATATAGCTAAGTAAGAGTCTGAGGCAGGATTCAAACCAGGTCTTCCTGACTCTAGGCTCAATTCAATACTCCACATAGTTGCCATACTCACAGTTTTTTTAGTAGTTGACTAATGTTAGCTAAAATCAGAATAACCAGGTGTGTGGTGATAAATGTTTAATAATTGTCTCTTTTTTAAAAAAAAAGCACAACATACCTTAAGTTTAATCTGAATTATCAACATTTCTCCATCACTTTAAGCCTAGGCAATCAAGAAATCAAACCCTGATTCATAATCTTTGTTGATTCTAAGGTGAAAATGTTCACACAGAAAATTTAAAAATTGGTTCTCATTGGCTGGTAAGAGCTGGCTCCAGCATACTCCTGATAACTAACCATTTCAAGGCATATTCTGCAGAGACAATAAAGGACCAAAAGGTGTCCACCTGGTGGTTAGACTGTGAATGCTCCATGACCTGCATTTTTGTTCGACATTCTAAAAATGATTGGATTTCAGGATTTCCTTTGCTTCAGAGGAGTGAATTAGTCTCCAGTCCTGTAGAAATCCTTTTCCTCACTATCACAGTCACAATGTGAGTGGATCACCTCAACAACAAATGAATTTTAGATACCTTAATGAATATCTAAATTCCAGCATATGTGCCATCTGCAGAGTATGGAGGCTTAGTGCTTAGTTATCACTCTTGTTCAAACAGTTGCTCTTCTTTCATATCTAACAGCTAATGCATAACAAGGTTACTAAGTGTTAATAATGACACTACCTTGCTTTTCTTAAATTTTTGGTTGTACAAGTTAAAAAATCTGAAATCTGAATAAAAGAGAACTATGAGTATGCTATTTTATTTTTAATGGAAACTGATCATTTTAAAATAAAAATAATCAAAGAAGCATTTACATCGTGCATATATACATACATATATCACATATATTATATATCTTATGTGTGTGTATCACTTTGGGCAGCTAGGTGGTGTAGTGGATAGAGTGCCAGGTCTAGAGTCAGGAAGTTCATCTTCATGAGTTCAAATCTGGCCTCAGACATTTACTAGCTGTGTGACCCTAAGCAAGTCATTTCAACCTGTTTGCCTCAGTTTCCTCATCTGTAAAATGAGCCAGAGAAGGAAATAGGAAATTACCTCAGTATCTTTGTAAGAAAACTCCAAATGGGGTCACGGAGAGTTGGACATAACGGAAAAAATGACTGAACAACCACAACATAGATCCCTTTAATGTTTACAAGCATTTTAGATATGTTATCTCATCTGATCCTCAAAACAGCTCTGAGATGTAAGTGTCTTTGTTTCACAATCCTTGTTTTGAGGAAAATGAGGCAGAGAGATCAACTGATTTTTCCAGGGTCATACAGTTCTGAGACAACTCAGCACTTCCTTATTCCAAGTCCAATACTCTTTCCCCAACCCATCTAGCTGTATGTAAAAAGAGAGCACTTAATAAAATTTGAGCAAAAAACCTTTCCATTTTTTAAAGTTAGCCTGCAAAATATTGTAAAGTTCAAGTGATTAGAAAACTATCTTGGGCAAGTATCTTCTTGCTAATGACAGAAGCAGGGGCCCTGATGTACAGAAGATCACTGCTCTTGAGCCAGGAGGGACCTAAACGTGAAAGCGTTAGTCCAAACCCCTCATTTGACAATTGAAGAAACTGAGGCCCAAGAAGATTGTGATGTTCCTAATGGGGTCTCTGTATGACCCCACTGTCAAAGTAGACTAAAAAGTAAACCCTATTGTAAAAGAGTAACTAAACTGAATTGAACAGACCCAGAATGGGATTGTAGGAAAAGCTCCAGACCCTGAGTCAGATGATTTTAATTTGGGTCCTATCTCTGTTCCCTTCCTGGCTAGGTAGCCTTGGGCAAATCACTTGCACTAAATCTTAATTTTCTAATTTATAGGGTTAGATGAGATGATTTCCAAAGCTTTGTCTAGCTCTAAAACTCTGTTTTCAGCAACAGTAACAAAAATACTGCTAATTTTACAGGGCAGAAACTAGGGTCATTACATATTTAGATGTGGTATTTAAGGCATATAGAAAGCAATGCCGCTATAGCTTTTGACATGGCCTCAAATAAATAAGTAATGAAGCTCTATAGGATTTAAATTTAGGGATGCCTAATGATGATTAATATCTATTCAAACTTTGATGCCATAAATTAAGAGGAAAAAAAAAGGTGTGGGAAAAACTACTATCTCTCTGAATAAAGAAAAGCCCAGCAAAGATTTCCAAAAATAGCTTCCAGCTTCTTACTCTTTAATCAATCATCTTAAAGACTTCTGAATAACCAGGGATGCTACTGGACCACCAGTTCAGAGATAGCCCCATTCAATGAGAAAAGATAATATAAAATACCCATCAATCCTAAAGACTGTCGGATTTTCCCCCCTAACAATGTGACTTCAGTAACATTTCAGTTCTTCAAGGGGAAAAAAACCAACAAACCAACATTCATATTCTTGTCCATTCACACAAGGCTCTCAGGGAGCATTGTTTTGGGAGGAGGGGGTAGCGGGCGGGGGGCCCAGGATGTTGACAGAACAGATAGGATGTCAGGTGAAGATAGAATGCTGTGCCCTCTCTAACCAGCTGAAGACTCTGCCTGATTGTTTTCTTACAAATAATACCTGTGGGTGTTGAAGCTGTTCAGGGAATCTATCAAACACACTCTTTCACTTTGCCGCTGTAACTCTATAAAATTTATTCTCATTTCAAAAGAGTCTTAGGCAATAATACCTGTAGGTGGTTGAGTAATTTAAAGAAAATTTGTCAGGCCTACTTTCGTGTATTTTACCAGACCAATTCTGAATTTACTTTCAAGTTTCAAAATGCAATGTCATTTTTTAAAGAATCCTTCAGCTCATGTTCTTTTATTTTAAAAATTGTCTTGAATTAGATGAAAATGCTAGCAAATGTGCTTTCCTCTGTAATTTGACAACCCTCTCAGAATATAGTTTTGGTCAGAGGGAAGTTCATGTTCTTTCTACTTTGCAGAGTCATTTTGGTACAAATCTAGAAACTCTCGGTATGTTCCTCAGGTGCACCAAGGGAAGCTAGTCATGGAAACCTTTTCACATGAGAATAAAAATATATTGCTGAAACTTTTATACCAATGTGGCCCTCTCTGGGAAACCTATGGACCCAGTAGAGTTGACCAATACTGTGCACAAAGATTTGCTGAAAGGAAAGGAAGTAAACGGAAAGAGAAGAGACAAGCATCCCTTCCCCTCCCCCAACTTTTGTGCACATCGGTTAACTCTATCTAAAGTCAAGTTGTGCTTTTGTGAAATTTCATGCCCCTAATGCAAGTCATCTCAAGTCACTTATATGCAGTCATTTCTGATTCTCGATCAATTATCTGATTAACCTTTTCTCGGGGCATAGCTCCCAGGGAAGTCAAAATCTCAAATTCTGTTTATGGCTATGTAAGTATAAGCTTCTCCTCAGTTCACTCAAAATCAGCCTTAATATCAAGCCAAAACTCAGTTCAGAAAATTTTATTTTTAATTTTTTTCCCCCTCAAAAAAAGAGACCAATTATTTTAAAAAGTTAGTATGGAAGCACTGATCATTGGCAATCCCCAAAGAAATCCACTCTATGCTAATATGCATGCTGACATATGTCTTAAAGGTTCTATGTTCCTTTTGAGAGGATGAATATTTATAGAATTTCATAAAATATGCAAAATACTATTTGAGGGTTTTAAGACCTAATTAAGATATATTATAAAACGATGTTTTTTTTTTTAATGAATAGACTCTTTCTTCATGAGGTCGGGACTTAATTTTGAAGACAACAAGGAAGAAAATGCTACAAGGTTATCTCCCTCAGCTACCCACAAACACGCTCTGATCTGCTTTAATTAAAGCAAAAAAGATCCAAGAAGATAACCGGTCCTTACCGATTCTGGGTTTTTCCAAATTGGCTCATGTGACCAACATTCCTAAAGATAAAAATTCCACTTTAAGCCAATAAAAACATCTCTTGTGCACATTAGGTTTTTGGTAGTAACCATGCCAAAGGAATTAGAGAAAAATGTAGATTCTTGTTTTCCCTTCTTGACCCAGACAGCTTTGTGACAAGGTGAATGAACTGTTGCAGACAGAGACACACGTATCACTAAAAAATGATGGAAAATAAACAGTTACCCACTGCCGTATGGGGGTTCTCCTTCTTTGGTGTTCCTCCTTGTGATAATTACCCATGCACGAACTCTAGATGGCAACATTGTACTGACGGTACCGCGAGGAAATCCTCATCCGTCCCTCCGTAGCCTCTCCATCAGCGCTTTATGTGCCACAGATCTATAGCCGCTTATTATAAGTGTAATGAAGCAGAAATTATTGAAGCATTTTATTGATTGCTCAGATCACAAGTTTACTGTCATACTGAATTGGCACCTTACTCGCTCAGGCAAACTGCTGACACCTTTTTTAAAAAGTGACAACTACATCTATTTCATGACCAGAAATCCATTTTCATCTCTATCAAGACAAGAATGCAATTTTCACTTCATTTAACTGATGTTAGGCCTGCTCAAAGCATGACACTTAGAAAAAGACACAACTTTAAGGTTCTTAAAATACTTCGGGTAACTAGAATGCAGCTTGGTTGCAGGAAAAAATTTAGTCATCAAGCCGATCCATAAACAACCCAATATTCTAGAAGATGATTTATCAGTAGCCTGAAGGGTAATTTTTTATTTTGAATTCAAAATGACTGAAAAACTTATTTGTGTTATTTTTTTTTGTCACAAATTGTGCTGAAAAAAATTAAGGGCTCTGTTCAAGATTTGGACATCAAAAAGTTTGCTCAAAATTTTAAGTATTTTCCATACGGTGCCCTGTGCGGGTCAGATCAGCAACGGATCCAGCCTGCTTTTATATATAGTGTGCAAAAAGTGAGAAGGAAATAGTTATCACCCTGTAACAGCAGGAAGAAGAACAAGTTTGGGTCACTTGAGACTTTGAAGAAGGCAAAGGGTAATTCAGTTGCCAATATTATTTTAAAATACTTCTGGCAATAAATGAACTGCATTCACATTAAATGTGATATAGAGATCCTTTCAAATAAAGATAATGAGAAAAGAATTATTTTTATTATTATTAGTTTGATCTCACTTTTTGTACAGGCAGGATTGAAAAACAGTTTTAAGGTAGAATACTTCACAAAATCCAGAAATTTTGCTAAAATTTAGTTAACTGAATAAGCAATTAAAGGGAATTTTAATGACAAACTCATATTGATTTGTAAAAAAAAAAAAAAATTGAAATGATCTAAGTTTGCTTTCCTCCCCTTCTCTGGCTACATTCCTTCCAAAGTCAGGGACAAAGCAATTGAAGAAACACTGACAATGAATGCATTATGAGTCTTTTGAACTTAATGTCTCTGAACTGGAACTTGCAAAGGTTGCACATCATGGCATTCCAAAGGAAGTTTGCTTAGCGAACTTTCTGTACCCAGGCATGTATATCAACAAAATAAAACATCCCTCAGGCAGGGAAATAAACAGCTTTCACTCTCAAGTGCTAGCCAAGCCCAAATGGCTAACTTAAGATGAAAAGTTTTCAAAACAAACATAGTTTGGTTGCAGCTTCCTAAATCCAAAGAAATTGTCTAGTGCCAACCACTTTTCAGGATCCAGCACCGTTTTTGGAAGAGGTTTAATTTTGATCAGTAGAAACAGCTGACCTGAAAGGCAGGTTACAAATCTAGACAGCAGCAGTGATGGTTTCATACCTTCCTGCTGCAAATTAAGAGGCCGGGAAACAACAAAAACAGCTCCTTCCCTGGACCCACAATGGAAGCCCTTGGAAGCTCTAGACTATGATGACAATAGCTCTTAGGCTTCTCATCATTAAAATGGTGGGTGATCGAAGGGTTACAGTCAATTGAGTGTGTTTCCTTTGTTTCTTTTTCTGCATTTTCAGTAGGGACTAGCCAGTGGGTGAAGACTTTTATGCTTTGCCCAGTTTTCCGTGATTGGAAGGGTCATTTATAATGATTGTTTCTTAGTAAGTCTTAAATTTAAAGGGGGGGGATTGGCTGTTATTTTTTGTTTTCCATCTCCATGCCAGCATGAATTTTGTTTAAAATACAATAAATTCAAAATAACATTTAAATTGGATCATTTTATGGAAACGAGACCAGATGAATTCCTTCCCCCCCCATCACATCTGTAATTAAGATTGCAAATCAGCTACTCCAAATAATTATTTATACATCTCCATGACAGAGCTCCAGAGACCTTATGCATCTCCACACTGTTGTGTGGTAGTTGTTTTTTCCCTCCCAAGACTGGCATATAGTTTGTTTACTGACAACAACTAATGGCATTTATGTATGATCATAAATAAAAGAAGATCATGTTTTAAAATCACTAATATCATTTTAAAAGGTAGTTCAGTTTTGTGTTTTGGCCTCTGTTTGGCTGTGTTAGCCCTATGAATGACAGCTTCCCTGCTTGAAGCATACAGAAAGCACAGCCTTCCTCATTCACTGACAGGACTATGGTCTTTTCACACGTTCCTTCCACAGCAGTGTTTGTCCCCAAACACTGGGACTCAGCACAATGGCATTCCTACTTCAACACCCCCACCAACAGCCCAACTACATAACAAGAATGCTAATGAGATGGAACAGCCCCCATCATTGAAAGTGTTAACTACATTTCATCCTAACAGATTTACGCTATTTCTAAGATTACTAATGCATTCTAATATCTCTTGTTTCACTCTGAATAATTTTTAAAAGTGTTTCTATTTTTAAGAAAGCGTGCATGATAAATGAAAGCCCAAGTAACTTCATAACGTTCCCCTAGACAATCTCATACACACAAATGCAAGTTTTGTCATAAGACCACCCTAGTACAGCAAGTCTGATTTGTAATCACTTGCTGTAAAACCCAATTTAGGTTTCTAAATTGTTAGAACAACAATGTAAATTAATAGAAAGTCAGCAATGCCAATTTCGTTTCAAAAGTTTTTTGTTGGTTTTTTTTTTTCTCTCTCTCATGAATTTTGCTTAAAAGTCATTGCACTTTAAGATCTTGGTTCATCAGCAGGGGACATGCAATTTCTTTACAAATTCCAGCAAAATGATGTTTTCTTAGTCAGAAGGCTGCATATAGGGAGTAAGAAGCAATGTTGCAAAAAGTGAGCTAGATTTTAAACAACGGTATATTTGATCATCTTCAATTTTTCTGTTCAAGAAGGCAAAGAAAGAGGAACCATTCCTCTTCACTTTGCCAACTTAATTATCTCTCCTTAATTATAACATCATCTCCTTAAGAACTAAGTGGAAAAGACTTTTTCCACGGTGAGAAGAAGTGCACATGGGTTTAAAATGAAGCTCATCAATGCTAAGAGGGATATTTGCTGAGAAATCCTACTCAAACACAAAGCTCTTGCCACACTTAACCAACGCTGACCCAAGGAGCAAGAACCTGGTCATGTATAATGGCCTCTCTACAGTGATGAGCTAAACAATGGAAATTATTTCAAATTAAGTCATTGCGTAACAACACTCTGAAAAAGAGACCCAACAATATAGACAATTGAGCATGTCTAAAAGATTTGGTAGACTCACATGGAAATGCATATCAAGTCTTCCTAAGTTGTGGTGTGTGTATAACCTGCTACTGAGCTTGTTTTTTCCATTGGGGGGAGAAAAAACTCATGAAAGAAACACATACACACACACACACACACATACACACACACAAATCTACTAAAAACAGAACCTTAAGAACTTGTGATCACTGATACAGAACGAACTTCATTTACAGTTACCAGAGTATGGAGAGTTTAAAAGTCAAACTATCTAAAATGTGTTAAGGTTTTAACTGTCAAACGGAAAGCCGAAGAGAAAGTAATCATTTTAAATGAGGAACTCTTGGCATAGAGAAGCATTTTGACCTGGACAGCTAATAATGTTCTCATTTCAATTGATTTTTCATCTGTTTTGTATCAGAAAGAATTTAAAAGTTTATCAATAAAATCTTTTAAGCACCTTTCAAAGTTCCCTATTTTCACACAAGACTACAGAATTCTACTCGTTTGGTTTGTAAGTTACTAGTTTTGAACTGAAGAAAAACTGTTGAAACTGCATGTTTTTTTTTTTTAATATACCTAGTGTCCATGCTACTGGAGTTCCATGAAGGGGGTGGAGTGAGATGGAAAGAGGACAGGGGAGTGTTTCACTTCTAGTAAAATTAAGGAAATACTTAAATTTCATTTTTTTAAAGATTTAATACAAAACGTGCCTTGTGGATTTTTTAATTGTACAAATTTTGTTTGTTAGTGTATTTTTTCGTTATTAAAATTATTCAAGAAAACACAAATCACTTAGCATAGGCATATATAAATGACTTCACTCTGTTTGTTTTTATGATTATTTTTGATAATTAATATCATTGTTAATTTTGGTTAAAATAATCACAGCAAATCATTCCAGATGAACAAAAGCCAAATTTCACACTGGTTTTTATTTATTGGTCAGTCTGATTTAGAACTGTCAGAATGAGTTTAGACTCATTCTTTTTCAGAGATAATAAATAGCTTCCTTACTAGTGTCATTTCTAATTCTTTTGAAATTATTTAATTTGGTAAATCATTCACCTTTTGCAAACAAAAGTTACTCCAAGGCTTATTTCTTGTTGGCTTTCAGTATATCTTAGTTCAAGACAGGAAGAGTTGACTTCCTTCCAGTTAATACAAATTTCTTTTTTAAGGACCAGACAGCAGGAGGTGCTGTGTGAACACTGTGTGGAACACGCTGCTTTCCCTTCCCAACCTCCAACCTTCCCCCCTCCCCATGTACACAGAGGACAGCCTGAGGTTTGGGAAACATTCATTTTTCAACAGTCTAGGGCTTGAGATCACAAGTCCAATTCTGAACAGAAAACTTCAAGCTGGCAATGTGACATATAATTCCCATGTGACATAGTAAGATCATGTCCCTAACCCCTTAACTCAAGGCTCAAATCACCTTGGTTAACTCCAAATTTCATCAAAGTCCATCAGTATTTAGCAGGTGAATTTTGCTTTAGTTTAAGTTCATCAAAAGCATATTTAAATAACAACATTGCTCTAAACACCTATTTGAAATACTGCCTGGATACAGTAAGTCCTAAAGGGGAAGACTTGGGCTAACCATATAGCCATAGGAACAGTACTTCTATGCTTCTAGGATGAATGTTCATTCAAATTCAATAAGCAAATAGGAAGTAGACCAAACAAAAATTAAATGAAGGGAGTTAGTTTCTTTACACTGAAGCTAACACAGTTCTATATTACACAATTTTTACATTAGCAACTTCAACTTGATCATAAAGGACTTCTTGGAAGAATATGAGAATAATAGTAGACTGAATATTTAAACCTACAAGTGCATTAGAGGCTATTCATTTTCTCATTTAAAATCACTGCCTATAGAATTTCCGCAGAAGGAGTTGCCTTCTTCTCGCACAGTGTGCAGCAAGAAGAGATGAGACATATGACATCCCACACCGAAAGACAGATACAATTAGCTCCATTATTGTTGGCTTTGAGATTATAGGCGAAGCATTTTGGCTCCCTAACGGGTAGAGGAGCTCATGAAATACATGTCACGGCTCTTTATGACATAGTGCCAATCATCGCCTCTATACAACAAGTACATTTTTTTGAAATGATAAAGAAAAAAGAAAGAAGCCATTTTAAAAGTGGGGCGACTCACCTGTTTATAATAGTTTTTTGCAGACTTTAATCGTTGGTGCAAAGCCAATAGAACTCCTTGAATGTACATCTTAGCTCCTGAGGGGCTGGAACCTTCTCCCTTAGCCACCCAAACAAGTCCCTGCAAAGGTATGATGGAATTTTGCAGGCGTTTTTCAAGCAGAGGAACTATACAATGAGGGGGAAAAAAAAAGGAAAAATATATTCTTTTGACCCAACTGAAATACACTCACAGCCTGAAACGCAGCCCCGACATCAGAGCTAAGTCTTAACATCTCTTATTTATATATGACCTGGGTTAAGTCTAGAAAGGCAACTCCCGCCTTACTAGTGGCCACCATGAAGGATGTCCTTATAAATTGAGACACCCCCCCAGCCCATGTAAGACTCATAAGCTTTGTGAGCACACCTGAATAGTTCTGAAGTGCGCCTAACTAGCTGTACTGAGTGTCATGGTGTGCACTGATTGCCTTATCTTCTCATTTATCACAGATGAGTTGGAACCAACCTTGCTGAAATCTACTTGCATTGTCCTGATAAAATTGTAAGATCCATGTTGTTTCTAGATACAGCTTCCTGTTGGGGCTCTTATATATCTAAAACATTATGTGTAGAATTATTCATACAACATAATCAACACTTAGAAGCAATTTCATTCTAACCTTTCATTGCCATTATCAAAGTAACCAATCGTCCAAAACGAAGGGCAGTATAGACTGTTTAAAAACAGGGGGAGTTGGGGGGGGGGGGAGAGAATGACAAAAAAAGGCACTGAAACTAGAATTTCTAGCAATGATCAGCATTTCTTTGGGGTTTTGGAATGTGAAGCATTCAGGGTCGGGGGATTCTTGTTATCCTAACACACATTCTGCAAGTAAGAGGAAAGAAAGCTGTGTTGCAACATAAGTATTTGTCAGACATGTTGATACATTATTTCATAAGACTGGCTTATGAAGTCTTCCTGCTGTCAAACTCTCCAACAAAATCCCATCCGAAAGCAGTGTTTCCCAAGGCTTAATTTCCCCTTTGCAGATCCAGATATTAAAAACAAGCCCAAACTTCTGACATTGCTAGGAAATCTGCAGAAATGAAAGAGAGATACCACTTTGCTCACCCCCGAAGTGAGATACATCTGCACGCATGCCGGAGACACAAAAATATTGTATGGCTACGACGTCTTCGTTAAATAGAGCTTCTGACTAGAGAAGAAATGACATATATCACCAGCAAAGAAAATGGGTTCTTGCCACTGGCTACATTGCATGTTGCATGTTTTATGCAAAGAGCCCTAGCCAGGCAAGCTGGAAATTGAATTACAATTAGGTTCAGCAGAGCTGTAGAGCAGCAGAGTTATGCAAATGGTCTTCGAAACCAGAATTCTGCTGAATTTAATGCTCAGGAAAGAAGTGACCATGGGGTGTTTTGTGCCAATAACTTTTACAACTTCACCAGAGCACAGTTTGAAGTTTCTCTGACATAAACAATATTAAATGGGATTTAAGAATACAGGATGGGATTTTCCAAGGATTTTTATAGGAAAAGTTAAAATGATATTACTACCTAATGAATATTCAGAGATTCTCAAATTTCTTCAATGAGCCACTTACCCAGACTGATAAATAAGCTCCTGAAACTCAACTCTCAATAACTTTCTTTAACCCTCGGGCAGCACCTTTCATTTTAAGTTTTGTTGCTGCAATAACAAGAACACTTTATTTTTTTTAATTGATTCTGTTTAAAATAATACGCTCTATCCTATGTAGCCTAGAAAATGGCATATGAATTCAACCTCTCCTGATCTGCAAACATCTTGATCTGAGATTTTTTTTTGTCTTGAGGAAAATATTTTTTAAATCTCCTAAATTACTACCAAATTCAATTTAAAATAGGCTAAACTGTCATTCACGTGCCCACTTCAAACAAACAGTTAAACTAATGAGTTTCCTTTATGAAATGTTGCATAGTTAATTTAGAGGAGAATTTGTTAACCTTGCACAAAATCTTTCCTCTAGTAATCTAAGAACATTCCATTGGATGTCTGAACAATTATAATTTATCTATATTAATGATAAGAGTAAAATTTCAAGTTATTTGTATGTGTCTAATAAATTCAGAGTCACACAAAGCATTTGTTATAAGACATCTCCATTACCACCACCACCCCAAAAAGGAAAATAGAAAAAAACTTTTCAGGGTCTCTACTTGGCAATTTAAGCAAAACAGATCACAAATAACAATAGAGGAGTTATAACCATCCTTGGAGGGATGATGGAATTCAGACTGGAATATATCTGTTTTTAAACAGCCCCCAAACCCCAAATTATTTCTGTCAATGGAAATGCTATGGAAACAACTTAGAGCAGAACAAAGAAAGCAGTATTCATAAACAGATTTTTATAGGAGACTTCAGAACGTCCTCTGAACTTGTTGAATAATTTGCTCAGTATTTCAGAATCTCTCTGTTGGATACAGGGTGCTCATTATAGCCAAGAGAACACTAATAAAGGTTACCCTCTGAACTGGGATTAAGCAGGATCTTTCTTTGCGGATGCTGCAAGCTAGGAACTTGATGATCCTCGCGGAAAGAGAGACAAAGCACCCTCCAAGGACCAACAATGAATCTACTAACTAGGAAGGTACAGAAAACAGAAGGGGGAAAAATGATGTGTCTACAGGCAGAGAAGGCAAATTCAAATCAACCAAGTATGCTAGGTCCCACAAAAGAAATTAAGTTACGGATAGAATTGTTTATGAAATAGTAGAAACCTGGGGCCCAAGAGCTATCGTTTCTAAACTGCCACTTGTCAACCTCATGTGGTCCTACATCTTTTAGTGTTTACAAAACTATACTAAATTAGCTAAAAATAAGTATTAGTTTGCAGCTGATGCAAACTGTTGGGAGTTGTTATGGTTTTTAACCAGACTCAGAAGAGCTCTTAAGTCTCCTTAGCTAGGGACTTCTTCCTTTTATATGAATTTGTCTCTCTTCAAAGGAAAATGTTTTGTTATTATGGAAGAACAATCTCAAATTGGGTTATGAGGAAGGGCACCAATCATTTAGGACTGTCGATAATTAGGAAAGTCAGCAGTTGCCATTCATTTAGAGCATTTAAGTTTGCAAAGTACTTAACATAAATATTATTTCATTTGATGTTTCTAATGACCTTATGAGTCAGGTTCTATTACTAATCTCTATTTTAAAGATGAGGAGACAAAGTCTCACAGAGGAGGGTAGGTGACTTTGTTGTTGTTCAGTCGTTATGAGTCATTTCTGACTCTTTGTAACCCCCTTGGGAGTTTTCTTGACAAAGATACTGGAGTTTGCCATTTCTTTCTCCAGCTCATTTTACAGATGAGCAAACCGAGGTAAACAGAGTTAAGTGACTTGGTCAGGGCCACACAGCTAGTAAGGGTCAAGAAGCAAGATTTGCACCCATCTGTCTCTTGACTTGAAGTCTAGGATCCTTTCTGCACAGCCTCTTTCTTTCTAGCCTTACAAAAGACATAAATTAAAGTTTTCCTTTCAGATGCTATAGTACATAATCAAGAAACAGAGAAATATGAGCCGCGGTAGAGAATGAACCATGTATGTCTCCCTATTTTCAAATCTCTGTTAAAAAAAAAAAATCACTTCCTTCAGGAAGTCAGCCAAACCCATTACCCAAAGACATTCCTGGGGCACATTTGCACATACTTGCATAAAACTGTTATGCCCTGGATTGGGAGTCAGAAGTTTAGGTTTCTACCTTTAACGTGTGTGAGCAAGGCTCTTCACCTCTGTGAGACCTAGTCTCCTGAGCATTCATTTTGTTTATGCTATGGATCCCACAGGATTATTGGAAAGAAATGACTTCAATAACATAAAGTATTATATAAATGGGAGCTATTAGCAAGGGAAGGGTCATATTTTCTTCACATATTTTTGTCACAGTAAAAATAAAAACATTTTAAAAACCACAATTTTCTACCCCTATCAGCCCATAGTGTCTGTACACTGGGAATTCTATAAATGGTTTGGGGAGGTTTTTTTGTTTTGTTTTACTGGTTGATGCTCTAGAACTTCAGGCTTTCAAGTCTACCAAATCTCACATCACCAAATGGATCAATCTGACCTACAGGCCGCCAAGAAGCCCATGGGGAAAGTGGGAGCTGATGTGGATCCTGAACAGGTAGCATTCTTTCTACTAAGAAGAGATTGGAAGAGTGGCTCAGATGGGCAGCATGTGCCAAACTGCAGAGCCAACCCAGTCGTTCCGGTCCTGTTCATTCTTGATGCTGATCTGCCGTGACTGAACTGATCACATGGCCAATAGGATCTCATGCATCTGCAGCCTGCTTCAGAGTGATGCTCAAGGTACACTCTGGACAGTATCTGTTGCAAGAGTTTTAGGAGCAAAAATCTATCACAGATAATTCTTGATTGTTTTCTGGGGCCTGGTGAGAAATTCAGAATTGATCACTGAATATGAATCCACTCAAAAGCTTCAGTGGCTTTGATCATTTCTTCCCTGAGCTGTTTCAACATGAACTGTTCATACACATGGAGTGCCACACCGACAAAGTCATTTGTGTATGAAAATTCTAAATCAGGCAAGTAGAATATTTTTTATGACGGTTTTTCTTACAAAATACTTGTGAGATTAAAGATTAAAAAAATAGGTGTAAAACACAATCTTACCTCTGGGCAATAATAAATATAACTCACAGTTATGCACCACTTAATAAAGTTTCATAAGGCAATTTTTCACAACAAAATCTTGTGGGAAAGTTAGGGCAAACATTATCATTCCTGCTTTCCACGTGAGGCCCAAAAGAATTTAAATGACTATTCTAAGTATTTGAATTAGGATTTGATCCTGGGTCTTCTGGCTCCAAGACCTCTTGCCACTACACTATATGCCAGAACAGTTACTCGAGGCCCAGACTAGGGGCTGTTAGTATTATTCTTAGATGTTTTCTTTTCTGCCAAACTCTTTCCATCTCATCCTGGCAGCTACATGGCACAACTGAAAGATGCTGGATCTGGAGTTAGGAGAGATCTGACTTCAAATCTGGCCACTGTGTGACCCTGGGTGAGTCATTTAGCCTCTGCCTGAGTTTCCTCATCTGTAAAGTAGGGATCATAAGAGTATCTGCTCCTGTTGTTGTGAGGAGAAAATAAGATAAAATTTACAAAGGATTTGCAAATCTTAAAAGGTTAGCTAAGTAGTAGCAGCAGTAATAGTACTAGTAGGTGATTTAATTCATATAACTAGATATATGCTAGCATGATAATAAAATTAAGATAATAAACCTAACACATTGGAATTAAATAGTGCTTTTCTTTTAAAGGGCTCACAACACAGTGAGTTCAAATACTCATGAGAAATTGAACTGTTTACCCTTCTAGGACTTTGGACTAAAACCTCTTAAGTTGCTGATAAGAAGCTTGAATTTATTGGTTCCATAGTGGGAGCTCTCCAAGGCAGAACCAGAATGCACTCTGAAGGGAAGCCAGAATGCTGTTGGAAGCCAGGGATGGATGGGAGCCCCAGCAGAGCTTTCTGTAAACTTCTTGGTATCAGATATGAGGAAAAGGCCAACATTTGAAAGCTTTTGGACATAACCTTATGTGAGTTTTCTGGTGTGGCAAATGTTACAAATGAAGTTTTAAGAAACCAACTTAAATTCATATTAAGGACGATTAAAAAGAAGCAGTGCAGATTTAGACCTCAACGGACTCTCTACCTTCCCTGAAAGAGAATCAACCTTTCTGTGGAGTGGGGATGATAAGGGCACATGTTACATGCCAACTGCTCCTTTGTGCCCTGTGTCCCCACGACGAGCTAAAGAAACAGAAAAAGATGGAAAACTTTCCATTATATTTTCCAAAGAACTGGAAATGAATGGGTCTTCTGCTTCCAAATGAAATCATAAAACTGGCCACTAAGGAAACATCCCAAATGGGAGTTGACTTAGTGAACAGTGGGGTGGTATAGTGGATGGGGAAGGGTGCTGGATTGGAAGCCAGAGACCTGGGCTGGAGGCCTAGCTCTACCACTGAGAGATAGCTATGGAGCCCTGATCAAACCACTTCACTCTGAGCTTGAGGCCTCTCTTCAAGGCCTAGCTAAAATCCTACCTCCTACAGGAAAGCCCTCCCCAATTTTTCTTAATTCTAGTGCCTTCCATCTGGTGATTGCTTCCAATTTATCCTACGTGGGGCTTGTTTTAATAGAGCTATTGCCACACTGTCTCCTCCTCCATTCCATGACTCCATGGGTTGCTCCACTCAGTTGTGAGCTCGTGAGAGCAAAGGCTACTTTCTTGTAGCCCTTAGGCTCAGCACAATGTCTGGACAGAGTACACACAAGATATATGTAGAGTAACAGATGCTGGATAAATGACCCTACCTTAAACTCAGTTTTTTCATCTGCAAAATGGGGGTGATAACACTTGTACAACCTAACTCATAGGGCCATTTTCAGGACAAAACTTTACAAAATCCATGTAAACAAGAACTATTATTTTAAAAGTCAATAAACAAATCAACAGGCATTTATTGGTGGTGCACTGGACTTGGAATCAGGAAGACTCATTTTCCTAGTTCAAATCCTGCCTCAGGTACATACTAATTGTGTGACCCTGGGCAAGTCACTTCACTCTGTTTGCCTCAGTTTCCTCATCTATGAAAAATGAGCTAGAGAAGGAAATTGCCAACCCCTCAAGTATCTTTGCCATGAAAACCCCAAATGAGATCATGAAGCGGTGGACACAACTGAAATTGATTCAAGAACAGCAACAACCATGTGCCAAGCACTTTGGTAAGTGCTAGGGACTCAAATAAAGAGAAAAAAAACCCAGCATCCATCAAGGAGTATGTAATCTAATAGGGAGATTTACCAGGCAAACAACTATGTACAAACAAGACTTATACAGGACAAATTGGAGATTTACAATAATCTCAGAAGGAAAATTCTAAGATTAAGGAGAACTGGGAAAGGGTTCCTGCAGAAGGTAGGACCTGTGAAGTCACAAAACTTTAGAAAAGAACCCTAAATTCAACTGGGATGCGTAAAGGGGAAGTTTATCGAAGACCCTTTTAGTAAGGGTCAAAGAGATTGCTTAAAAAAGTGAATGAGAAGTGATTATTTCACACACCAGGACAGAGCTCTGAAAGGAGTTTGAGCTAGTGCCAAGGTAAGCATGTGATTGAATGCATTCTCCAGCCTGTTTTGAGGAGCAGTAATATGGCACTGGGTCCCCAAAGCAACTGGCATACACTAGTCAAAAGTGTGGTCTGCTGGGGAGGATGAATGATGGCGAGCATACCGTTTTCTGTGTTGTTTAAATCACGTCAGTGTATTTTTACTCAAACAAAACTAATCTAACAGCTGCTCTGTACTTTTGTTTACATGCTATGTGTCAAATCTTATTGTCCCTAAGGTACTTATGAGAGAAGATTCAGCAGTCATTTTCTTAAATACCGATGCCTATCCAAATTTGGATTTTTCCACCATTGAACAGAATGACAAGCCTACGATTGCTGTACTTAAAGCAATCTCTCACAGCTGCTTTGCTTTTTCAGTGATCCCATTAAATTGACGGCATATGCCTGTGGGGTCTACAGTGTTGTAATAGTGAGGAGTGAGAGGCTGATTTGCACGATGCGATCGAACAGAATAGGGCTTCATTGGGGGAGAAAAATTTAATAGGCCATATTGTTTTTACCTGAGTAAAATTGAATTTCGGCACTCTGACCTTTACTGAACACCTGGTTATTTTAATTGCTCGTATGTGGGTGCACTTTGACACTCCATGGGTTACTAAATATGAAATCCTCCAAAGCCCCCTTAAGTCTCTAATGGGCAGCAGGCGTCATGGCTTTCCTTAAACTGAACCAAGTCTCTGCACATTAAATATGCTGGCGTGTCTTCTGCTTGAGCAAGTGGACCGGAATGGTGTGAATTGTTAATGCCTTGCTGCTTTGGTTCACGGCTTGTGATTGATCATTTGTAACTATATCTACTCCTTGTTCCATGAAATCAAGTATGGAGTAATGGGTTCATCAGATTTGGGGGTTAAATTGAGAGTGAAGAGGTACTGTGTGTGGAAATAAGAGTTGCCATGTTCAGGGCCGGCCTTGTAACAGCATGGAATCTAAAGGCGATATTCAAAACCACTTCACTCATCATACGCTTACTGATTCTGAATAGGGTCCATTTGCAGGGGACATTTGGTAGTTCTCCAATATGCTTTATGCCTCTTTCTACTTCCACCACCATGCACATCTTTTTTTCATACATCCCCAGTAGTATGCTGGTAGAACAGGTCAGCGTACACAATTACTTTATTTAAGTAACTTGATTTATAAAAGTAGAAATAGGCTAAGACTCGATTGTATGATTCCTTTTCCTTTACTAGAATCAGCATGTGTACCTTTGAATACTCCAATGTTTTGTGGACCTAAACTCCTCGGCTCCTGAAATAAATGGCATTCAGTGATGAAGCAGAGTGTTTAATATTATATTGGCCTTAAATCAACTTCCCAATGACCTAAGAGAGGAGTTGAAAAGAATCCATTCCACTAACCTTTATAAAGTAAATTTAAATCTTGCTGTATCAGAGGGGATGTACCCTAAACAGCCTTTTTATCGTACCATTGTTTCACAGCATGCAATTTTCAATAAAGAAATTCAGTGGCAGTTTGGAGTCATAACTTGTAATGGCCGGCTGAAATGTCTTTTGATCATGTATAAACTTAACACTGAATTTCTTAAGGCAATGTTTAGGAAAGTCCTCATTCACTTGTTGACACCTGAGATACTTTAACTTTTACACATGTATTAACAGATGTTTCTCTATATCATCAACAAAATTTATGAGCAAAATAAAACAAAGTGTTTTTCTGCCTCCTTCAAAAATTGGCTTATTTTTCTGTAATATGTTATACAGACTGTATTAGTGCAAATCCTTGAAACTAAGTTGGTCCTGGTTTGTTGTTGTTTTTGTTTTGTTTCAATAGTTATGGATCTGGAACAGTATTACCCGACTCCTTCCTAACTAAGAAGGATATATTCAAGATTGACCAGATAATGTTTGTAAAGCTGAGATTCTCAAGACAGGTACTAAATCAATGGTGTGCATATTTGTACATAGTTCTATGTCTGAAATTTTATTAAAAATACATTTAATGAAATATGTTATCTAGTGATTAAAAGGGGCATCCCTTCTTCCTCTGTTTTTTTTAAGACATGATGAACTATGCTCATTGCATTATTTGAAGAAGCATGTCTGAAGATAATCCTTCTCCCATTTTTAATGCTTTCCAGGGGAAGAAATCTCTCTCACCCCCACGACTGGTCAATTCTATATTATTTAACAAAACTTTGTAAAGGACTCTATACTCGTGACAGATAACACCCTCAAAACTGCTAATGCCCATTTTCATTCAAACGCATTACAACATTTTCTCCACCACAAATTTGAGAGGAGGAATGAGTGGTAGAATGTCAAGTGAAAAGGTGGAGGAAAAGGGGGGAGATCATAAAATTAGGAATAAGTGTGTTAAGCTTTAGAAACTGGATAGGTTTACTCCAGAGGAAAAGAGAGGTGGTAAGACTATAATCCAAAAGAAAATCATGAGCTATTTTTTTATGAAGTAGAAATTATCTTTGAAACGAAAAGGGATAAACTCTTTTTAAAAAATCTGTAAAGATATCAGATTTAAAAAAAAAACATTTGTAAGAATATAACTTATAAGTTGTTTCCTTAAACATTTAATGAATACTAATTTATTTATTAATGCATTAAAAGCTGCCCCCATAAAAAAAAAACAGAAACAAAAAGCCAAATCAGCTTTCCATTCACATTTATACAGTATATCGCTTTAAGGTGTTAATAAGTCAGAAAAGCCCCTTGTTAAGTCAGTAAAAACCTTGAAAGCACAATAGCATTTGCGCTAATACTTGTTTTGTTGTTGTTGTATAGTCATTTCAGTCATGTCTGACTCGTTGGGACCCATTTGGTGTTTTCTTGGCAAAGATACTGGAGTGGTTTGTCATTTCCTTCTCTCACTCATTTTACAGATTAAGAAACTGAGGCAAAGGGTATTAAGTGACTTGCCCAGGGTCACACAGCTAGTATATGTCTGAGGCTGGATTTGAACTGGGGTGTTCCTGACTTCAGGCCTGGCTACTCTATCTGCTGCCCCAACTAGCTGCTCCTGTGCTACGATAAAAGTACTAATTAAGCGTTAAAATTTTAAAAATACAATAACAGAGGCAGAGACGAGATGGCAGAATAAAGGCAGGGACTTGCCTGAGCTCTTCCCCAAACCCCTCCAAATACTTTTAAATAATGACTCTAAGCAAATTCTAGAGTGGCAGAACCCACAAAAAGACAGAGGGAGACAATTTTCTAGCACAAGACAACTTAGAAGGGTAGCAAGAAAAGTCTGTTGTACCAGGATGAGAGAGGAGCACAGTCTAGCCCAGAACATACCAGTGTACACTGGTCCCAACAAACCAGGAGCAGACCTCGGGGGAACTGAATCAGTGTCTTCAGTGGCATTCCAGACCTCTCAGCCCACACACTGTGAAGGAATCAGACAATGAGGCAGAAGGAGATTTACAGGGCTCCTTTTGCTAGCATGAGGGGCAGGACTATGTTGTATTGCCTATACTTGGATCTGAGTCACAGTTCTGGGTCTTAGTCACAGTACAAGGAGGAACACTAGGACAAGTTTGTGATTTCAGGGGAGCAGGGACCCTCATCACAGTTCCAGGACTGAAAAGAGTGCTTGTGGTCACTCACAAACCAGTGCGCAGTACAGACGAGTAGTAAACACATTTCTCCCTAGATAACACCAGCTTGGAAGAGCCAAAAACTTACAGGTCCCCAGAATTACCTCTGAAAACAGCTGCACAAAAATCCTGAAGCTTGGGATAGTGTCCCCTCAACTTAGGAAGCAGAGTCCCACTTTAGCATAGAGTTAAAAGTCAAGAAATAGGCTCACCTATTTCTGACCATAGAAATTTAGATTCTGACTAGAGAAATTCTGACCATTAAAAGTTACTTTGGTAACAAGGAAGATCAAAGCACACACATAGGAAGATAACAAAGTCAAAGCTCCTACAATCCAAGACTCCAAGAATTGGCCTCAGGTCATGGAAGAACTCAAAAAGGATTTTGAAAATCAAGTAAGAGAGGGAGAAGAAACATTG
The DNA here is from genome assembly GCA_028627135.1 of Pseudochirops cupreus. Lineage (NCBI taxonomy): Eukaryota > Metazoa > Chordata > Mammalia > Diprotodontia > Pseudocheiridae > Pseudochirops > Pseudochirops cupreus. The sequence goes on along the minus strand of CM053583.1, from coordinate 31,840,405 downwards.
GCAAGAGAAATGAGAGTGATGCAAGAAAATCATGAAAAAAGAGTCAACAGCTTGGTAAAGAAGACACAAAAAAATACTGAAGAAAAACGACACCTTAAAAAAACAGAATAAGGCCAAACGGTAAAAGAGGTACAAAAGTTCAGTGAAAAAAAGAACGCCTTAAAAAATAGAATTGGCAAAATGGAAAAGGAGGTACAAAAGCTGAAAGCTCACTGAAGAAATAATTCCTTAAAAGTTAGAATTAGACAAGTGAAAGCTAATGACTTTATGAGATATCAAGAAACAATAAAATCAAATAAATGAAAAAATAGAAGAAAATGTGAAATATCTCACTGGAAAAACAGCTGACCTGGAAAATAGATTTAGGAGATATAATTTAAGAATTATTGGACTACCTGAAAGTCATTATCAAAAAAAGAGCCTTGACATCATCTTGCAAGAAATCATTTGACCAATCAATACCACTACTAGGTCTGTATCCCAAAGAGATAAAAAAAAAAAAGGAAAAGGACCTATATGTACAAAAATATTTATAGAAGCTCTTTTAGTGGTGGCAAAGAATTGGAAATTGAAAGGATGTGCATCAATTGTGGAATGGTTGAATAAAGTTGTGTATGATTGTGACAGAATACTATTGTGCTTTAAGAAATGAGCAGGATGCTCTCAGAAAAACTTGGAAAGACTTACATGAACTGATGCAATGTGAAATGAGCAGAACCAGAAGAACAATGTACACAGTAACAGCAATACTTTATAATGACCTATGATGAAATGCTTAGCTATTCTCAATAATACAGTGACAAAACACAATTCTATAGGACTTATGATGAAAAATGTTGTCTACCTCCAGAGAAAGAACTGGTAGAGCCTGAATGCAGATCAAAGATACTTTTTCTTTCCTTTCTTTATTTTTCTTGAGTTTTTTTTTCAGTGTTTTCTTTCACAGAATGACTTACATAGAAATGTGTTTTTGCATGACTACACATGCATAACCTATGTCAAACTGCTTGCCTTGTCAGTGAGGGGGAACTCAAAATTTGAAAAAAAAAGAATGTTAAAATTATTTTTACATGTAATTGGGGAAAATAAAATATTAAATAAGATTAAAAATACAAAATAAAAAACAATAATAGCTTTTTACACATTCTGTACTGGATATAATATTTAAATTAGTCTTCTCAATTCTGTCACATAATACATTCTGATTAATTAGCACATAGAGAAATATTAATCTAAGTAGCTATTGGTTCCCATTCAGTCAATGAGCACTCCTAGTCAAATGGGAGTTGACAGGTGGTATATTTTCAACTCAGTTCCATTTAATTTAGCAAGTATTTACTGAGTGTCTACCATTGTATCGGACCTTTTGGAGGATATAAAAGAAATGCTGCTATTATAGACCACCTGTATTACTACTTGACTCCATTCCTTAAATACTGGAAGGATCTATAATTCTGTCAGTATGTGGAACTCCTGGGGTGAGAACTCCCTCCACAGGTGAAAGTACAAACTTTTTCCGTTAAAATGCAAAAAAGTCTACCATACACTGCCCTCAATCCCTCTTCCATCCTCTCCACCCACCCACCCCCATTTAAAAAAAAAAAGGTTGAAGCAATTAGAAAGGGTAAACTTTGCTCAGGCTGCTTTCCAGAAAGATCTTTCCTCTAAGAAAACAAAACAAAACAAAACTATTGTAGTCATCTACAAAAAACCACTCTAGAAAACCAACTACTTAAAAGGACTGAGTTGCTGTAGCCAGTCTGGAAGTTTCCCCATTAGAATTCATTTATTTGACCCAAGCCCAGGGAATTTTCAGAGTCCATGTGATAACAGCTGCACTGGTTAATTTCAGCTGTAACAAACTTTTAAAAGTAAGCAATAACGCATGGCAAGGCAAGCATCAAAATGTGATAATAGCACACTTCTGGGAAGAGGCGAGGCATGAGGCAAAAATCCAAGTGCCTCTGGCATCCATGAACCTCCACTGTCACGAAATCTTAGATTTCTATTTGGATACGTGACTGCGTTAAAAACTTACTTGGAGGAAATCAGAAATCGGGGGACTGACACTAGGCAAGTTTCTCAATACAGTGTTTTCATAGATACGGGATTTTACATAATTTCACATCTGACCAGTAATGAAACAACTCATAATAACGCCACATTTACATAGCCCTTTAATGTTTGGTCACGAAAACCATGTAGGTTGAGCAATATAAATTTTATCATCTTTATTTTAATTCAAGTCTCATAATATCAAGACCAATGGGTTTGGTTTTGTGGTTATTGTTGGTTCTTTTAGAGGGGGGGTTGCTTGCTTTGTTTCCCATTAATCTGTCTGATGGAAGGGAAGGTGTAGTTGACTGGTAAAATCACTTAGCCTCTCTGGAACTCAGTTTACACATTTATTTTATTTTATTTTATTTTTTTTATTTTTTTTAATGACTTGTTTATTTACTTTCAGTTCACAAGATTCGGTTCCACGATCCCTTGAGTTCCAGATTTTCTCCCCTCCCTTCCCCCCCCCGCCATGGTGGCGTGCAATCATGTATAGGATCTGCAAATACTTTCACATTGTACAATAGTTTGGTTATACAGAAGGGTTGTAACCAATGAGTGATCACTGGGAAAAAAAAAAGCAAAACCAAACATGAAGAACGATAGCATACACATTTATTTTTTAAAAAGTGTGTGTATGGGGGGGGGGGTGTGAATTAGATAATGTCTAAAGTCCCTTTCAAGTGCTAAACCTACGATCCAATGACTTTTAATTGCTGTGATGCCTCTATATTCATTGCAGAATTATTTTAAGCTGCTTCACATAGAAAATTACATATATAAAATAAATCCATTGAGACTTTTTAAAATGCAATAACATAATGCTTTAAAAGAGCAATAAAATGTGGCTAAGTTTAGAGGAAACATTAACCAAAGATCATGAGGGAAAAAATCAGCAATGCTAAAATAAACAAGAAATACGCAATGCTGGCTTCCAGAACAGACAGAGACACAAAATCACCATTCAAAATGCACTAAAAGACTATAGTGTAACCCTAACAGGACATACTTAATCATTTGATTTGGTTTTTAAAAGTTCAGTAGATATCAAGTATATGAATGTCATTGGCAAAATGGAATAGTGGGTACAAAATGGAAGGAATTACTCAAATAAAGATTTATTTTATTATTTATTGCATTACTGGCAAATATAAAAAATGAAACAGACCTAGACTGATACATATTATTTTATAAACAATTCATTTGTCAATTGAATCAGATAGCTTACTGAATCTAACAAATAATAAAAGTAAAGTATCCATAATAGCATTACCAATGTATCCCCACAGGTCAGTAAGTACTAATTAAGAATTACAATAAAAGGAAATTATCTGCTTTTAAATATTCCAAGTCAGGAAGCTGGCATTGAATGGTCATGTCCAGAATAGCCATATCCCCAAATAATTTTATAACTGACAAAATCGCACCCTTAAAGCTAATGCTGTTTAAAATCTTTCACTTCTGTAGGTGGTAGTAGACTATACATTCAAAATGAAGTTATGAGACATCACAATAAAAAATGTATAAGGTGTTTTAAAGGGGCAATGAGAATCACTGTATGTAGAGAAAAGAAGGAAACTTTAACCTAATAAGAATACATCTAGAATATTGTGCTCACTTCCGGGTCTCACTTTTTAAGAAGGACATTGACCAATTGGGATACCTCAAGAGGAGAATAACTAAGATAGTGGACAGACCCAACACTGTGCTCTACAATAACCAGTTGAAGGAATTTATGTCTATTAAGGGGACAAGATAGTGGCCTCTAAGCATTTGAAGGGTCTTTATTCAGATCATATATCAGCCCTCATTCCCCTCAGTCCCACAGGAGCAACTGCTAAAAGGTAATGAAGAGGCAGATTCAGCTCAATATAAGGAAAAACTTTCTAGCAATCAGAGCTCTCTTAAAACAGAATTATTTCCCCAGAAGTAATTGCTTCCGCCATCACTGGAAGTGTTTAAGCCAGTGGTTCTCAACCTTCCTAATGCCACAACCCTTTAATACAATTCTTCATGCTGTGGTGACCCCCAACCATAAAATTATTTTTATTGCTACTTCATAACTATAATTTTGCTACTATTATGAATCTATCTGATATGCAGGATGTATTTTCTTTTTTTTTTTAAATTTTATTTTAGTTTGCATCATTCATTGCCACAAGATTTTGAGTTAC
>CM053583.1:31817203-31835673 GCA_028627135.1 Pseudochirops cupreus | reverse complement strand
TTGTACTTAATATTATTGCATTGGCTTTTTTTGTTTTTTAGGAAAGAGAAGCATCATATCATGTTGATTCACATTGTCTTTGCAGTCCTTAAAAACATGCAGCTTTTTTCCACATATTGTCAAGTGATTCATGTTCCATTGATTTTTTTGGCCCAACTTGTAGAATTTTTTATTTATCCTTATTAAATTTACTCTTGTTAGAGTTAGTTAATTATTCTAATTTGTTGAGATCATTTTGGATCTTCATTTGGTCACCTAACATTAGTTGTCCCTCTCAGCTTTCTGTATTCTGGAAATTGATCAGCTTGCTATGAATACCTTTATCAAAGTTAATGATATGTTAAGTAACATAGCATGATGCTCATAATAAACTTTATTCTTTGAAATGTACTTTCAAAAACAAATCTGTGGTTTGTGTCAGACTATGCCAATATTACCCCTCCTTATCACTTGTAAATTCCAAGATGGTGTCATTGCTTCATCTAAAAATTCTGTCATATACTAATTCCAATTTGTTTGTCAGAATACAATCTAGATATTCACATTTTCCCTTGTTGCTTGAAGAATGGATAGAAAGGGGAGTGGCTAGGTGGTACGGTGAATAGAGCACGGGTGTTGGAGTCAGGAGGACCTGAGTTCAAATCCAGCCTCAGACACTTAACACAAAAAACTAGCTGTGTGACCTTGGGCAAGTCACTTAACCCCCAATTGCCTTACCTTCCACCCTCCAAAAAAAAAGCAGAAAAAAAAACATTCAATAGAAAGGCAAACAAAAAAAAATATTGCTGTACTTTCAGGAGAAAGAACTGCAGCAGATCTGGGGGAATTGAAGCTTCCCATTGGATCATCTCCATGTTTTTATGCCAGGTTTATAATCTTTTTCTCAAACTCATCATGCATTGCTTACTTTTGTTGACTGGCCTGTATTATCCTCCCACCCACTTTGCCTCTGATGAGTCCAGCACTCCATTGATACTTACCCAATAGTTCTTTTTTGAATTCTTTTTGATATTGGCTCTCATGAGTAGATTGGGACTCCTTTCAGTAGCTAGCTGTGAGGCACAGTGGAAAGAACACTGGACTTGGAGTTGGGAAATCTGAATTCGAGTCCCACGTTTGATATTTACATTGTGACCGTTGAAAAGGCACAACGTTTCTGAGTCTCACTTTCTCATTCATAACTTAGGGATGAAAATACTTCCATCACTGACATGAGGCAAGCAATTTATAAGCCTTAAAGTATTTTTGAAGTGGAAACTCCCATTATCACTACTTGTAATGTTGTCATTTAGTCATTTCAGTCATGTCCGGCTCTTTGTGACCTCCCCCTCTTTTTTAGGGGGAAGGTATTTTGGCAAAGGTACAGGAGTGGTTTGTCATTTCCACCTCCAGCTCTTTTTACAGATGAGAGAATAAAGGCAGACAGGCTTAAGTGACTTGCCTAGGGTCACAAATCTAGTAAGTGGTTGAGGTGTGATTTGAACTCAGATCTTCCTGACTCCAAACTCCAAGCTCTGTCCACTAAACTACTAAGTAAAAGATCAGTTGCCCTCAGTTCAGGAATCAGACATCAGAAATAAATGTCCTGGGGACTTATCTTGATCTTCCCACTGACTCTCTACCAAATCAAAATTGCATGCCTAAAATTTAGCTGTGGCTATGCCTGCTGCTAATGTAATGCCCCTTTGCTTTGCTTAATTCTCTTCTTAGAAAAGCCTTTAAGGTTTATCCAAAACATGTGCCCATTACCAAAAGTCATTTGTGTCACTTTATTTATTTTTAATAAAGTGATGATACAAGAATATTAATAAAGTCTTTGTGCCTTTTTTTGCACCAGAGAATTAATTTTAAAAAAATCTTATACTAGATGTTTGTATGATTAATTCTTTTATCTTTAGCATTATATTTTAACCTATCAGAATGCAATTTCTATGCATAGATTTGTATTCCTTTGAATTTATAGTCTCTTAGTTGTATATATTCCAACGAAAAGCTTAATTACTATTAAAACAGTAATAAGATAAAGATAAGTTGAAAATACAATCATATTAAAATAAATCATGGTATCTCTTCAGGAAAGTATGAGCACCATAGGAATATAAAGTAAGAAATCTGTGCTTGTCAAATATAGAGTATAAATAAATAATTTAGGTGAAAATCGATGACTAGATATAACAAAGAGACTACCAAATAGTGAAGGGCTAAGGAGTGGTTGTTAAGTTTGATGTACTTCTTTGTATATTATAAGTAATTGCTATCCATAAAAATTCTATGGCTTCTGTATAAGAAAAAGAGACAATTTGACAGGCAACACCGGCACTAAGCGACAGCAAGTACAAATCCTTGGCAACTGTCATTATCCTGCTGTTGAATTCATATCCAAACTGTGTGATAATCGAGACTGGCATGTTTGTTATTGAACCATAGTCTGTCAAAGTAGCCGCATCCCTACTTTCTAGTAGAATTGTTGGCTAAAACATATTTGTGACATTTAAAAAAAAATCTGAAATTGATTGGACTACTTTCTGTTACACATCCAAAAGAGTTCCCTCTTATTTTATGCTTATGTTGAAATATATTTTGCCTCAAATTTTCCTGATTACTCAAGAATTGCTCTTGAGAAATTAGCACAAAATTTAAGTTAGTATAAAATTAATTCAATCTGTTACAAATCCATAAGAAGACTGATTATTAAATAACCAGAATTCTTATTCTATTTAATTCTAGATTTCAGTATTTTAATGTGTGCTTTCTGAATACAGGAGTGAACTTTTCCCTATGCTGTTAGTGAAAGGCAGAGATAACTGCTGGGTTTACCTTTTTTGTCCTTTATTCTTTGCAGATTAGGATTGCATCTTGTCATTGGCTATTCACATAAGGGAAAAACTGACCATAAGATTGTTGTCATCATTGGATGTCTGCTTGGTGATGAAAACTGTATTAACCTATGTAAGGGACACAAAAAATACAAATCCTTAACTCCTAATAAGTTGAGGAAGTAAAACATATGCATATGATTTTCTTCAAGGACAAATAACATATGCAAAATGATATGCTTTGCATTAAGCTAGTGCAAATTGAATACATATATGTTGATGGCTGTGCCACCAACTGGTCCAGAGGTCCTGTCATTAGTGTGAAACTTGAAGTTTTGAACTCTTGTATAACTTGAGTGAATAAATGAATAAACCATTTATTAGGCACTTGCTGTGTGCAAAGCATTGTGCTAGAGTCCGATGATAGAAATACAAAAGTAAAACGGTCCTTGCTCTCACTTTGTGACTTGTCCCATGCTGTGTTTTGGATATTGTTCACCCAGCTCATGTGTTATGGTGTTTGGTTCCCTTGTTATGATTTGTCTAACTTTAATGCTTGATTCTAATTCTATAACTCCCTGATGCTCCTGTTGGTTGGTGTGTTCCTGCTGAGTTGCACCCTCCACTGATAATTTCCACCCGGGAATGACCTAGGTGATTCTGCTCAAATAGTGTATATGGATTTCCCATTTTCTTGTATAATGGCCGTGGCATTGTTTGTCTCAGAGGTTGAAGGTTGGGAGTTCTAGAAGGAGACTGTATTAGTAGAAATGTCATGTTCTTGCATGTATCCTTTGCCCATTAAACAGGTGATTTAATTCATTTGTATAACATTCCTTAACCTGAGAACTGAGAGAGCTTCATGGCTCAGCCAGACAAAATGGCTGAATTAATTGGCATGCAACTGATGCTGTCTGCTACCCTGGTGGTAAATGTACCCACATCCTCAATTCAGGGGTTCCCAGTGGTGACACAGATCACAGCCTAACTATGCTTCCCCATCTTGTGAGACTCTTCCGGGTACTCCCAAGAGTTCTGCATAGAGGGGCTGCCCTCCATGTTAAGAGACCTTCCTCCATTCTCCTAGCATACAAATGTACCAAGGGAGCCTCTTGCCCATCCTCCCATTATCTCACTTACACCTCATGATTCTCTTTTTGTCATACTTCTCTTTGATGGCATCCTTTACACCTGATATTTCAAATGATATGTTGCAGTCTGTTTACCCAACTCGTGTCTGTCCATTTCTCTCCGTTCAGACTTATCTTTAGTTCTGCAGAGGCAATAGTTTTTTAGCGCTTGTTGGAATATAGATAGTAAAGACGTTTGTATATTTACACACACACACTCACATACACACACACCTGTGTATATAGATACAAAAGGCAATAATCAGAGGAGTTTAATAAGGATAGTCCTCCTGGAGGCCTTTATATTACCTATAGAATTTATATATATATATATATGCATATACACACATATACAGTCATGTGTGTATATGTGTATATGTAAGAATATATGTTTATGTATTCACATATATACACATATAAATACATGTATATATGTATATATAAAAGAATATATGTTTATATATACATATGTGTGTACATATGTATATATACATATACATGCTTACACCTGCCTTATAGAAAGTAATGGTTATGAACTAGTGAAGAAGGGGAAAAATATTCTGGAGTTTAGCACAGTGCCTGGTATGTATTAGGCACTTAATAAATGTTGATTGATTGATTGCTAGTAAAGGAATATCATGAGTGAAGGCTCAGAGAAAAGAACTGCCTATTGTGAGCAGCAATAAATGCAGAAGGATTTTTGTTTAAGAGATAAGGAGTTGAGGTTTTATGTGACTGGTTGATGAAAGGCTTCAGATAATAGGCTGAGGTTGAATTTATTAGGAACTTTGAACTTATTAGGAACAAATACATATTGTTGCAAATGGAATCAAAGCTTCCATAGCTTGGTTTATGAGGTGTGGATAGGCCAGAGTTCTCCAAAATGGTTTAGTTTAATTCTAATTGTACTTAGATTTTTGTTCTGAGATCATTGAATTCATCTTTGACTATATGAATATCTTAGATACCATTTACACCAGAAAAAAAGGATTGTAAATCCTTGGTTCAACTTTAATCCCATCAAATTAGAAAGAATCATGAAATGCTTCCAAGTATTCAGTTATCTTTTCTTTTTAAGGAAGTTGACAGAAAATTGTATATCCATTCTCTATCTTGGTAAAGCACTTCACCCAGCATTTGAAAGTTTGCAACGATGTCAGTCTTTGCTGTCTTCTTCTGTACCATCAGTCTAGCCAAGGAAATTTGCAATTTTAAAATAGCATCTACAATGGTGACTTCAGGACCTTGAATTGAAAGATTTACTTCATTCATATGGCTAAAAATATCTGACATTCAAACCAACCCATGGATAAAACCCTTTCTTTCAAAATGTTCCAAGAATGGGTTTCATTTTTCCTTTAGAAAAGTGAAACTTCTGCCCTTGGTTCAAACAAGTGCCTCAGATGTTGTCCAATTGAAAGCCAATAAACCTCTATATGGTGGAGAAATGCTTCTTGTGCTGTTTCCACTTCTTGACAAAATCTTTTTAAAATGTGATTCTGAGACAAGCTTTTGGTAAAGCTGGCTTTTTATGGGGTGGGACAAATCTTTTTTCAGGATTGTTGGAAGAGGCTTTGTTGCCAGTGCACACCTGTGTAAAAAGCAAGGATTGAAGACTGAGTGAGGGGAAGGATTACCAATTCACCTCAGATTACGAATCCCCATGGGGGCATTAGGGAACCTCACATGATCTGGAAGTTCTAGAGTATGAAGCTACACTTCTGGGATGAGAAACTTGATTTTCTATTCCATTTCTTTTTCTTATTGTCTTAGGCAGGAACTTATAAGAATGTTTTAAAATTATATCTTTTTGTTAAATTATATAACCCCGTATCCAGAAATATGCAAAAGTGTTCATTTCCATATTTGTGAACTGTGCCACACAAACTTTTCATGGAACTTTGTAGTACCAAGCACTAGGTTAGGCCCTGGAAAAGGGCAATGCTCAAACCTCTCTAAGTCACTTGGAGAGCTCTGTAGGACTTGGGAATTAGACTTGGTCAAAAGTCCTCCATTTAATCTACTGAGGATAGCAAATGTTTAACTGGGGTACAGAGGGTAAGAATAAGCCAATCAATCAACAGCATAAAACAGGTCCTAAAGAATCACATGTTGACAAGCCAATTAAAAGGGGTCATACATAGTATGTTGGAACACTGGATAAATGGCAGCTAATGCTCACAGGAAGCATCGTGTGATCCATTGAGACCAAGTCACACTTCTTGGACCACATATAAAAAGAACAGGCCAGTGGGACATTCTCTTCAGCAGCGGGGCCCGTCAAGCACTGGAAGAATCAATAAAAATACAGTAAAACATATAACATTCCATTTAAAACTGTCAGTATGCAGCCCTTTTCTCCTTTTAAATGGCCTCGTTTCTATTTGAATTTGATACCACTGATATAGAATAGCAACATTTAGCTTTATGTTTATAGGTAGTCTAAGAGGTCTGTGATTCTTGGCACTCTCTGCCCTCTTCTTCTGTCATGCTGCCATCGCTAGAAAGGCAGAAAGAGGCCCCATAAGACTGAGAGTAAGTTCATATTTTTATTTCATCTCATGGGGTTGCTGTAGATTGCAATGAGCTGGGCTAGTAATAAATATGAGGAGGAGATTGCTCTGGACCACCATTGGCAAACCATGGTGCTTGATATGATCCCAAGCTGCTTGCTGCTGCAAAAGCCTGTTTTTTAAAACCAATAATCTCCCAGTGATTACCTGTGGTTTCAAAACAGAGAATATCATGAAAATAGGTGGAATCTATGAATGAAAATCATTTACAGAGGATGGAGGGAGGGAGGAAGAAAGGAAAGGAGGGGGAGAGAGAGGGAGAGAGTGACAGTGAGAGAGAGAGAGAGAGAGAGAGAGAGAGGGAAGGAAGAGGAGGAGAGAGAAGGGGAGGAGAAAGGAAGGTAGGGGACGAGAGGAGTGAGATCAATTGATTCTGGGAAGAACTTGTTACTATCTTTAGTGCAAAAGCAAGAATGGTGGAGGGTGGCAAAAATAGCCTTAAAACAATGGATTAGGAGCACGGAGTAAGTAAGTAGAAGTATACAGAATTTTGTATGTGTGTATGCATATATATATATATATATATATATATATATATATATATACACACACACACACATATGTATATATATACACATTATGGATATATTCTTTGAGTAAAGAATCAGGAAGTACTCGATGTGGTGAACTGCAAGTATTATTACCAAAAAGAAAAAGATACTGTATGTCAACCAGCATGAAATAACTTGTTACCATTGTGCAAGTTATTCCTGACTCAGCTATCTATGTTTAGTTGGAATACTCATTTGTTAGAACAAAGATTAAAATTAATGCAAAGCCAGAAGAATGAAAATGCAAAAAAGAAATGACAGGCAAAATCCCTTCAACCACACTTATATCAGTCATCGACACCAAAAATTTGGGAATAGTTTGGGAAAGGAAATTGACACAGGTTTAACAACTCCATACAGAATTTCGATTGATGGAAATAATTTGTTATAATGAGGAGACCAAAAGAACCTGGAAAATACCTCAGTAAACACAATCTCTTTGAAAAAAGTGGAGGGATATGGCAGGCAAGGACTGAGCTCATTTAATATAAGGACTGTCTGCAGAGTTGAGTGCTCTTTTAAGACATTGAACTGTACTGAGAACTTTGGGACACTCTGTGTTAATTTATTTTTAAGATTCTGCAAAGATTCTTGCAAAATTATGAGCAGTATTGCCTATCAAAACAATTAGAAGCAGTGAAAGGAAAAAAAAGTTTTATAAAAGAAATCCACTGAGGGAGAAGGGGATCCACTAAACCAAGTGATCTCAGTGGCACTGAAGAGCAAAACTGGATGGAGAGCAACAAAGAAGAGAAAGATAAAAAGAACCTGTAAAATTTTTTTCATGACAAACTTTTCTCTCTCTCTCTTTTTTTTTTGCTTTTTGGAGAGGGGAGGGCAGGGCAGTTAGGGTTAAGTGACTTGCCCAAGGTCATATGGCTGGTTGTGTTAAGTTTCTGAAGCCGGATTTGAACTAAGGTCCTCCTGACTTCAGGGCCAGTGCTCTATTCACTATGCCACCCTGATAACAAACTTTTCATCATCAAGATGGAGCCACCACCTCTGCACTCTGATGCCTTTGCTGGTAGCAAAGATGTAAATGACACTGAAGAAAGAAACAAAAATGGGAAAAGCAGCTCAGTTTGATCAAGGACCCCAAAAGCTGTCCTGTGCTTTAGGCAACAGAGTTTTAGAGTGATTAAAGGATCAGTTCCCAAGGATAGATACCTAAGGTCAGCAGTTCTCAACCTGTGGGTTATGTTTAATTTGTAACAATGAAAATACATCCTGTATGTCAGATAGATTCATAACAGTAGCAAAATTACAGTTATGAAGTAGCAACGAAAATAATTTTATGGTTGTGGGTCACCACAACATGAGGAACTGTATTAAAGGGTCGCAGCATTAGGAAGGTTGAGAACCATTGCCTAAAGTGTAGGGAAAATGTTATTCATTATTGCCTCCCCAAAGTGACAGAGAATATAAATTATTACCAGTCTACATTTCTACTTTCCCATTTATATAAAATTTTTACAAACACCTTCATTAAACATATCCTTGATAACGATATTAGAACAAAATAGACTATTGCAAATTATCTACCACAGACCTTAGCTTTACTGTCACATAATTATGTAGAGAATACAAGAGAAGTGCAGTGAATACAAAAGCCCACTGTCCTTGTTTTTTGACTGTATAAAAATTATTTATTAGAGTAAAATGCTACCTTAAAGCTCTTCTCCAAGATGTGGCAGCTAGGTTACACAATGGCTAGAGTGCTGGATTTGAAGTCAGGAAGACATGCATTTAAACCCTGCCCCAGATACTTCTTAGTTTTGTGATCCTAGGCAAGTCATTTAACCTCCCTGTGCCTTGCCATCTGTTATAAGGAAGAGTTAGACTTAATGACTTCTAAGGTCCCTTCCAGCTCTGAATCTATAATCATATGTCTTTAGTGTATATGTCAAAATCATACAAGATACCTTGAAAAAGATATCAACAGTAGAAATAACTTTGTTCAGTGACCCTCTGATTATTTACATCCACTGGGATACAAAGTAGGGAGAAATTTCCTTGCCTAAGGTGTTTGTCATTGTCATGGAGGATGTCCACAATAAAATCCAAGTCAAAGACAGATTCCCAACATGTGATGATAACTTCTTGATGCTCCTATTTTTTAATGGCATGGCCTTGATTGCAATGAAAACCCAGAACATAGCAGAAATTCCTAAAAGAGTGAATTATCCATCTGGGGAAAAAAACAACAGCAGCAACAGATAATTGAAGACTGCCAATGATCTGCAATTGGATGGATGATGTGAAAAGCTCGTCCAAAAGGACATGGATCTTGGACTGCACATGTACAGCAAGCTGGGCCAAGAGTTGAACAAAAGAACAGCAACTGGGAAATTACATGGTTCTTCCTAAAACAAAGGCACAATTTGTGGTTGTTTGTCCTTCATTCTCAAAGAGGACCAGTGACATCAGGAGTGTGATGTCTTGACCTCCAAGTGGATTGGATTTAAGTGAGGCAGGGCTGTGCAAAGTCTTCAAATTCACTCTCTTCTCCAGAGTCATTGGGGTCTAGTTGCAAGACTGATGATGACTTCAGATACAGTGGGGGACCTTGGCCTTTTTAAGCTAAGATCTTTCCCAGGTCTCAGTTTGTCTGAGGCAATACTCATTCAATAAGATTTTTTTGCTGCTGAAATTGTAAGGCTAGGCATCTGTAACAACAAACATCCTAGCATACCCAAGATGGCTGCTAGCGCAGGTTCTTTGATCTGCTTTTCTAAAGGAAAGCAACTTTAAAGGGGTCAACAATCTTATGTTAATTCACTTAGTTCAAGGGGAAAAGTCAGCACCCTGAACTTCAGAGAAAATACAAGCAGAAATTTCAAGCAGAAAAGATACAGACAGAGAAAATAACACAAACCAACAGACAGGACTTCTAGCTGTCTGACCAAAGGTATACGTACAGTTACCAGGGAGAGGAGCACCAACATCTGGGTTTTCAAAGCCTGAGGACTCCTTAATGGCTCCTCAGAGTCTCGTCTGGCCAAATCACATGAACACTTCCAAAGAGTAAGCCCCAAAGAAATACCTCATTTCAGAGTATACATACCCTTCTTCAGAGCCAGAGGTCATCACAATCCTCGTGACTCACTGCCTAATTACAAAGTAACAAAATGTGTGGGGCTTCCTGAAAAACAAACCTCCCCTAATCCAGCTTCTCTTGTTGGGCTCCAGGTGAGGCCTATTAATTGGCAGGGAAGATGTTCAGTTCCCATTAACATTATATCATGGAAAACTATTGCTCTGAGATAATAAAACTGGAGATTCCCCAAAAGTCAATGAGATACACATGGTGGGCCAGAACAGCTTCTAACACATCACATATAGGAAATTATATGGAAGAACTTGTATATAAAGTATACATGCCTGGAAAAAGAAGGATGCAGTCAATGAACACCCTGTGAACTGCACTGATATCCATGAAAGATGAAGTTGTAACCTGGTAGATCGACCCCTTGTGCCAAAATTACTGGAGAACTTGAATGTAGTATTCACAGGTGTGAATGAGTGGCAACTGCATTAATGGAGGGGATAGCTAATCAGTGAGATCATAGATTCTCAACTTCTATCTCTATATCTCTCTATTACATTTATACCTACATCTATATCAATATGTCTAGTTGGTCATCTCATTAGTGGAAACTCCCTTCACTAGTACAAATCATCAACTTGTCTATAATTTAGAGGCTCAGATAAATCACCTTTTCTAATTTAGCTGCCTTAAGTGGCAACTAGATGGCACAATTTGTGGTTGTTTGTCCTTCATTCTCAAAGAGGACCAATGATATCAGGAGGCTGATGTCTTGACCTCCAAATGGATTGGATTTAAGTGAGGTACAGCTGTGCAAAGTCTTCAGATTCACTCTCTTTTCCAGAGTCATTGGGGTCCAGTTGCAAGACTGATGATGGCTCTAGATGCAGTGGGGGACCCTGGCCTTTTTAAGCTAAGATCTTTCCCAGGTCTCAGTTTGTCTGAGGCAATACTCATTCAATAATTAAAGGCTAGGTAAGAATTGAAGCAAGAGATGTCCTAGTTTGATTTCCTAAAAGAATAAGTCTGGGAAGGGAAAACACTTAGAGTTTCTGGCCAGAACAGAAACAATTCAGATGGCGCAATAGATGGAGCAGTGGGCATTAAGTCAGAAAACCTGAGTTCAAATCCAACCTCAGACACGTACTGACTGTGCGACCCTGGACAAGTCACTTAACCACTCTGTCTCAGTTTCCCCAACTGTAAAATGGTGATAATAATCTCTATTGAATTTTATATTCTTAGATTCTATTCATCCCTCTAACTGCCAAAATCTGTTTGGATCTCAACTCAGTCAATCCAGTATATTAACTATTGCTTGAAACTTTGTGTCTTCTAATAACAATCATAATGATGATGATAGACAGCATTTACGTAGTGCTTATTATATGCTAAGTACTTTACAAATATTATTTAATTTAATCTTCACAACGCTTCTTTTATTATTCTCATTTTACAGTTGAGGAAATTGAGGCAAATATGGTTAAGTGACTTACCCAGGGTCATGCAGCTAGAGAGTGTCTTAGGTGAAATTTGAACTCAGGTCTTCTTGGCTCCAGTTCCAGCAGTCTATCCACTGCACCACTTAGCAGCAATTGTATAATCATTTATTGATTTAATGAATATGCCATCCATGTCTTTATCTAAATCATTGATAAAGATGTTAAATACCTTAGGACCAAGCACAGATCCCTGTTGCACTTTGTTGTAGAACTACCTTTCACACTGATAATGAGCTGTTAATGAATACTTCTTGAGTCTAGATGTTCAACTAATTTTTTATTATATTATAGTCTAGCCCACATCTCTCCATCTTCTTAACAAGATTGGGATGAGAAACTTCATCCCATGTTTCACAACAATCAAGCTAGACTATAGCTATAGCATTCCACTGATATACTAGTTTTAGTAATACTGTCAAATAAGGAAATAAGGTTAGTTTGGCACAACCTGTTCTCATTGAAATCATGTTGGCTTCTTGTAATCACTGCTTCATTTTCTAAATGTTTGCCAACTATCCTTTTAATGATCTGTTCTTTATTTTAAAAAAATTTCCCAGTAATTAAAATTAAACTTTCTGGCTCAAAGTTTGTAGACTTTATTCTGTTCCCTTTTTGGGACAATATTTGCCTTTTTTTTTTATCTTGAGGTGGTCTTCCCACGTAGATATGACCCCCTGATTCTCTAGGGAGGATGTACCATCAGTTGTGGCCTGGTAGTTTCTCAGTTAGGAGACCCATGCCCTCGGACCACTAGCTTCTTATACAGATCCCCCAGTGCTTAGGAAGGTACCTCTCTGCCCTTTTCTGTTCTTCTTCCCAAAATGTTGCTCCCCCTACATCCTTTTGCTTTTTTCCCATGATCTCTAGAGGCTGAAGTGAATTTATTTGAATTAAGTCACTGTATCATTTTCTGTGTCATCACCTTAGGCCTAGGTTTTAATTTTCCTCTTACTCCTTCAGAAGTGTTAATATCATCTTCCTAAATTATAAATTACTTTAAACAGAGACCTTGTCTTTATATTTCTTCCTTTACCCTACAGTAATTGTGGATACATAGTAGGTAATAGTAAGTTCTTGATTGATTATTAAGCAAAGTAGAGGATTCTTTATTTCCTATTATTCCAATTGCAGAGAAATGTCTTCCTTAATTTACTCATGTAAAGTAAGTTAATATGAAGAATATTATTTGAGTTGCTTTCAAAATTTTATAACTTTGAAATAAATACCTAGTACAGAGTTAGCAATTATAAGTTTCAATAAATAAGAATAAATAGTTTCATTTAATTTTCCATATATTTATTATTTGAGACAACATATATATCTCTTTATGTATATATACATCTATCTATCTATCTATCTATCTATCTATCTATCTATCTATCTATCTATCTATCTATATCTTCTCAGCCATGAGCAATAATAAAAGAAAGACAAAACTCTAGGCAGCCAGCCTTAGTTTGGCCCCAACATCTGTTTGCCATCAGCAATGGTATCAAGAGGGTCAGGGCTTCAAGATTGTTCCGCACATCAAACGAAATCAGATCATAGCCATGATGAAACATCAGACCAGTACAGCCACAAATCAAATAGTACAAACAATTCCTGTCTTATATCATCATCCAAGAGAAGCAGAACTGTCAGTATTCCGTGAGGTCAGCTGAGGTAATCAAAGCTGTCCTTCTTGTCTTGCTTTTAACTACAGTGGTTGAAGCTCTTTTCTCTTTGAGAATTTGTAATCATTCAGTTGACTACTTAGAGTGTAAAGATGCAGCTCATCTCCAATTTGTAGTCTGTAAAATATCCAAATTATAGGTTAGTAATGACTTTTTTTTTGAATGAATGAAACATGTCAATGGGGAGGTTTGGGAAGTTTTGAAAGCACATTTAAGGTCTGAAAACAATTGTACTATAAAAAGTGATTTTGTGGACTTGGCTTTTAAAGCTAGTAGAATTGAAAATTTACTTGTAAAGTTTTTTTTTAATATAGTCAATCAATATTTTTTTGACAAAATTTTAATTGAAATGAACTCATTGCAAAATCATCTTTGTCTGTGGTATATGATTTCACACAGATGGTGATCACAGACTAACATCAGAATTCATGAAAACAACTTTTTGTAAAAAAAGAAACTGTTAGCAAAAAGGAAATAAAGAAATTGATATTAATAATAACTGCTCCATTATTTTCAGGATTTTGAATATTTAAGTATATTCCAATTTTAATTTATTTGAAGTTTTGGTTCTAAAATAGTAGCATAATAAAATATTGATTTGGTTAACAATTATACTTTTTATTATAATATTTTTGTTTTGAGGAGAAAAATATTTGTCTTAATTAGCTACTAAAAGTTTGATTTCTTGGTCTGGGTTTTATTGTTGTTGGTTTTTTTCGAGAATATAGTTTTTGCTCAGAAAGTAGCAAAACTGGTTCAAATTAGGTTAAAATACTTTAAAAATATTATCCCAAATTCAATCTTTACTCCATCCCAAAATGATTTAACATGAAAACTAGCATAGATAGCTGTAGTATAAGCAATTTAGTTATAATCCATTTGATTTATGGTCAGATTTTTGTTTCTATTTGCTTAAAAATGATTAAACTTACCATTAAATAATCGTAAGTCATAAGATTGAAATTTTTTTTTTAACTTAGGGCTTTGGATATATGGATATATGTGTATAAGATTTTTAGCATATGTATTATGCGATACATTGGCTCTTATATGCGAGTTACATATATTAAAACAATAGCTATGCAGAATTTGACAGTTTTCTGACAGGCTTATGCATAGAAAACCAGCAAATGCCAGTTAAATTATATTGTCAACAGTCTAGTCTTGTTTCTATAAAACTAAAGATCATAGACATTAAACTTTAAAATTTCTTTTCATTAACATGTACTTTTACATACTTTTCTTTAGAGGTAGAGACTTTTTGTTTCCAAAATTGTAATTGTCCCAGAATACATCTAAAATATCCCCAAAGAATTAAATATCCATCATGAGTGATTAGGGTAACAGTTTATAAAAATGGGTCTTGGAGTAGCTTTGTCAAAGTTGTGGTACCTACTATTATCCTGGCATTTGCTCTTCCAAAATTCCTTGTGCTATATTCTCTCCGCACAGTCTATGATATCCAAAAAATGAAAATAATTAAATTTACTATAGTAAAATTATTTCATTTAACATATGTGACTTTATGCACATAGATAATTTTCATGAGGTGTTCTCTCTTTTTGCTCAGCTTAAGTAACCCATTTAATTTAAAACATATATGATATTTTAATATCTTATAGATGTTATGAAATATACAAAATGTTTTAGTAATAAAATTATCTAATCATTTAAAACAATTCTCTCAGTTCCATGATTCACCCGTTACTCTATCGCTTGCAAATAATCACATTAGAAAATAGCTGTGCATTTTGGACAAAGGTCACCATTTCAATTATTTAATGTTAATTTCTTAACCTAAGAGTTGTCTTCCTTTTTGAGCTTTGAGATTTTTGTCTGTTAGAGATGGCTCGATTTCCTGTATTCTAATCCTGTTTCCTTACCTCTGGTTCTCTTTTTAGCTGCTGGAGGAGGGCACTCCAAAGCTGCAATGGAACATGGCTGCTGATGAGCATTCTTGGCAGACAGTACGGAGGCACACTAGAACCTGCAGACAGACCCCACCACGTTGACGTTTCTGTTTCAATCGGAGAACCTTTTTTAGATCCAGTCAAAAAAAAATTAAAGGTAAAAACAACCCAGAAACCCAGCAAATCGCTTAAGGGGTGCAATTAAAAATGATTTTCATCCTGTCTTTTTTGCATGGTTTAACAAAACTAATGTTTACTCATTTACAGCTCAGTAAGAGGATAATGTGCTTAATGAAAGAAAAATCTACTGACAGCCACGTTTATTGCTCTTCATTAGCATTGGTGCTTAATTTAATATAGATCTGAATAGACATTAGGGAGCCTGCAGGAGGTTAAATGGTGAAAATATAATAAATTAAATCAGAGATTATTGAATTTACTGTTTAGTTTCAGTGACACCCAACAGACACAATTCATTAGACTTATTCTTTGGGGGAAAAAAAGAGAATAGTTCAAAGTTTCAAGTTCCATTTATTCATTTATGCAGTCAACGTTTGTTCAAAGAATATTAACATAATTATGAGATGTAGCCTGAGACACTCCTACAATTGATATGTGCACATTGTCTCCTAATGGAATGTTCCTTAATGTAAATATGGAACTTGACTTTACTTTTGACCTTATGTTTTCAGTGAATCTAGTAGAATAAAAAAAAAGAACACTTATTATTTCTGATATTTTGACCTTTGGAATTAAATACACAAATTTCTAGCTGTGCAGTGAGAAAGAATCCAACTCATGTTAAAAATAACAATAATTTTTAAAAATCACCCTTCGTCTTTAATCCCTCCAAGTATTTGTGAACATCCAGTCTGCTATCAAAGTTCTCTATAATGTAAACAACTTGCTTTACACATCATAGGAACTGTCCTGTCAGAATTAGGAGCATTTAACTGCTGTGCTCATCCAAGAACTTCCAAAAGAGGAGTGATTTCTCTCACTTTTGTAAAGCTAGTGAGCAAAAAGTCAGCTCTGGATAGCAAATTACATAAATGCAGACAAATTAATCTTGGAGCTTATTATAAAGGAAATGGTATGATTCTGTCCTTGAATATACAACAGATTATTTTATCAAACTTGGCAAAAAATTCAAAACAATCTGCCTTTGGTGAAGAAACTTGTTGCTATGATATTTGACAAGAATTACAAGATGATATAGAATTGTATTTGATTATATATATTCCTCGAAGTTTAAATTTTGACTACCTTTGTTTACTCATTCTCTGAGCTATCTGCAAGTGTAAAAACACTTGGGCTTTATTTCATCATGACCTTAATTTGATTTAAATATTCATGTACTGCTTCATTAAGTTCTTAAATTACTTTGATTAATAAGGCATTCTTGCCTTTTATATATGGATGGTGTGTTGGAATAGATATATTTAAGAATTGTTCATAGCTAGAGTTTTAAAGAAAATCTCCAGGACAGTTTTGCTTCAGATAGCATTATTATGCACATAACTAGGCACTGGGGAGGATTTTCAATTTTATGAAATAATTTCTCTTCATTTTAATTCTCTTTGCCTTTTAAAATCAAGTCCAGAACAGCAACAG
This sequence comes from Pseudochirops cupreus, assembly GCA_028627135.1. Lineage (NCBI taxonomy): Eukaryota > Metazoa > Chordata > Mammalia > Diprotodontia > Pseudocheiridae > Pseudochirops > Pseudochirops cupreus. Next base: position 31,818,858 of record CM053583.1, on the reverse strand, counting down.
CAACAAAAAAACTTCTCTGCTTTGTCTGCATGTTGTTGGCTGTGTTTCACTGTGAAATGCACTGCTGTTCTTTTAGCACCAAAATGTTGGCACACATTCCTGAAAATTTCACACCATCTCTTGCTGGATCAGCAAGCTTAACCTACCAAAATCTGGTGTTGTGCAATGGTTTTTGACTGATAATCAATCTTTATGCTGCTCGACAGTTGTTGCTGGGACACAGACTAGAGCAGGTGGCAGATGTGCTTCGTCTTTGGAGAAAAGAAATGGTAGGTGAGCTTGGACACAGAATAGCACATCACACGTCCATTAAGAAGACTTTTACGAGGATAAGTTGTCATAGTTTTTAAAAAAATCACGTTGGTGAGTTAAACTCCTGAGAAAATCAAAACGTGGATATTTAGTGTATCTCAAAAGACTTGTCTAAATGTACATCATCTTACTTGTCAAAATCAGACTGCCTTCTGAAGCATGGGTTATGGACAAGTCGATGTGCATATGCAAATTCTTTTGAAGTTTGGGGGAAAATTCTGAGTAAGAAGGCTTTTTTAAAAATTGAAGAAATGAACATCCTGAAGTTTGCCTTAAAACAGCTGGCGAAGACTGGGTGTCTTAGATGCACCTTTCCTGCCTGTGTAGGAATCTTTAATACACAACTATTCCAAAAGACATTGTTCAAGATGGTGATACACTGATTTTTAACATTTAACCCTTTGGAGACTTTAGTATCTAATTCCTTTCAGTAAATATTTATAGAGGCCTTATTAAGTGCCTAGAATTAGGACACTTATACCAATTATACTCTGTACAAGGAGGTAACAATCTTGTTGAGATAAAAAGAAATGAATGTGTGAATAAAAAGAATTATGAAAGATTACATGATTGTGTGGGCCCCCAGAAGAAAACTCACTATTGCTTGTTGCATGGGAAGTCAGTGATACATAAATGGCAGTATTTATTTAACCATTGGATTTTTGTGGAAAAAATTTTTTTTTCATTCTTGGGATGAGAAAGGCAAAAGTGAATTAGTGAAGAATGCTAATGAATTACACTTAAAATTCTAATAGAGAAAATACCATATCCCTGAGGTAATCTTAATTCCTAAATTTCTGCCCCAACTTTTCTCCCCCTTCCCCAGGATCTTCACAGATGATGAGGGGCTCCAAATATTTAATCTGTTTATTGTATACCTGAAAAAAAAATTCCCCTAACCAAAAGGTCTTATTAAGATCAATGTCCGGGTCAAAGTTGATGTAAAAAGATTGGGGGTAGAAATTCAATTATAGGGCCATGGTTACATTTTTAGAATGGACTAAATAACCATTGTAGAAGTAGTTGTTTCTGGACTGGCTTATTTCACTCCTCTTCAGCTGTTTCTATGTTCTACCAATCTAGAACTCTCTTACCTCCTCTTGGTTAGCGCGATTTTACCTTTATGTCTTCAATCACATCCAGCACTGCTTAGAAACAGACTTCCTCCATTTTCAACTCTGTCTATTAAAATCCCCTCCAAAGCCCAACTCTGATGTCAGCTCCCCTTCATGAAGCTCTCCCCCAAACCTCCCTCCATTAGATTGCAAGCTTCTTGAAGGCAAAGCCTATTGTTTTAAATGTTTATATACATCATGCTGTCACAGGATATTAGTTTTATTGGA
>CM053583.1:31784536-31816703 GCA_028627135.1 Pseudochirops cupreus | reverse complement strand
GAAATATACAGTACTGGGGTAGGGAGATCCATTTTTCCCTACCGGAAAGTCAGAGGGGTGATGGGGGAGGATATAGGAGAAAGCTGACTGGGGGGGGGGGGGTAATACAGTAGGATTGCTGTTTTGGGGTGGTGAGTAGGGGAAAGATGGGGAGAAAATTTGTAAATCAAAATCTCATGGAAATGAATGATGTAAACTAAAAATAAAAGTTTAACAAAAAGAAAAGAAAAGCAAACATGAAAAAAACAAATAAATAATATAAGGTTAAACTAAAAAAAAAAAAGAGAGAGAGAGAGAGATAGCACCCTAAGCAGGGAGATAATAGCAGTTAAAGAGCTGGCCTCAGAGGCAAGAAGGCCTGGGTTCAAAAATTGACTCTGACACATACTGGCTGAGTTGATGAAAGAAAAGTCAATGATAAGACCACCCAAAAGGGTTCAAATACTGGGATAATAAGAGGAAACGAAGTTACAAATGGGATTAGAATTAGCCAGGGGGAAGTGACATATGTCTGACCCAATAATGGACTTTTCAAGGAGAAAGGAGAGAAGAACAAAATGGTTTTCATCTTTCAATGTCTGAACCACAAGATCACCAAAAATGGTTCAAAATTGTAGACCACGTATACACACTCAGTTGTGTATAGAAATGTAACTTACCTAATAAGGAGATAGGAAAGGAAGAGGATAAGAGAAAAGGGGAAGGATGGTAAAAGAGAAGACATATTGAGGGAAACCGTGATTAGAAGCAAAATAGACTTTTGAGGAGGGACAGGGAAAAAAGAAAGAGAGGAAGAAACAGAAGATAATGGGAAGAAGGGAAATACACAGTTAGTAATCTTAACTGTGAATGTGAATGGGATGAACTTGCCTATAAAACAGAAGCAGATAGCAGAATGGATTAAAAACCACCTGACACAGAAAGCACACATAGTTTAAAAAAAAAAAGGTGGGGGCAAAGTAAAAAAGGCAGAGGTAGCAATCATGATCTCAGACAAAACAAAAGCGAAAATGTGCCTGAGAGAAATAATCTTGGAAATCACATTTTCCTAAAAGGTACCATAGCACAATGAAATAATATAACAAATGTTTACAGCTAGTTTCTCTGATAAAGACCTCATTTCTCAAATATATACTGAATATAGAACTGAATCAAATTTATAAAATAAGAGCCATTCCCCAATTAATAAATGGTTAACGGATATAAGCAGGCAGTTTTCAGAAGAAGAAATCAAAGCTATCTAATAGTTATATGAAAAAAATGCTCTGAATCACTATTGATTAGAGAATTGCAAATTACAATTCTAAGGTACCACCTTACACCTATCAGAAATGACAAATGTTAGCGGCGATGAGGGGAAATAGGTACATCGATGAGCTGTTGGTGGAGCAGTGAATTGGTCCAACCATTCTGGAGAACAATTTGGAACTATGCCCAAACGGCTACAAAACTGTGCTTACCTTTTGGCCCAGCAATATCACTGCTAGGTCTGTATCCCAAAGAGATCAAAGAAAAAGTGGAAAGGACATATATATACAAAAATATTTGTAGCACCTCTTTATATGGTGGCAAAGAATTGGAAATTGAGAGGATGCTCATCATTTGGGGAATGGCTGAACAAGTTGTGGCACATGATTGCGATGGAATATTATTATGCTAAAAGAAATGAGAAGGGGGGTGGTTTCAGAAAAACATGGCAAGACCTATGTGAACTGATACCAAGTGAAGCAAGAAGAACCAGGAAATGATTGTACACACCATAATAGCAATATTGTAATGTTGATCAGCTATGAAAGACTTGGCTACTCTGATCAATATAAGGATCAAGGCAATTCCAAAGGACTCATAATGAGAAAAATGCTGTCTGCCTCCACAGAAAACTGATGAATTCTAAGTACAAAATGAAGTATAATTTTCTCACTTTCATGATTTTTACTGCTTTTTAAAAATATGGCTAATATGGAAATATGTTTTGCATGATTTCACATATATGACTGATATCATATTGTTTGTCCTCTCAGTAGATTGGGGAGGGGTAGGAAGGAAGGAGAGAGTTTGGAACTCAAAAGTTAAAAAGAAAAGATTGTTAAAAATAATATTTTATTTTTAAAAAATTGAATAAGAAAAAGCATAGCAGATTGCATTTGGGAAATTTCATCATATTTTAAATGACCACAAGCTCCTCCCTGAAACAAAAATACATTCTTATGGAAACTTTCAAGCCTCCAAGAATTTGCAGCATCCACGGCTGTGAATCATAGGGCACCACAATCAAAATAGCAGATTCCCCAAAGGATAATGGACAGGCATACAGTAGACTTACATAAGCTAAAATATATTATTAATAGTAACCTGTATAAAGGAAATTATGTCAAAGATGCCATCTGAGACAAAGGTAGGAGAGGGGAAAGATGGGAACCATTACAGAATCATATAATGAGAGTGAAGGATACCTGCTGTACTGGAGCTGAAATGATTTGCAAATAATAAATATTTGTAAATAAATAAATTCATAAATCTCTAGATTTGTAAAAATCATCTGTAAACATGTGTAAATATCTAGATAAAGGCCTACAAGACATTTTGCAGACCTCTTTATGGAGGATTTAGGGGAGAATGTTGACAAGAATTGCTTGGGGCAGCGAGGTTGTGTAGTGAATAGAGCATTGGCCCTGGAGTCTGGAGGACTCAAGTTCAAATCCGACCTCAGACACTTAACACTTACTAGCTGTGTGACCTTGAGCAAGACACTTAACCCCAATTACCCTGTCTTCCCCCTTCCAAAAAACAAAAAAAGAGTTGCTTAGGATGAGAAAGCACGAACGGGTCGTGAGTCACACAACTGGAGAGAGGACCTATAGGCCCTTTAGAGCAGCGATGACAAAGCTATGCATTGGACCAGACATTATGGAAAATTGCTTGGAATAAGCCCAGAAAGTTATCAGATTGTGCATACCCTTTGATCCAGCTATAAAACTAACAGACCTGCATCCTAAAGAAAGCCAAGAAAGAGGGAAAAGATCTATAAGTGGCAAAATATTCATAGCAGGTCTTTTCCACATTGGAAACTAAAGGGGAATCCCTCCTATTTGGGAATGGCTAAACAAAGTGTGATACAGGAATGTAATACCATATTACTGTGCCACCAGAAATGAAAAAAGAGACCATGTCAAAGCGAACCAGGAAGGTGCCTATGGACTTTGCAGAGCAAAGAGTACGGAAATAGGAGAACAATTTTATATGATGAAAACAACATTACAAAGAAAAACTACTCTGGAAGACTTGAGCGTTCTGATCGATGCAGCGATAAACCGCAAACCCAAAAGAATGAAGACAAAATACGCTGCTACCTCCTGACAGAGAGAGGGTAAACCAAAAACACAGCAAGGAACATTCGTTTCCACACGTGGCCAATGTACCACTGTGTTCTGTTGGACTGTATAACTACACAGCGAGGGCTTTGTTTTGGGGGATTTTTTGCTGCTAATTTTGGAGATGGGAAGATAGTGGGAAAGGAAAATGAATTTTTAAAAGATTGTCAATGGGAAAAAATAAAAACTATACACTAAAATATACACATATCATTGAGATCACAGATCAATTTTAGAATTAAAGTAGCATTGATTATTATAGTTATAATTACTTATTTTTAAAATTAAGATTTAACTTATTTGCATCAAATTTTTCCCTTAATAATCATAGGAGACAAAAAAATAACACATGCTACTGAGAAAGCAACATCTGAAAATATTCCACTGTTTATTTCACATTCCACAATCTTGAGAGAGGTTACATCTTAGTATTTAATCAGATGAACAGCACTACCTCTCCCCCCCGCCCCAAACATTCAATTTCAAACACCGAATGAACAATTTCACAACTTAGGGTTGATGAAATACATCAAGTATTGAAAAACTGCATGTTTTACATTTAACTAACTAGGCAAAAAAAAAAAAACAAAAAAACCCAGCTTACTCCTTCTTCTTAGGCTCTTGTCTTGGCTCCATATGGTTTCTATATCTATCAGAAGTCATGTTTACGCTTCTTAAGGGCAAGGATAATTTTATTTTTGTCTTTGTCTCTTGAGCACCTAGGATAGTGCCTTGACTATGAGGGGCTCTAACCAAATATTTATTGAATTCAATTAAATTGGTCAAATGAAACAAAACTTTTAATAACTGAATTGTGAAACACATTTTCAAAAATCAATTTTTGTAAGCAAGCCCGGGCATCAACCAATTAAAAATCAATGGACTCAAATGGGAGTATGTTGGGAGTTTGTACCATGTTCTAAAAGACAAATTATCCATAAAATTAAAGGAAGGAAAGTTAGCGTAGTCACCCACAAGCTAAGCCAACCCATGAGGTATACCTTGGTCAAGCAGGTTAAAGCAGCCCTGAGACAACAGAGGTTTGACAACCTACTAGTTTTAGTCATGTGCATGACCCCATTTGTGTTTTTCTTGGCAGGGATACTAGAGTGGTTTGTTATTTCCTTCTCCAGTTCATTTTACAGATGAAGAAACTGAGGCAAACAATGAAATGACTTACCCAAGGTCACATAGCTAGCAAGTGTCAGAGTCTCGATTTGAACTCAGGAAGATAGAATTCCCAACTCCAGGCTCTACATGCTATCCACTGAGCTACATGGCTGCCCCAAAACTACTAATACTGATCCCTAGTTTGCTCCAGTAGACACTGCTTGTTTCTAAACTGTCTTTCCCCCACATTCCAAGCCAGGGCTACATTTCTGGATTCTCAGTAAATTGTGGAAGACCACCAGCATCTCCAGGGGCAAACATAGATTCTTCTGTCTGGCATTCATTGTTGTTTTTCCTTCGTTTTTTAAAAAGGACCAATGGCATCAAGAATGATCAAATAATAAATAAAATTGTGAAATTATTGAATGATAAAATAATGAAATAATAAAATTTGTGTGCAAATTGGATTTAAGTGAGGCAGAATTGCTTGAAGTCATCAGCCTTACTCTCTCTTTCAAAGTTATCAGAGTTCAGCAGCAAGACAAAAGTCAAGAAGACTGGTGATCCCTCTGGATACAGTGGATGACCTTGGCATCTCCATTGTTTGACCAAGCTCCAAGCACTCCACAGTGCCTGCTTCAGCCTCTTCATGGTCCACTGAAATAAAATGCTCACACCTGCCTATTCTACTCAGGAAATCTTCACATGTTTAGGGTAGATACCCTATTAATTCACTGACTCATTTTAGGCCCTTTGGTTTCCCTCAACCTGGTTTAGCCTAGTCTGCCAAGATGGTTTTACCTGGGTGTGGCCACTGTGCATGCTACAGCTTCTTGGAGCTACTGGTGAGAGTTGGGTGGACACCAAAGGTGGAAAAGCAGCCCTGAAAAAGGCTCAGCAGCCCTCACACAAGAAGTACTAGTCCTCCCTAAACACCCCATCCACCCCACCTTTAAAATGAAGCCTTTCCTGAAGCCCCAATTTCTAGTGCCTCCCTCTCAAAATCACCTTTTCTCTATTCTGCATCTACTTACATCTCTATATATTGTCTCCCTAGATAGACTGTAAGCTCCTTGAGGATACAGACTGTTTTTGCTTTTGTCTTTATGTGCCCAGTATGTAGCATAACGCCCAGAACATATAGTAGGCACATACTGACTGACTGATTAAAGACCTATCAGGTTGATGTTTCTTCATTACCTCATTCACAATTTCTAACAAGGACACTACTATAACTGATAGTTGTGACAGTTAGAACCAAACTGTTGAAGGCTTTGAATGGAAGGATTAGAAGCTTGGTTATTGGTTACTTAGCTGCTTTTATTGCATCAAAAGGTTGGTGAGGACTTGGGAAATTCTTCCAAAAACAAGGTAAAGATCAACTCTAAACAGAAAAAAAACAAATCGTGAAAAAATAATATCCTCCATCAATTCCAGCATGACTCGTGGGTTTTTTTGTTAATACTGTGTATACAGTGTTAGTCCCAATGGATGGATTAACATTTGTAAATAGTCTAGGAAATATGACTCTTAGCAACCTTGGCTCTTTTTTCCACCATGTTATTTAGATTATTAAGCTTTACCCTTATTTTGAAAAGTCATCAAGTCTTACCAATCCTTAAATGCACTAATATTACCAAGGAAGCAGAAGAGGGCCAGGCAGGACCAAGGGTCAAAAATATTCAGCACTGAGGAGCCAGTCTTCAGGTGCAGAGTACATTTATAACTACAAAAAGATTCACCAGTAAACTTAAAATTGAATTCAATTAAAAATATTTGCACTAATATCATCAGGAATACAGTTCTTATGCACCTGTATAGCTTTTCTTTTTTACTAATCCATAATAATAGTTCTGGATTTCATCTTAAGGTGGAAACATTTTAGTAGTCAATGGAGTATTTCCTATATGTAAAATATTTAAATCGTCTTGTGTAATGGTAATGGGAATTTGAAGATCTTCTTTGTCCCTTGTATTTGCAATCAAATAGGTACTTAGCACCTTGTTCCAACTTCATGATTGTGTCAAGTATTAAGACCCAGAACTTGTGAATCCCACAGTGGGATAGACTTGATGATGTAAAGGAAGGGGCTGGAAAAGGGAGGAGCTAATACCTTATATAAAGAAAAGCCCAAGCTAAAGAGCCACAACTTCTGGGAGCAAGCATCTGGAGGCTGGGCTGCTACTACTAGAAAGAGAGGAGAGAACTGAGAACTGAACTGAGAACTGAGAAGAATTGAAAAAAGAAATGAGAACTGAGGACTGAACTGAGAAATGAGAAGAGAGGAGAACTGGGAGGAGGCATGGCTGTGGTGTCAGTATTTTGTCTGTCTGTTGTGATGTTTCTTTGTCAGATTCATCTGCTAATAGAGGAGGGTGCTGTTGTTACAGAAGCCCTGGGACCTTGCTGCTGGTTCAGCAGCCCTGAAAGAGGATTTTCTTGTTGTATGTTTACAGAAATCCTGGAGGAGGGTCTTGCTGACAATTTCAGAGGTCCAGGGAATATAATGATGATTTGTGTTGATTCCTCAGCCCTTGTTGTCAGGTCAATGTTTATTTCACAGGCAGAAAGTGAATTGATGCCAGCAATGTGTGTGAATGTTATTGTGGCTTTGTTAAGCTTTTTCTTCCCAGGAACAGAAACTATGAAGGACTTGAGGTAAACCAGAAACTGCTACCTTCAATATAGAACAGGAACTGCACAAGAAGCTGGACAAAGGACTGATAGCTGTCTGCCTTTGAATACAGGTGGCAGGTGGATAGATTTGGGCAGGAGCTGGGACCATGGAAGAGGAACCATGGAAGCTGAGAGCCAGCCTTGAGTCAAGATGAAAAGACTTCCCCTTGGGTATTTAATGCAAACTGAGAAAATCATGACTCACTGTGACCTAGGGATGGAGAATTCTCACCTTTATATTTAGATTATTGAGTTAAGGACTTCTCTAATTAAGAAGAAAAAGGATTTTTTTGATTGAAGAGATTAAGACAATGTGACCTAGAGGTGGAGGACTTTGACCTTTGTACTTTGTGTCAATTAAGGAGGCTTGCCTTTTAATAACTATATTATTGTTGAGAAACATAATAGGAATCACAGGATTTCTAGCTAACTTTATGTATATATCACTAATTAAATGATGGCTAATTGTTAATTAGAAATTAAAGAAATACAAATGTGTTCATTCTGATTTAACATAGTTAAATATGTTATCTTCTGTTTAAAACTATGTGACCACTTTGGTGAAAACTATGTGGCCACTTTAGTGATAAGTTGCTAAGTTATAACATTGTGAATGCTGTACTTTGATTTTCTGTGAATGTTTTGCCTTAATTTGTTACTGAATAAATAGAGAGTTCGGCATACTGTGTAATCAGAAACTTGAAAGCTGTTCACAGCAGCAGTCGTCTGGAAAGCTGCTCATGCTTGGCTTTATATCTTGACAATTTTTTGGTTGAATAAAAATGTTAAGTTGATAGCATCTAGGTGGCACAGTAGAGTGTTGAACTTTGGTGTTACAGAGACCTGAGTTTGAATGCTGCTTCAGATGATTACTATGTGACATTTAACCTCTCTCAGTCTCAGTTCCTTTATCTGTAAAATAATAGCACCTACCTCCCAGGGTTGTTGTAAGGATAAAATAATATGTAAAATACTTTACCAAGCTTACAGAGCTATACAGTTAGAAGCAGTAGTAGTGGCAGAGGTAGTGGTGGCAGTGGAAGGAGAAGGAAGAGGAAAAGAAGGAGGAGGAAGAGAAGGAAAAGGACAAAATGGAAGAAAAGAAGGAGGAGCAGTAGCAGCAGCAGCAGCAACAGCAGCAGCAGTAGTAGTAGTAGATCATTACTATTATTTCAATACAATATTTCTTCTCTAATGTTACTGAAAAAAAACAATAGTATAGTTATTAAAAGTAGGACATAACCATATGTTAAGGAGAGCTTGAGAAACATAATAGGAATCACAGGATTTCTAGCTAACTATATGTATATATCACTAATTAAATGATGGCTAATTGTTAATTAGAAATTAAAGAAATACAAATGTGTTAATTCTGATTTGACACAGTTAAATCTCTATGGCAAAGACACAAGTACTACAATGTATGGTATTAACACATGTATAGATCATTCGTTAATTCTTTGAAAAAGTGCTATTTTCTTCTGGTCCCCACCCTTTGCACAAGCTTCACTTGACTATACTCCTCAAAAAACTGCATTATTATGACTATTTTCTAACACTCAGTGGTGCCCCTTAAATATTCTCTGAGTTCTGTCTCAAACTGCAAGGAGAGAGGAAACAAAGCATTCTTGCATTTCCTTTTCTCCTGCTGGAGATAACTGACAAATTTAGGAAGATGTGAGAAGGAAAGATCTAAAAGAAGGTCAACAAGCTTCAAGTCTTTATTTGACTCTTCTGGGAAACTGAGTTTTTCTGGTTTGTAAAATCCTTAATGATTATTTTTTCAGTCTAAGAAGATGAGCCACTATAATGCAATGGGCAAAACAAATAGTTGTGAGGCTTGTGTTAAAGTTCTATTTGTGCAATTAACAGGATGTTTGAAAACCCCAAGGCAAATCACTGAACCTCTGGAGTGAGGCGTGTTGTCTTCAGTCAAAAGTCCACAAAGGCATCATGACTGAATCAACTTTTCCATTGAGAAAAGGAAATTGTAATGGCTTGTTCATTGCATTCAGGAGTTGTTTCACTGAAACAACTGCATCTGTTTGTGTCTTTCATCCACATTGTGTGAACAGCACATGATTTCAGCACTGAGTAAAACAATTCTTAATCCACTAGTGTCAGAGAGAGCCCTGGGCCTGGAGTCAGAAAAACCAGAAAGATTAGAGTTCAAATTTGACCTTCAGACACTTACTAGCTGTGTGACCCTGGACACTTATCCCTGTGTAACCCCTGCCTGCAGAAATCTGGAGCAGGAAATGGCAAACCATTCCAGTATCTTTGCCAAGAAAACTCCATGGATAGTTGGTCGATGGGATCATGAAGAGTCAACAAAGTGCTAAGCCTCTCAATTTTTAAAGTTATCCTAAAGGTAGGCTAAGATTTTCACTACATAGACCCTATACACATTATTTTATTGTTTTGATGACAATTTATAATCAACAATGTGAAAATTTATCATTTAAAACTTTAGTTTTGATACTCCCACAATCCACTAGGAATGTAAAGATGCAATGAACAATAGTTCACTGATAGATAATACTTAAAGGATTTGCAAAGTGCTCACTGTACACTTAATTTGACTTCATGAATGTCTTGTTAATTCTACTTGGACCTTAAAAAAATTATAGAAGAGATTGTCTTCTAAAACAGCAATTACAGAGCACAACAAATTTCTTTTAGAATTTCCAAAGAAACTGAGATCAAAAAAATCTAATTAGCCCAATGCCCCCTTCCTATATACATATGAAGGAATACCCAATTATCTTGAAAAAGGCAATTAAAAATACAATTAATAATCTTAAGACTGTTATAATTCATTTGATAATTACATTTCTCATGAAGATACTGTCAACATAAACTGTGAAACTGTAGCTCGATCATGTTTATAAGCATCATGGACAATATGTTCACTGCTCTGTTGTTCTTAAATGCTGTGTTGCAGTTTTTCTTAACAGGTAATAAGTGACATAAAACATATTTGATTTCCTGATTCATAATTTCAGTTCTATCTAATATGTTGCTATGAACTCATGCCTTCATTTAATGCACATTAGAAGATGAGTTAAATGGCCAAACTAAGAAAAAAAATAGTAACTACATCTTTACTTCACATGCAAAAGGATGCAAATAAACATTAGTTTTGACTTATAGCTTTTAGGGAGTCATAAAGTTACACTTTCTAATTGATAGAGCATAGCACAATGCCATTCTAATTGTATTGTCATTTTCAAGGTCTTCACTCTTCAGAAATACCCATTAAATATTGTTTATCAGTCAAGAAAGTTCAAATAAGTCACATGCAGATGACAATAAATATAGAAAAGCTCGGTATTCAATGGTGTCTCATTATTTTTAAAATATATCATTTCTGATTTTTTTTCTTGATTTTACCATGATGGAAAAAAATGTAATTACAGTAGTTTTAAAACACGCTGTCAGAAAATGTACTTTTTAAACTAGGGAGAAAGGGTCCATCCTACAAAATGCTATTTTTCTTTATATAATGTGAAGTCGAATAAATATTTTTTTAAAATACCAACGACTATGCAGTATTGGTATATTTATTTCTTTGAGAAGGTGCTCTGAATCTCAGACAGCATAAATATTGTGGAATGTGATGGTTGCCATGGTAACAAATAAATAGGAGCAGGCAATCCATGCAATTTTTTTCAACATTTCGACTTTTTTCATAAATATGCATATTTTATAGGGAAAGGATCATTCAATCCTTTCCTCAGTTCTCCTTTTACAGATGAACATACTAATTCTTTATTTATTTTTATATAAACATATATATTTTACTAGTTAGCCAAGGAATAGGTTTAAGAATTTCAAAAAATATATGCAAATAAATTTTTTTCATATTTTAAAAAAAATTATACTTTTAAAATTGCCTTTCATTCTCACTGTTTTATCTAAGGCAAATGTGAGGAGAAGAAGTCTGGTTTTCTTCAGAGATATCAAATTTCCTCTTATTTCATCTGAATTTATTTCACATGAATCACTGGGGAAGGTTAGATGAACTTATCAGAGAAAGTCCAGAAGTTTTGCATTTGTAATTCTAAAGAGTCTCTTCCGTTGGAATTTGGATCTAAATGCCTTCAGTCCAATTTCCTCAATGTGAATTTAAATCTTTCCTAATCACATACACACTGTTCTAGAATAAACATGTGTAGGTAAAGTCTTCTGTATCTGAATCGAATATGATAACACTGTTTTAAGAAGTGTATTTTAAGTTGGTGCTAGGACATCTATTCAACAGACACATTTACAGAATACTTTCTGTGTGCCAGTAGTGCACTAAGTCAGTCAGTCAACTAGCGTTTATTAAACACTTACTATGGACCATCTGTAAAATGGGCTGGAGAAGGAAATGGCAAATCACTCCAGTATCTGTGCCAAGAAACCCCTAAACAGGGTCAAGAAGAGTCGAATAAGACAACTGAATAACAATATGGGCCACTGTGCTGAGTACTGGGGATGTAAAGAAAGGCAAAAAACCAAGAAACTCAATCCAATGAGGGGGATGACATGCATAACTATGTACAAGAAAGATATATACATGCAAATTGGAGAAAATCAACAAGGGAAGGCACTCTGAATGAGGAAGACTAAGTGGAAGGTGGAACTTTAGCTGAAACTTGAAGGAAGGAGCTGGAATGAAAAACATAAGTGCTTAAGATAGTTGGGTAGAGAGATAATTGGGTGTATGGATAGATTGATATGCAAAAGAAATAGAAGAAAAGGTCTTTGTTGCTTGGTTTTAAGGAATGCAAAATGGAGGTGAGGGAGCAAAAACATAATCATTATAACTAATCCACTCAACATTTACTAGCATAGAAACATGGAATGAGACAGTCACTTTTTATTGATCACTTTTCTCAATTCATAGAATCTCAGAAGTGATCTAGTCCAATTCCCACAAATAAAGGAAACCTTTCTGAACCATACTTGCCATATGCTCATAGATCCTTTGCCTGAAAACTTTTATTCAGGGCGAGCTCCTTACCTGCTGATGCATCCTATTCCACTTATAGAGACTTTCTGACATAAAGCCTAAATCTATTTCACTCACTGCTCCTGGTTCTGCCTAGAAAGGCCTAACATAGCAAGTGTAATCTCTCCTGCAGGAGCCCTTTAAATACTTGAAGACAGCTAGTATGTATGGTCTTCTCCAGGCTAAAAGACATACCTGTTGGTGCGACCAATGAGAGCATGATATAATTTCATTGTACTTTATCAGCCTCACCTGATTCATCTGGAACCCGTTGTCCACTAAAACCACCAAATGTTTTTCAGTTCAACCATATAATGCCACCAAGCATTTAAATAATGGTTTAAGGTTTTGCAAAATGCTTTACAAAGATGACCTCATTTTATCCTCATAATAACCCTTGAAGTTAAGTGCTCTTGTTATCCCCATTTTACAGAGAAGAAAATAGAGGGATTAAATGACTTACCCAGTGTCACAAAACTGGTATGTAAAGTTTTCCCAACTCCAGGTCCAGTACTCTATCCGTTTCCCCAACCTACCTGCCTCACTTAGACAGACCTTTCCCATATTATGTTCCAAAAAATCAACTTCAAAAGTATAAGACTTTTATACTTCCCAGGGTGTGATCATTTGAGTAATCAATTCAATTTCCCCACTCCACCCTGAGTAAGTGACCAACTCCTTACATGGCTGGTGCTTTAGCCAAGCTGGAGTGCTTCTTGATTTGATCCTATTAATTAAAAATATCTCAACTAAGTGTGGAAAGACCTCTGAGATGCCTCTGATGTCCCACTGGATAAACTGGATTGATATTTCACAGGAAGAGTGCTCATACTGAGTAAGGAACATTGGTCATGGCCTCGAGTTACCATCTATAAAGTTGAAAGTTAGTTTGGAACACATGTTATTCAAGAGGCTGGAGCAGGTGTGACATTTCAGTGAACCAAGGTGAGTGCCTTGGCTTCAGACTCAGCCTAGTTCTCCTCTTCTTTGACCAGAGAAGGACATAAAGGGTGGTGAATGGCCTAGAGCAGGGGTGGGGAACCTATGGCCTAGGGACCTAAAGGGCCACATGTGGCCTCAAGGCTGCAGGTTCCTCACCCTTGTTGGACTTCCCTTATTGTCTCAGCATTGTCCTCCAGCATAAAGAACGCCACAGAGGAAGGCAAAGTCACAGTTCCAAAAGAAATTCAGAAAAGAAGCTACAACACCCCTACGGGGAATTCTTTAGTACCCCATGAAGAGGAGAAAAGAGCTTCTGGCAGCCAGGAGCCAAGAATTACTATTCTGCCCAATTACAAGTATTATACAATGAACTGTGTATATGATTAAGGATTAAACATGCCATATGTACAACAGGAAAAAAAAAGATCAAACCCATAAATGGTCTGTATTTATGGTCCTGCCTATTGAACAAGGTTAAAATCAGAAAAACACAATGCTGTTATCACAATTGTTATTTCATGAAATGTTTGCTGAGCCTAGATTTACTGAAATGACAGATTTATACCTTCCAGTACACTGAATGAAATTCAAAGATAAGT
The DNA here is from genome assembly GCA_028627135.1 of Pseudochirops cupreus. NCBI lineage: Eukaryota > Metazoa > Chordata > Mammalia > Diprotodontia > Pseudocheiridae > Pseudochirops > Pseudochirops cupreus. The sequence continues at coordinate 31,803,006 of CM053583.1, read as the reverse complement.
TCATTTACTCAAAGCTAAACCTCTATTTAATTCTCACAACAATTTACCATTAAGAAATGTATTATTTTTCCTTATTTCTTCAGATGGCCATTCAATAATCTTTTATTTAATGTCTGCTCCATTCAATGGTCTTCACCAAATATGCTGATGAGGTTACAGAGATTCACACCCCTCCTCTCCTAAGTTTAATAGTGAATGCTCTAGTTTCAGTTTTGGTAGACATAAACATGATACAAGCAGTGAGTATTCATTATCCAAATAATGGTTTGGGGGATATTCTGTAGAGTGGATTAGTGGCCAAAGACCAGTGCCATCAGTTTGAAATAACTTTCTAGCAATGGCAGTGTTGATTTTAATACTGTTCTTACAGCTGGCATCGGAAGCAGTGAGGGAAGAGGAAGAAGTGAACTGTTGAATGGGTATGGCTGGGAAGTGGGGTGGTCAGCCTGAACCTAAGCAAAAGAAGGCAGAAAGTCCTTACACATTCATCAGATTCCAAGGCCCCAGCGATCAGAGTCCAGTTTTCAGACATAGGTGAGGAGGATAGAATATATGTGGAATGGAATAGAGATATCCAGGATACATTATAGTATATATGCATATATACTATATACATACAGTTACACATGCATACACATATGTATGTGCACATATATCATGTGTATGTATATAAATGCACATATACTATATACTATACTAATACATATATACTATATATACAGATATACTACATACATATAGTCACACATGCATACACATATGTATGCATATATATCATGTGTATGTATGTAAATGCATATATACTATATACTATACTAATGCATATATACTATATATACATATATACTATACATATAGTCACACATGCATACACATATGTATGCATATGCATATATCATGTGTATGCATATAAATGCACATATACTATATATTATACGAATGCATATATACAATATATACATATATACTGTATACATATAGTCACACATGCATGCACACACGTATGTGCATATGTCATGTGTGTATAAATGCATATATACTATATACATATAGTCACACATACACATGTATGTGCACATATATCATGTGTATGTATATAAATGCACATATACTATATACTATACTAATACATATATACTATATACATACAGTCACACATACACCTCAGGAGGTGTAGATTCTACTTGTACGTATATTGCAGCAGAGTGTGTTTTAGGGGTATGAGTTGTAATAGATGGTCACTGAAGGCTCTTCTAAAACTGAAATTCTGTGACTCAGGGATCTCTCCATTTCCCTTTGGGTAGCTTACAATCTTAATCATTAAAAAATAGTGGCATTCAGTGATATTTAGCTATAGTGTACCATTAAGAGACTATGTTAAAGTGCATTTTTGTGTCAGGGAGAAGTTTATATTCAATTCTGGGGCAATTCATTGTGTATCTATTGAACTTTTAAAACTTATATTTATTCTAACTGATAGGTAGAGTCTTGAGAGGATCAACAAGGCATAATGCCTTCTCAGGCAAACTTATGGGAGAACATGGATGAAAGTCGCGCAAGATAGGCAGGCTTGAATGACTCGGGCTCAACATCCCAAGGAACTCCTGAAGCAATGAGGTCCCAGATCCACTGGAACATACATATATGCACGTGTGTGGATACAAAAAGGTATGTATCCTAGTGTCTTTGTTTCCTTTTTATTCAAAACTCATGCCAGAGCTTTTATCATAGGTGAGATTTGGACTTTACCTATTAAGAGATAGAATGGTTTTTGCTACCAATGACCTTGTCTGATAAATGTCCTCTTTGTTTAATCTAATCCGTCAAGCAAACATTTATTAAACATCTATCATGTGTCAAGTACTGTGCTAAGTGCCAGGGACACAATAATAAGAATGAAATGTGAAGGAGTCCCTGCCTTTGAGGGCCTTATTATATCAGTGAAGAGAATAGGTACATGAATAAGTGTACAAAACATGGACAAATAAATACAGGATACATTTTGGGTACGGACAGCTTCAGCGACTAGGGGATTGAGGAAGGGTTTCATGTTGAAGTTCTTGCTTAAATGTAGTTCTGACAGAAAGAAGGCATAGGTGAGGGAAGTGCACATCTTAGGTACAGCACAGCCAGTGCAAAGGCACAGAAGTGGTAAATGAAGCAAGAAGATCTGGTTGGCTAGACCACAGAGGATGAGAAGAAAGGAAGAAGTCAAGATTAATTAAGCACCTAATGTGTACTTTATAAATATGATCTCATTTGATCCTCACAACAACTCTGGAAGGTAGATGCTATTACACCCATTTTACAATTGAGAAAACTGATGCAGATACATGTTAAGTGACTCGCTCAGGGTCACACAGCTAGTAAATGTCTGAGGATGAATATAACCATGAGTGTTCCTGACTCTAGGCATGTTCTTCTATCCATTGCACCTCTTAGATGCTACTTAGAAGAAGAAGAATGAAAAAATATTAGAAAAGTAGGATGAGGCTCAGTTTTGAAAGGCTTTAACAACTAAGCTGAACAATTTGTGTGTGATCCTAGAGGCAACAGAGAGCTTTTGGAGTTTATGAGTAGGGTTTACTCCGTAGATGATATTGGTCTCATGGTATGCGTCTGGTATGGCATACTTCCAGGATCTCTTCTGGAGCTATGACTGGTTTGCTCACATCTCCTGATGCCACTCCCAGAATATCAAGGTGGTTCTGCAGGCAGGGATAGCCATAGAGATACAACTTGCTCTCAAAGGCCTAGGAGTAAGACTGGTTTCAGGGAAATGTGTGTCTATACCTCCCACTTGTGGTTCATGAAAACACAGGTGTGCTTTGCATTTATACGAATCAATCACAAAGACATCGTGAGTCAAGTTGACAAGTCATCGATCATGTACTGATCATCTGCTATGTGTCAAGCACTGCGCAAAGCACATTAACTCTTAAATGTGAAAACAAGATTGCAAAATTAAGAATAATCATAACATGTATTTGTTAAATAGAGGACAAATATTGGGATCAAAACATATCAGTCCTGGGTAACACTGTCCCAACAATGTACACAATGTGTCTAGGAAAGGATGACGTGAGCAAGCCTCTACTCTCTCAAGCTATATAGGTGGACTTAGAGAACAAGGCAGGTTTTACCCAACCCAGCTCCTCACACAGCAAAGGAAATTACTTTCTCCAATCAATTCTCAGTAGAAAGGTTCTCCTCCAATCTGATCAGTTCCCTGCACCAACCATAGAACCTGTCCGTCTCTTGTTAGCTGGTCTCGGCTTCCATCAGTTTCTCTTCTTTGTGGGTTTCTGTGTTCTGTCTTCTGATATTCTGGCTTCTATACGCAGCTTCACCCTTTGGCTTCTTTGCATCTTCTCAAGCTCTGGCTTCTCAGCTTGCTTCCAATACCTCACATTAAGGTCTTTTCATGGGTCGTGACCCACTTCTACCTTAGGTGGAAAAACCCCACATCCATATTTCTGTCAGATATGACACGGAGTTATTATAGAATAGTTACATAGCCCCAAAGAATTCTTTGACTCAGTTTTCTCTGACAATCAGTTCCAAATCTAGAAAACAGTCAAATGTAAATTAGCTCCTGGGAGAACATGCACAGCAGGTATCTTTACAATTCATACCCTTTGTGTGCTTCCTCATTCTAGTCCTCTTGGGACTCTGCATTTCTTCCCAATCACTTTTTTTTCTCTGTGGGGCAGCTTTTTCCTCAGGTTCTCTTAGAACTGTTTGCTTTTCTCTGCATTTCAGACAAAATGTGCTTTATTTGCCACCTTCAGTAAATAAAATACCCAGACGATAGAGAAGTACCTCACATTTGCATTTGCACGTAACACAACAGGAGCTAAGACATAGGACTGTCAAGGTTTACAGTCTATACGGTGGAAAGCAGGCGGGAGGAAGCCCAAACATAGATGGACAAATGAAAGAGGATATCATATGATAGCTGTCAAGTTGTACGCATAGCTTTGAAATGTTTAAACTGGTTTTTGAGTCCCTGGTTTGCAAGAGAAACAAGTTTTGTTTTTGAGTTTTGAATGACATGATGGAGCAAAAAAAGGTTGGGACTCCTTTTCCCAATTCTTTGTCTCTGGAAGTTCTAGAAGGCTCTTCTCTGTAGGCTAGTTTTGACATTAGTTTGGTAAAGAAATTCTAGAAAATTGTTTTATGCTAAGTTCGGATCCTGAATAGATAAAGGAAAAGTATTTTCATGGGATAGAGTACAAGCCTGGATTCTTAAATATAAGCAGAATTGGTGACCATGGTAATATGAAATTATAAGTGACTCTTCACAATTGAATTTATATAAATATGTCAGCTATAGACAATTATATTTAGGATGAATTTTTAATTACATTTCTCTATAACTCTTAAGGAATAATTTCTAGTATCAAAAAGAAGCTTATATGTACTTCTAAAACTTTTATTATAACGCCAACACTCATTAATGAACAATGCAAAACTTACAGGTCAAAGAAAATGTATGTGATAAACTGTTTAACAAGATTAGGTCCCGTAAAAGGGGGAAAACTAAATAATAAGAAATAAATATTGATTTCCCAACCTAAGATAACTAGCAAAGTTAAATAATGAAGTTCCTCTAAGTGTTGAGGAATCTGACCATTATTCTCATATATCACCTTGTAAAATGAAAATAGTCTAATTAATACTGAATGAGGAAGAGAACACTTTGAATATATGTACAAAATATTTTAGGTGTAACTTATTTTTAAAATATTAAGAGGAAAACAAATGTGTGAGAAGATAATATGGGTGTTTCTTCTGTCTCTTTCCTCTGTTTATGACTTTCTTCTCTTCCACTTAATTTCCATCTTAGTAATGCTTCTAACTGACCTCTTATTTCTACAACTTCCTCCCAAAAAACAGAAATATAATGACTTTTATCTATTGTAACTAAAGGGCAGATTTCCAAGATTTTGATCCATTTAAAAGAAGTATTGTCTCTGAGGAATGGAAATGAGAAAAAAGTATGTTCATAAAAAAAATTAGGAGAAAAGAATTGGCTTCAATAATGAGTTAGATAAGTTTATCCTAGGAACACAGAAAAACAGAAATACCAGCAAGCAACCAAAATGGCTTTAGAAGTAAAAAATGTGACAGTGTTTTTCCCTACGTTAAAGTGAAAGACCATACAGTCAAAGGAAAAGTAATAAATTCATCTTGATATATGTAGAGCCTCAGACCCCATTTGATCCTACTCTAATCAATCAGCTAGGGTCTAGGAACGATAAATGAACATGCTTAAGAGTTAACAAACGAGTAAACATTTCAAATAATGTCCTGAAAGAATGTATCATCAATTCCATTAAATTCTTTATTGATGATCCAAATCGTTTGGAATCCTTTACCCTGGTCTCTGTTTCCATAAAGTCCTTTCTATGATGGCACTGGAAGTGCAAAGTTTTCTTTCTTGAGGTTCACTTTCTCCACATTGTTCAAATCTTCTTTCTCCTTCCCTTAGGAAACATATTTTCATGGCAGTCATAGAGCTACATGTTTTAGAGGAAAGATTCTATACTCAAATTGGACAGAAACTTAATTTATATGGGGATTCCTGGAGGGGCAGAGGGAAGGTTTACTTTCTTCCATAGCTTAAATGGCACATTTTTGTGAATGTGATAAAAGCATCTTTTCTTCTCCCACTAGGAAGTAATTAGAAAGCTACCTGCCTGGTGTTACCAGTGTTTAAAATGTAAATATTTGTATAAGTAAAATGAGATAAGCCATCTAAGACATCAGAAATGGAGAGACTAGGAAGACAACACAGTCATCAGACTATTGTCAATACAGTGTTTTGATAGATCCTTGATTGCAATGATGTAAGTACTGCCTTCAAAGTACAGTCTACTAATGTCATCTCATCCTATGGGACACTTGACCATGACCTCCTATAAATTCTCCACAGTGGATACATACAATGTGCTGAGAGAGTTTCTTTAGATATCCTGGCACCACATGAGGCTGGACCATCTAACATTCTTGGCAGATGACAGGCCTACTTTCTTTTCTGGTCATGTGACTTTCTCTGATGTTATCTCATCTGATAAAGACATATCTAGAACTATACCAATTATTGGAACTGGACAGCTGTTATCTTCAAACTATGAAGCATTTTCCAATTGCCTGGTCACTGAAATGTGTATGAAAAACTGCACTTTCAGTACTTAGGCACTTGGGAAAAATCACACAATTCAGATAAGCAGAATATTGGAGTAAGACTGTTCTGAGTAGCATCAATCAAGGTAATAGGAGTAAGGAAGGAACTCTAGGGCAAACCAGGTAGCTTTTCCTTATTCCTTCCCCACACCAGCAGGATTCCCATTCTATCCCAGTACTCTGTTATGAGAAAGAGATCTAGCAAGTTTGAAAAAGTTAACCTATTTTTAAAATATTACATTTTATAACTAGAAATAATATAGGCTTATTATACTGAAACTGTAATCAATAATTTGACATATCTAAGTAATAAAACTGGAATACTAAAAGTGTTACTAGATATTTCATAGTCATATTTAGTTTCAGATTCTATTACTTCTGAGTTCTCAGTTATTCCAATGAAAAGCTATGAATGCCATTTAATTATTAAGCTTTTTCATATATAAAAGTGTTTTTCTGAAGGAATGAGAACAATTTACTTGTATAGATGTTAGAATTAAATATTCTTTTGGAGGTTCAAACTGGTCCATATTCAAATATTTTTGGTCCATCTATGTCTTTGACCAGCTATATGCATTGTCTTTTTTTTTTTAATTTATTTATTTACTTTCAGTTTACAACATTCAGTTCCACAATCTCTTGAGTTTCAAATTTTCTCTCCCTCCCTCCCACAGTGGTGTGTAGTCAAATATAGGTTCTACAAATACCTTCACATTGAACATTAGTCATTTTATAAAGAAGGATTATAACCAATGGAGTGAACAATTAGAAAGAAGGGACAAAACAAAACAAAACACCAATGAGAGAGAGCGAATTGTTTCCTTCAGCATGCAGACTGTAGCTCTTCCTCTGGATGTGGACATCCCTTTCCATCATGAGTCTTTTGGAGTTGTCTTCTAACCTTGTATTGCTGAAAGGAGCCCAGTTCATCAAAGTTAGTTGTCATACATACAATGTGTCTGTAAATTGTGTACAAAGTTCTCCTAGTTCTGCTCTCTTCACTCGGCCTCAGTTGATATAAGTCTCTCCAAGTTATCGTGAAGTCCGCCTGCTCCTCATTTCTTATAGCACAGTAGTATTCCATTACATTCATATACCATAACTTGTTTAGCCATTCCCCAATTGACAGGCATCCCCTTGATTTCCAATTCTTTTCCACCACAAATGGGACTGCTATAAATATTTTTGTATATACGGGTCCTTGTCCCACTTCTGTGATTTCTTTGGGATATAGCCCTAGTAGTGGTATTGCTGGGTCGAAGGGTATGCAATTATTTATAGCCCTTTGGCTATAATCATAGTTTCAGATTGCTCTCCAGAATGGTTGGATCAGGCTATATGCATTTTCAAGAGCAAAAGGTAAGAGCAGGACACTATAGGTAGGGGGATGAGGACAGAAGGGGGAGGAGGACAGAAGAAGGGAGAAAGTCTTTATTAAGTACAACCTATGTGCCAGGCACTGTGGTAAGTGCTTTACAGAGAGTATCTCATTTGCTACTGAGATTACAATTGTCTGACCTGGTCAAAGACAGTTATTCAATTCAATAAGCATATGCAGCATCTATGTGTGTTTAATGTGTGTGGGTGAAAGAAAATCCAAATTATAATTTGTTTTCATGAAAATTGATTCATAAATATCCTTAATTTTAGGTGAAAGGTGACATATACTTGAAAATAAAAATTTCAATATCCAAGTACACTGTCCAGGGGTGAAAATTATTCTCTGGCTCCTACACCAAACTTTGACCTAGATTGTCTATGCTGAGGCTCTAAAGACAGCAACACTGAGACCTTGCTAGCCATTTGTGTTTGGTCTTCATCTGCCCTTAACCCAGGGCAGAAGTGTTTGGATAAGGCATATGTAGGTAAGGGCCAGAGCATGGTCAGAGGAACAGAAGAAGACTTCTCCAGCACAGGTGTTATTTCCTTACCTCCCCTTTTCCCAAGTGACTCTGGAACGTCACTGAACTAAAAGTAGCAATATGATTCTAATCCAAGATTTATTCAGATATCTATGCTGTGAGAGTGTTTGCCTTGATCACATTACTTCCCAGCACACAGTCCTACAATGACACCCTAGCTAGAGTCTAATAAGTAAATCCTGCAGTCCTTGGCCCAGCAATAAAAGCCTCCACAATCTCTACTGTCCCTTCCAGCTTTACCTCACACCATTCCAGGAGACACATTACATATTCCAGTCAAGTTGGATGACTCAGTAGACTTTCTCTGGATCTGATGCTGTCTGAAACCTGTACCTCTGCTCACTTTAAACTCCCTATCATTAGACTGCTGTTTCCATCTCCTCCTTCCACAAGCATTTCTTGAGATCATACTCACAACCTTGAGATCAAGATCAGATAACACTCTTCTACAAAGTTTGAGGTTTTCTTTTATTCAATCCTCCCCTTCTCCCTACCCCTCACCCCTCCCCACCATTCACATCTGCATGATGATGGTGGCTGTGGTAGTTGGTTGTGGTGGTGGTGGTGATGATAGTGATAGTACAGTAACTCCTCACTATTCACCTACTCCCTCCCCACCATTCACACCTGCATGATGATGGTGGCTATAGTGGTTGTTGTTGGTGGTGGTGGTGATGTTGATGGTGATGATGCTGATAATACAATAACTCCCCACTATTCATGTACTCCCTTTCCACTATTCACACCTGCATGATGGTGCTGGTTATGGTGGTTAGTGGTGGTGGTGATATTGGTGGTGATGATGGTGATAATACAATAACTCCCCACTATTCACACCTGCATGATGATGGTGGCTGTGGTGGTTGGTGGTGGTGGTGGTGGTGATGATGGTGATAGTACAATAACCCCCCACTATTCACACCTGTATGATGGTGGTGGCTGTGGTGGTTGGTGGTGGTGGTGGTGGTGGTGGTGATAGTGCTAGTACAATAACTCCCCAGTGTTCACACCTGCATGATGATGGTGGCTGTGGTGGTTGGTGGTGGTTAGTGGTGGTGATGATGGTGATAGAACAATAACTCACATGCCATACTCTAAGGTTAACACAGCCTAGTACTTAGCATATTTTATTTTGTATTGGAGTTATTTGCATAATTGTCTTATCTCTCCATTAAAATGTAAATTTCATGAGCATAGGGACCACATTTTATTTCATCTTTGTATGTCTCCCAGCGCCAAGCACAGTGCTTTGAACATGTAAGTGCTTATAAATGTTGGATTAATAAATTTAATTGATTTCTTATTTTCCAAATTTCATTTTCATTGTTGAACTTAAACAGATGTGGATAATAAAGTTGATTTTTTTGTAATACATTCAAATATGAAAACTACTAAAAGTAAACCTCGAATTCAGATATAATTTTTTTAAATGTAGTTTAAATAAATAAGCAGGTAGTTCAGATAGATTTGCACTGCAGACCAGGATTTATATTAGAGACAAAGATGGAAAGCCAAGCAGTCTTTCAAATTATTATATGTGACTGAATTTTCTCCAGTGCTCCTGCTCACCTGCAGCACATCAGACAAGGTAATAATTTATGATAATCACATGAAAATATACAATTAATATTCATCACTCTCATTTCTCATCACTTTAGATGATCAGTAATGCAGAGTAAAAACGCTGTCAGATTTCTAATTGCTTTGTAATGGGCTTGAAACAGGGAAATCATTAAAGGCAAACAATCTGTCATTTGTCTGTTACTTTAACTATCGCTAAAAAAAACTCATTAAAGAAATTGCTAATGAGCTACAAAAGACTATAGTCAAGGTGCTTCTGCAGTACATTTTTACTACAATAATGTCAATTGCTTAAATGATTCCCAAGATATATTATAATATTTTTGTAAAAATTCATCAGAAAACATTTTTGGTGCATTTTTAAAAGCTGTTTAATTTCATTATTTTGACATTTCATCCATCATTCCAATAATCACTTAAGGAGATAAGCCTTTTTCTCATCAGCCTTTAAGTAACTAAACGAAAAGGCTGAAAGGAGAAGCCAAAACACAAAATTTGTTACTTGTAAAGTGACACCCATTTAAAAAGAAGGGTTGGAGGGAACCAAAAGAATAAAGTCAAGAATGAACACTTGGCTTTGAGTGTTACTTTATCTACTTCTGTCACCTTTTTAATGCTTGAAGTTGCCATGTTTTGTATGGTTTCCTTTTCAATGACTGCTTTTGTATGAAAGGTTTTTAGCCAGCTTTAAATACTAAAGGACAAATGCATTCCACTAGACCCAGATTTTCATAGTACTCTCTTTAAGATGCATGTTTCATGAGAATTTTCTGCAAAAAGACCGCTCAAATAATCTTCATACATTTGGTATTCCTATTTTAATGAAGGAATTGCAAAACTGTATTGGTGTTTTGTTAAATGAAATATCCTTTGTTCCTGCTGGAAATATGGAGATGAAAAGAATGCTTTTTAGTGGCATCCCATTTTGGAGAGTAAAACATGACAGCTTTATGACTGGACACTGATATTACTAATCATATTTGATTATCATGTGAAGAAGAATCTGACTGACTGTATCAAAAAAATATAAGATTCATTAGTAAAACTTGCCTGACATGGTGCCTTTTACACAGCAACAATGACACAAATATCTGTTTAACTGTTGGTTAAGTAGACATAATTCACTAGGGACTACAAAAAGCACAAATAAATAAATACAATGGAATAGTTACTGAATGGCTGACATACTGGAGAGTAAATCGAGAGCTAACTTCAAAAGGTTTCGCTAACACCCTGGAAACATCTTCATTATGCTCTTTAATTGACTTAAACAGACTTCATAGCAACTGTTTAACACATTTTAACCTACAAATTAACACCACTTGTTCATTCAGATTAACCTTTCATCTGTGAGCCAATTATGTGACAAAAATAAAATCAACTTTTTAAAAAGTTCAGGTTTAAATGATAATAACAAAGAATAAGTCAGGAGGAGGGGAGAGGTTTCCAAACATAGAATGAAATGTTACACATCATAAGAAGCCAGAAGAGAGCATCACAAGGTCAGAAGGAAAGTTATGGAATAATGGAAAGCTCAGAGAAAAACCAGGGAGAACAAATGAAGCCAAAGAAATCACAGATCCCATAGAAAGAGTGGGGAGAGGCAATGTGGTTTTGTTTTTTTCTTCAATGTGCACACTTTCATTTGAACTGGTCTTAAGTCAGTGTACAGCTAAAGCTCCTCTCTTCCCCCAAGTACTGGCACCAATCTCAAAAAACTGTGGAGAGATTGTAAAGTCTTCATTAACATCTGTTGGGAGCAGGGAGGGAATAGAGGGGCCATTCATTACGGCTCTGACCCAAAAAAAGGAACAAGTATTAAGGTGGAAGATACAAAGAGGTTTGTTTTTTTTTTTAAGGATTACATAATTTACATGTAAAGCAATACTACTTCCCCTAACCCCACCTCCCCATCTGGATTTTTGTTACCTAGCTCCTTTGCTCTAACACAGTGGTTCTCAACCTTCCTAATGCCACGACCCTTTAATACAGTTCCTCATGTTGTGGTGACCCCTAACCATAAAATTATTTTCGTTGCTACTTCATAACTGTAATTTTGCTACTGTTATGAATCGTAATGTAAATATCTGATATGCAGGATGGATTTTCATTGTTACGAATTGAACATAACCCACAGGTTGAGAACTGCTGTGCTTCATAGAGGCAAGTAACTTTCTGTAACAATGTATTATACGATATTTGTTATGAGTTTTTAAGAAACCCCCACAAATGTACAACTAGAGTCCAGAAAATGCACTGTAGAACATAGGATGTTTGCCTCCAACACACTTAGACTGCTCATCACCTTCACCATTCCAGTTTTCAGATCCTGAGTCAAGAGCCCAAACCAAAACCAAAACCAAATGAAGCCGTGCCAATCTCATCTCTTTCTTTGGGGGAGGAGGGAGCAATTATCGTGTTATACCCTTTGACCAAAAAACTACAGACAATCCATTTAGAAGCATCTGCAGTGGACAGTGGAGGGCCCAGATTCATATACATTAATCATCATACTCTTGCTTGCTGATCCACATTTGCTGGAAGGTGGAAAGAGACACCAGGATGGAACTTCAAATCCAGACAAAGTGTTTGTGCTCAGCTGGGGCAACGATCTTGATTTGCCTCCTGCTGGGGGCTAAGGCTGCAATCTCCTTCTGCATCCTGTGAACAATGCCTGAGGATATCCAAGCCCAGGGCTCTAGCCACTGGCCCATTTCACTGTCTCCATTTCCTAAACGAGGGAGTTGGCCTGGATGGCTTCAAGGTCCTGTCCAGCTCCAAGTCAATAATACCAGGAGGGAAAGGATATGAGCAGAAAGTCTCAGAGGCGGAAATTTCTTCTTGGAATACAACAAGGCATGAGGGATGATGAGAACAATATTAAGGAAGAATAATTTAGTATAAATGAAGTTGAAAGTATATGAATAAGAGTACTGTGAAATAAAGGTGAAAGAAAATGCAGAGGCCAAATCGTGGGAGGCTTTGAATATCAGGATATGGAGTTATATTTTATCCTATAGGCAATGAAGGTCTGGGAACAAGAAAAACAAAAACCGAGGCCTTGGTAGCAGTGTCAAGGCTGTATTACAGAGGGCATATTCCAAGTGGACCAGAAGAGAAATTGGCTATGAAGGCTAAGCCAATGAAACACAAACTCTGGCAAGATCTACTGTCCTGAAAAGGCTTCAGATCTGATCTCCAAAACAGACTAAGTCTGATGTTCAAGGACTGAATAAGCCAATTTCAGAAAGGCTCGTACTACATAGCCTGACCATAACATTACCTGATTAATTCTTTAGCCATGAAAACCCATGAAACAAAGTAAAAATATATGAATGACCTGTGTAGGTGGGTACCAGAGGTGGTGTAGGAGTGACAAAAAAGCATTAACTTCACCATAGGTAGTTTAAATTTGACTAATGACCAATGAATGAACATGCTGTTGGAAGAACACAGATACATCATTAATGACAATCTTGAGATAAATGAAATATGGAGGAAGAAGGAAGTTACAACTATATAGAAAGATGTTTCATGGTTTCAGCTTAGAAAGACAAATAGAAGGTAGAATTGAGATGGTGCAGTAGAGGCAGCAACCCAGTTGAATTCTCCCAACAAAATAATACCTCTGGGTGGCTGGGTGGCACAGTCAGTAGAGCACCGGCCCTGGAGTTAGGAGGACCTGAGTTCAAATCCAGCCTCAGACACTTAACACTTACTAGCTCTGTGACCTTGGGCAAGTCACTTAGCCCCTCCAAAAAAAGCAAAAAAAACAAACAAACCCCAAACACATTCTTTTATCTGGTAAACTAAAAGTAAACAAATCAATGACAAAAAGGAAAAAAGAAAATAATTCCTCATTCTGGAGAGGCAGAGACAACAAAATGCTGGAATCAGACATTTTTTCCAGCCTAAGACAACTTAGGAGTTCAGTAGGAGAAGGCTGTGACAATGGGGTAAGGGCTGACTGGAGCACATGCTGGGGTAGCACCAGTGGTAGGTCTTGAAGGTAGCTGCAACAATAGAAGCAGCAGCTTCGGAAGTTCTCAGCCCAGAGAAGCTAAGTGGGTCAGACAACTTGTCAGAAAGAAGTTACAGGTGACCTTTTGCCAGCACTGGGTGCAGAACTTAGTACTGAAGCAATTCTATTGCCCATACACAGTTCTGAGTTGCAGTTCTAGGGTGGAGAGGGGTGCTTGTGGTTGGTCACAAGGGATTGGGGATTCTAGTCTCAGTTCCAAGGCATAAAGGACCATCAGCAGTTGCAGAGGAACAGGGGCCCTTCCTTAGTAAAGATCAGAGTGCAGCCCAGGAGAGGGGTAACCATACCCCTCCCAGGATCACACCACCTTGGAAACACCAAAAAATTGCAGACTTCCAAAACTAATTCTGAAAAACAGCAGCACAAAAAAAGCCTGAAGCTTAGCACAGCGCCTCCTCATTCCCAAGTGAGCAGAGCTCAACTTTAATGTAAAGTTTAAAGTAAAAAAAAAAATAGGCTGGAATAATGAGCAAACAACAAAAAAAGAACTTGACCATTAAAAAAAAAAAGCCTATATGGTGGCAAGGAAGACCAAGACACAAACTGAGAAGACAACAAGATGAAAACAGATACAAATCCAACAAGAATTGTTGGACGAGTTTAAAAAAAACAAACAAACCAGAATGAATGGCAAAAAAAATGTGAAAAGAAATGAGAGTGATGCAAGAAAATTAATGAAAAGAGAATTAACAGCTTGATATAAAAGAGGCACCAAAAATACTGAATAAAATAACACCTTTAAAAAATTAACCTATGAGTAAAAAAAGGCACAAAGATTCACTAAAGAAAAGAACTTAAAAGAAGAACTGGCCAAATGAAAAAAGATATGCAAAAATTCACCGAAGAAACTAACTCCTGGGGCAGCTAGATAGCACAGTGGATAGAGCACCAGCTCCAGAGACAGGACGACCTGAGTTCAAATCCATCCTCAGACATTTGACACTTATTGGCTGTGTGACCTTGAGCAAGTCACTTAACCTCAATTGCCTTGCCTTCCTCCCTCAAAAAAAGAAAAAGAAAAGAACTCCTTACAAAGCAAAATTTGTTGCTATTCAGTCATTTTAGTCAAGTCCAATTCTTTGTGACCCCATCTGGGGCTTTCTTCACAAAGATACTGGAGAAATTTGCCATTTTCTTCTCCAGCTCATTTTACACATTAGAAAACTGAGGCAAACAGGGTGAAGTGACTTGCCCAGGATCATACAGCAAAGAAGCATCTGAAGTCAGAATTGAACTCAGGTCTTCCTGACTCCAGGCCCAGTGCTCTATCCACTGAGCCACCATGCTACCCAAAAGCAAAATTGGCCAAATGGAAAAACAGGTACAAAAGCTCAGTAAGAAAATAATTCCTTAAAATTAGAATTGAGCAACTGGAAACCAATGACTCCATGAGACACCAAAAAACAATAAAATGTCAAAAGAATGAAAAAATAGAAGAAAATGTGAAATGTCTCAATGGAAAATGAACTGAACTGGAAAAGTAGATCAAAGAGAGATCATTTAAAAATTACTGAACTATTTGAAAGTCATGATAAAAAAAGGGGTGCAGGGGGAAGACATCAAGAAAAACTGCTCTGATATCCTAGAATTAGAAGGTAAAATGGAAATTGAAAGAATCCACCCATCATCTTCTGAAAGAAATCCCAAAATGAAAACTCACAGAAATATTATAGACAAATTTCCAGAGCTTCCAGGTCAAGGAGAAAATATGGTAAGCAGCCAAAAAGAAACAATTAAAACATGAAGCCATGGTTTGAGATTACACAAAATTAAGAGGATTCTGCAAAAGAGTTACAATAGCACCTCAGGGCAAACAAAGTGGGTGGAGATAATTAAGAAAAGGGGCATAACTGGGTACTACTGGGACAATTTGAGCAGATTTGAAGAAAAATCCCAGGACCAGGATTGGTCCCTATGAAGAGTAAACACCTCCAGGCTAGGTTCTGTTTTAACAACAAGCAAGCCCTGGGGTTAATTGGTTTAAGAGGTTGCCTCAGAGGCCCTAGCCACCGCAAATTTTACTCCTAGGATAGTGAGGGGGGTTGGGTGTTTGAGCACAGGAAGATCTAGGGAACCTCTGCTGACCAGGAACATCACACCCAGCTGTGCTGCAAATAGCAGCAGGGGCAAGTAGGAATCAGTATACACCCAGTGAATGCAGAAGCAGTGGGGCAGAAAGCCCCTGGCTGTGGGCACTTAAAAGAGGTTGGAGGTTTGGATATGGTTTCAGGCTAGAGGGAAGAATGGAAGATCTGGGGCAAGAGGTATTTCCCATACCCCAGGGCTAGAGATGACTACAAATACTTAAGCTATAACCACCAAAAAATGCACAGGCAAAGGAGAAAGAATCCAATCATAGAAACCTCTTATGGGAATAGAGATGATTGGAGTTCATCTTCAGAGGAGGATATTGAAGTAAAGAGACCCCCCAAAGAGTAACATTGAATGGTCACCTGCCCAAAAAGAATTTACAGAAGATCTTAAAAAAGACTTTAAAAATCAAATGACATGGGGTGGCTAGGTGGCACAGTGAATACAGCACTGGCCCTTGAATCAGAAAGATCTGAGTTCAAATCCAGCCTCCGACATTTAACACTTACTAGCTGTGTGACCCTGGACAAGTCACTTAACCCCAAATGCCTTGCCTTCCCCCCTCCAAAAAGCAAAGCAAAACAAAAAAATCAAACAACAGAGATGGCAGAAAAACTAAAAAAGAAAATAAGAATAATCCAAGAAAAACAAGAAGGGTATGAAAGGAAAGTCAACCAACTAGAAAAGGAGATCCAGAATCTAAAGGAAGAACATAATACCTTGAAAATTAGAACTGGGCAAAGCCAAGCCAGTGAAATTATAAGACATCAAGAAATTGTTAAACAAAATATGACTAATGAAAAAATAGAAGAAAAAGTGAAACATCTTACAAGAAAAACAACAGTTTTGGAGAAGAGATCAAGAAGAGAAAATATGAAAATAATTGGACTAACTGAAAGCTACAATCAAAAGAAGAATCTTGATACAATAATACAAGACATAATCACGAAAATTGTCCTGAAACATTAGAACAAGGGAGGAAGTAGAAATAGAAAAAAAATCCAGCAATCACCACCTAAAAGAGCTCCAATGAGGAAAATTCATAGAAATATCATAGTCAAATTCTGAAATTCCCAGTTCAAGGAAAAAAATATTAACAGCATCAAGATTAAAACAATTTAAATATGATGGTGCCACAATTAGAATTACACAAGACTTAGCAGCAGAGACATTAAAGGACTGCAGATCTTGGAACACAACATATCAAAGAGCAAAAGAACTGGGGCTCTGGCCAAAAATGTCATACCCTGCAAAGTTAAGTATTATCTTGAATGAAAAAATTGACATTTGATGAACTCTCAGACATTCAAGGCTTAGTTTAAAAAAATCCTGAACTTCTGACATTCTGGCCACACCCATCAGAGGTGGCAGTGAGTGGCAGTAGCAGAAGCAAAATCCCTTCCCCTCCCCACCAAGGCCACCCACCCTTCTCTGACCCCAATCCTAGCCACAACCTCTGGCCCTGGTCTTCAGACCCTGACCCCCTCTGTGAGCCCTTCAATTCCCTACCCTGCCTCCCCCTACCCACATCCTCTCCTCTCTCTAGTCTCTCTCACACCAGCTAAGACTCTTCTCAAAGGTAAAGTGCAGGTTAATTTGTTTTATTTTTGGTTTATATTGTGTACTAATCATTGCTATTGTATTTCAGGTGCATTAGGGGGAAAAAAACTTACTTAAAATTAGAAATAATTATTTTTATATGAATATTTTGGGGATGTGGTACTGATCATTCAACTTTACATTATTTCCTAAAGGAAAATTCACTTTACAATATAAACAAATCGCATGACAAACAGAATCTCAGAACAAATTGAATTCGTAAACCAAGGTTCTACTGTATAGGGAAACTGAGCCAAGAGGAATCTATCTTCACTTATGCAACTTTCATGGCAATGCCTCAACCTTCCCAGGCATAGACATCCACTTGTAGCAATTCTTAGACTACATTCCTTTGAGCATCACACAACATATCCCTTGAAGGGTAGATTATTGCCTTAATGACAACTAAGACAATTTTATCTGAAATCAAAACTCAGAAAAATATCAAACTGCAGTCCCAAGAGATTTTTACCTCAAATAACAAAATTTTACTAATAACATATTAAGGCTAGGTTATTATTATTTTTCTCATGTTGTTGCAAAAAGTAAACAATAAACACATATAAGGCTTTATCTTATTTTGCATTTCTAGTTTAAATCTGTCCTTAAGTGAAATTCATCACTAAAAATTAAGAAAACCTATATTCTGGAGTTTTACACATACGGTGAATATATGATAGTGATGAGGGTGACGATGTTTTTCTTGGATTTCTAGGAAATCCTTTGAGTGTTCTTTTAGTCTGAAATGAATTACTGGACTCCAGCAATCTTTTGGCAGAGTTATAAAAGTTTATTGTTACGCTTTGCAGCGGGCAGGAAATGTTAAGGATAACCTGCAAGCTTACAAGAAACTGAGGCATACATTATAAAGCCATAAAGCTGTCAGTCAGAGGTTAATTATGCTAACTAGGTGAGTGAGGGTGGGATTAGCGAGGAGTTTAGGAGTGGTCAGTGCTTCAAGGGACATGGACTTTTTGCGGAAACTGTGCAGGTGTATTGCCCATAATTCACTGAGAGAAAGCCCATGGTGGGGGGTGGGGGGTGGG
>CM053583.1:31763817-31784036 GCA_028627135.1 Pseudochirops cupreus | reverse complement strand
GAACACAAAAATATGATTTTACAAACTGAGGTTACAGACAAAAGCATTCCAGACCCCATCAATAGTTCATTTAAAAACCCAGAAAAATGCTGGGTGCTATAAGATTTCGGATTTACAGAGATCTATATTGCCTATTAACCCCTAAGGCAAAAATAAAATCTTTAAAACTAAGGTCTATTGTTACTAAGTTGGCTAAAAAATGTAACTTCAATATCTACTATTTGTTAACAACTACCTTCTAATAATTTTCCTAAGCATGGCCAAACGAATAAAACAAGATAAAACTCACTCTTTACTATAAGCAAATTTGTAAGTTCTTTACAACTTCACAGCCTATTGTCAGCAGCTTCTCTCAGGGTTGAAAAGATTTGATGACCCTGACTAAATAGAAAGCCCCAGGAAAATTCACAGATAAGGACAATTTAAGAGGTCTCTGGTACTACCTCTAACCCCTGCAAGAGTAAGTTATTATTATTATTATTATTTATTTTAAAGCAAAATATATCCAATTAAATCTTGAACAATTTTCACACCATGACCATATTCTTTAACAGTTCAATTCATAATATAACAGCATCCTAAAATAATTTTTCTAATGTTGCAATGGTAACACCCTCTGAGTATCATTTTTTAAATTAACAGCATTTCTTATATAACGATTTCTCAAATTTCACAATGCAAGAAAACTTGAAACCTAACAGGAACAACATTATACATTTTACAAGTATAGCACAGAACATTTTGTCAAGCAAGTAACATCAATTCATTTGAATGCAATTCCAAATCCTCTTATACAGAAAATCACTTCATTCAACTATCAATCTGGCATTCTATATCAACCACATTCAAAGAGGGTATAGAATAATTACACCAAATAATAATAATAGTCAATATTATAAAGTGCTAACTAGGTGACAGGTACTATGCTAAGTGCTTTACAATTGGCTATGTCATTTGATCCTTAAGACAACCCTGGGAAGTAGGTGCTATCATTAACAAACTTTACAGACAAGGAAACTCAAGAAGTAAAATGACTTGCTCAGTGTCACACAGCTTGTAAATTTCTGAGACCTGATTTGAACTAAGGTTATCCTAATCCATGCTGTTTCCAAGCATACTGCCTCAATGCTAATTATCAAATGTATTTTGCATTAAATTCTGATTTACCACATTTATCATAATAGGAGAACATATCTTACTTTAAATAAGACCAAATTATAAAATTTAGTTTCAAGATATACTTCAACCAAGTCAAATCTGGAATTATAATCACAAATGGTAACACTAAAAATCTCAATTTTCCCAAGGGCCATTAGCTGCTAGAACCTCAAATTACCTGCTTTCAGTCAGCTCACCTTCAAAGATTTATATTATCTGTTTCACTTCCTATTCTCCTCATTTTGAGGCCCAGGAATCTCTAAGAATTAAGACATGTCCTTCTAATGATCTTTAAAGAAAATAATTTTAGTCTATCATAGTCAAATAATTCCATGCTATAAATTTATTTCTAGTTTCCATTTAGTAAATATTGTCTATCTAACACTGCTAACAGCCATTTTTCCAAAAAGCCCCTTAAATCTTTCTTATCTCAATGAGACCAAAAAAAAAAACCCCAACAAACCAAAAACACCTCAAATTTCTTTTTCCAAAACTTCAAACTCTACTTTCAAATACTCCACTTATAATGTCAGTACAAAGGGACTCCACCCTTCTTGTTACATTCTGATTCTACATTTCACTTTGTCTTTGCTACTTTTCTTAAGTTTATCTTACCTTACTTCCAACAATATTCAAGTCCAACATTCCAATGAATCTCTCCTGTACCTATTTCCTTATGAGATATCAATCAATTGCTAAAATTTTACTTCCTGAGTTACATAGCCATAGCAACTTAGTTATTAGTTTACCTAAACAATTAAATCTGTTGAATCACTTCAAGCTAGCTTCAGTTCTTCTTACTCCATAGTAGGCATAATCACCTTCTCTACTAGAACAAAATCACCCTCCAGGAAGGGGAAAGAGGTGCAATTTTAACCCCAGCTGCAAACATCCAAAAATCCACTAAGATGTTTTAACAGTTACAAAAACCTTTAAACCATAATTTGGAAATTTACAGTAACATTTCAGTTACAAACTTTAGTTTCTAATTAGTTTAAAATGCCATAAATTTCTACAAACCAGGAAAAAATGTTCTCTTCTTTTTTTTACCTGTCTATATCACTACAATCTCCAAACTGGCCATGGATGTGAAGGCAGAGGGAAAGAAAGAAAAGTTTTCCTCATCTCCCACTGAAAGTGTAATCAAAAAGGTCAGTGCAAAAGTCCCTGCTTCAATATTAAAGCTAGCTGGGAGAGTTGATTTATTAGTCTTTAGTTATTATTAGTCATTCCTAAGACACTTCTAAGCTTATTTTCTGTGCTTTCTTATAGTAGTCATTATGGATGACCAGGTGTTCCCCTTCTAAGTTCTCCAAGGTAAATAAGACCTTGTGAATGCTAGAGAACTTTGGAAGTGCAAGTCCCTACCAAAGCCCATCTCACTGCCTGCCAAATACAAGCTTCCCTCCTTAACACAGCGTCATCATAAGAGAATCAGTGTAGAACTAATTGCCATGTTCACCAAGATATCCGGGAGGCTAATGGCCAGTCACAGATCAGTTACCTTGGAAGAGTTGAGGAGAAAGACAGGAAGAGAAAGAAAAACAGAAAAAGGAAAGGAAGAATCTCTACCAAAAGACCAATATGATTTTAACCAGATTTTTTTAAGCAGTTGCTTAGTAGGTCCTTGAGGTATCAGGTCAAAGGAATCACTTTTTGACAAATTAGGGTGGCCTGGTCTAAATCTAACCCCACCCAAGTCTTTCCCTGAGCTAAGGCCAAGCACAGCCCCTTAAGGTTTTGGACCTCCAGAGTTAAGGCCTGGACTGTGTCGGACCTGAACCTGAGGGGATTCATCAGACTCTTGACAGATTGATTCAATCCCATATTAGTTGGGCCTTCCCATGCTCAATCCTAGCCTCAAAGACCTTCAGGTTCCTAAGACCAAGTGGCAGGAGCCAATACCACCAGAATTGTCATTCATGAGAATAAACCCCAAAATCTGAAATAGTTTTAGAAAGAAATTGATTAGGTCATTTGGAAGAGGGCAAATCAGAAAGAAGGTATGGTTTGCTTTTTTTGGTCCAGGCTCTAGAAGGTTTACGTCATATAGAATTCAGACAAGAGTATAAATAATAAGTTTTATATATTTTAATATGATATGACATTTTCTACATCATCCAAACCATTATACTTTTCACTGGACTTATCACCTCCAGTCTCCCTTCTCTATCCTTCACACAGTAACTAAAATAATGTACTGAGAATTGTTCTGATCATATCACTCCCTACTCAAAACCCTTCAATGGTTGCCTCCTCAAGGATTAAATGCAAACTTCTTATTGTGGCTAATCAACGTTGAGGACTGCATTTCAGTGCCACTCTCTCAAAAATCCGGTCCCAACCTCCTGTTTTATATTTATTCCACATTCGTTACCTTCATACACTCGACATTTGAGCCAACTTCTACCATTGTTTCTCAAACTATGCATGTCACAATCCACTTTCATGCATTTGTGTAGGCAAGTCGCCTTACATGGAACACACTTGTTCCTGATTTGAACCAGAATTCTCATCTTTCAAGAAAGCAAGCATTTAAAAATCCTTATTATTAAGCCAAAGGGAAAGAGAAAAGTCTTTCATTCTTCCCTAGTCTCCTCAATTTTCCCCATGACCAAAGGCAGAACTTGGAAACTCTGAAAGGTTGTTGTCCTAGCAAAATCACTGGAGCAGCTGATGGGAGGGGATGATTAGAATTTGAAGACAAACTAGATGCAAGGAAGAAAGGCTGCTTCAAGGGTCTAAGGAGCCCAGTAGGAGAGGGGAATAGCAGGAGAAATGAACTACCTCATGCCTAAGAAAAATTCATGGGGATTTCCCAAAAGGAGAAGAGAGCTTCTGGCGACTAGGAGATATGAGATACCCCTTTACCACACCATGTGCATTAAACCTGATCCCATTTTCCCCTGGAATCTGTTATGTACTTGTGAAAGAATGTGACCCTAGCACAGGGGGCAATTTTGTTCCAAATACAACACACTTAGTATAAGATCTTAGTAGGTACCTGTCTCTAAAAGCTAATTGAGTTTGGCTTAATAACTGATATCAACTAATAATCAGTGGGAAAAGCACATGGCTAGAAGCTCACAAGCTATATAGGACTAGAAATTCACTGCTCCCCCCCCCCCAAACCCAGGGGTATGCTAGAGCCAGCTTGAACTGTCTTGCAGAGTCAATTGTTAAATTTTCAGTATGAGCATTCACGCCAACTTCAAATCAGAGTTTGATTGTTTTGTGGATTGTCCAGATTTTTAAAAGTATTAAAAATGTACATTAAACTTAAGTGTGTGTGTGTGTGTGTGTGTGTGTTTGTGTGTGTGTGTATGTATTAACCTTGGACTATCCAGTTGTAAAATATTTATTAGAAAAGCCCTATTTTCAGGCAGCTAGGTAGCATAATGAATAAAGCCCTGGACCTGGAATCAAGAGGACATTTATTCTCTCTCAGACTCAGTTTCCTCATTTGTAAACTGAGGATAATAATAGCACCTACCAGTCACAGTTGTTGTGAATATCAAATCAGATATATTTTAAGGTGGTTTGCAAATCTTAAAAGTGCTATATAAATGCTAGCTTATAATTATGATATATTTATAATTATTTATACATTATAAACTATACTTATAGCAACTATATATTTATCATGTTTATATTATGTATTTATTATTATAATTATGTCCTATAATCACTGCTTGAGCTCAGCAGGAACATAGCAGATGACCTAAGGAATGAAGTCATCACCAGAATGGAAAACTGCTGAATGAAGGATAACAACGATGATAATGACAATGACAATGACAATGATGATGATGATGATGATGATGACGATGAAGATGATGATGATGATGATGGTGATGATGATGACTGGTATTTCTCTAGCACTTTAAAGTTTTCGAAGTGCTTTACATCTATTAGCTTATTTAAGCCTCACAGCACCTCTGACTTCACCTCTTGGTCACCCCTAGGACTTTGAGGAGCAACCAAGCCCTGCTCAGCTCAAACCCCACCTTCTGCAAGAGGTCTTTCTCCTTATATTTTTGTTGTTGTGTTCTACACCCATGATATTGCGCTATCTGGGTTACCATTTATTTAATCTAAGTGGGTTTTTTTTTTTGGAGGGGGGAAGGCAGGGTAATTGGTGTTAAGTGACTTGCCCAAGGTCAAGTGTATGAGGTTGAATTTGAACTCAGGTCCTCCTGACTCCAGGGCCAGTACTCTATTCACTGTACCACCTAATTTCCCCTAAGTGCTTTCTAAAGTCCAGTTAAATGATTATTCCATAGAAGCATAGAAGTTAAGAGTTGGAAGAAACCTTAAAAATCACCTACATCATTCAGGCTTTTAAATTTTATATACTGTACTGGAATATTTACTTTCATGTGACAATTCCCTAATTCTTGAATGCCCTGAATTTAAGACATTTAGACTATTGTTGAAACAGAATTCTAATAAAAATTCTTTCTACATTTCTAACATATATTAAATCTACAGAAAATGGTTTAAATGTAAAGTGTTCTGCAAACATTAAAGTGCTATATTTACTATTATTATCACCAAAATTACAGCCAAATCATGGCATTTGAAGGATCTCTTGGAGATCCCCAAGTCTTCAGGATCACACTTTTAAAATTCCAGATAAACGAGTTCCCCAATCTTTGTCTGAAACCATTTCTATTCTCTAACCACCATAATTATCAAGAAGTCATTGATTACATCTAACCTATATCCCATTCATCACAATCGAGCCACTTCTTTTAGTTTGCTCTGGAAAAAAGGATAGCTAGACTACATCTTCTCAATTATTGGATGTCATATATTTTTAAAGGAAGATAATTTGCTTATGTAATTGAAGCTTTTGGTTTTTAACATTAAAAAAAACCTCACATTTATATGACATGCACTTTTCTAACAATTTTCACTTACACTATTTCACTTACTCCAACAACCCAGAGGCACGTAGAACGAGTATTGTTGTTGTTGCCTTTTTAAGGGTGGAGAAACCAAGAAAGAACTTGTCCAAGTGGAGAAGGGAAGCAAATCTGTTTATATACCTTGTACTATGTTCTAGGGACTGTGCTAAGTGCTTTACTTTGCTTTCCTTTGATCCTTACAACCTGAGAGGTAGGTATTGTTATCATACCCATTATACAGGTGAGGAAACTGAGCAAGAGAGGTTAAATCACTGGCCTAGGGTCACACAGCTCATAAGTGTCTGATGCCTAATTTGAATTCAGGTCTCCGTGACTCTAGGCTCAGTGCTCTATTCAAGGTAACTGAGTGGAGTAGCTGTGGCTGAAACTGGTTCTTCTGACCTATTTTTGCTATACCATATTGAGAAATGCTATTCCAGTTCTAATTCAGCTTGCTACCTGATTTAGAAAGAATCCTGTTCAGTTCAAAAAGCATTTGCTATTAAGGGACAAAGAGCACTGTGTCGGGTGCTAGGGATAGAGACAAAAAAAAAAAGGAAAGAAATGAAGTCTATCCTTTCAGAAAGCTGAACAGCAACAGTATGGATCCCAAAAAAGTGAACACAAAGTAATGAAAAGTAATTGAAGATGTTTCAAGATATTAGGAGTCACTTTGTATTCCAGAGCTAAGGCCCAGCAAGCAAGCTGTGCCCTCAGCTTGGTATAACAACAATCCTTCGCGCTCACCCTCCCGCAGAAAACACATAATTATTGCATTGCTACGATCGGCACCAGGTGCTCTCTGAGCTAGCACAAGCACCAGAAAGCTTGGACAAGTTCTGGCATGAAGCTCTGTTATGAATAAAACTTTTCACATTGTTACTCTGCCGTCATTGTTAGGGCTACAAGTAGCCATTGGTTTAAGTCTTGACATCTGCCTATATTAAACAGGGTCCCCCGACTCCGGGTACCCACACCTGAGTCTAGTTTCTCTCCTTGCTTGCAAGCTGTTTCCCTCACCTTGAAATTAAACTTATTTGATTCCTGACCCTCTTCGCTCTAGCCTGCTGTCCTACTCTGGTCATCCACTGGTTAGAGGCTGATTCTGTCCAGCTTACAGAGAAGACTGTTACCAACAGAATGGATCAGGAGGTGTAGCCTGAGTTAGCTTTGAAGGGCAGCTAAGAGGTGCAGAACAGAGTCAGGATGATCTGAAATTGAAATTCGGCCTCAGACACTTACTGGCCATGTGACCCTGTGCAGCTCACTTAATGGCTATTTGTCTCAGTTTCTCATCTGTAAAAAGGGGCCACATTGGGGAAAGGAATGGCAAACCACTCCAGTATCTTTGGCAAGGAAGACCTCATGGACAGAGTCACACGGAGTCTGACACAACTGAACAACAACAAAAGATTTTGAAATCCAACCCGAAATCACTCCTTCTGCGACTTCGGGGAAGTATTGTAAAATCTCCCCGTCTGTAAAGTAAGGGGGTCGTGTTAGGTGGCCTCTGGGTTTCCCTCCGTTTGTAAACATATGATCTTACGGGCTTCTCTGATCCTTGTTTTTTTCCTCACCTGCAAAACAGGAGGGATACCCGTCCCGCTGGCCTCCCAGGACTGAAGAGGTGGTAGGCTCGTGACGTGAGAGCTCACGCCAAAGTCAACGGGCCACGCGAGCTGCCGCCCTTGTCTTAATGACTTTTGGTGACAGCTTTGGTCGCAGTGCCTTATCTTTGGGAAGTGCCAGGGAAACAGTACTGGCATGGAGACTCTGAAGGACCTCTGCCTTCAGGCATTCCTTTCGAGACCCAGCTTCCAGTTTCGTCTTGTGGCCTCTCTGGGAAGCGGCTGGAGCGAGCTCCCAGCGTGCTCAGAGAGCCACGGGCACCAGGAAGGGCTGAGCCTGCGCAGTGGCCAGAGTGCCGCGGCGCCCGGCGGCCCGAGAAGCGTCTAGTTACCATGGCGACGGCGCGGAGGTCGTCAGGACGCTACGTCCTTCTGGTGCAGCAGTCATGGTGGCCCGGCTGGAAACAAGGCTTCCTCACAGGCCAGGGTAGCTGGGGGGCGGGGAAAGGAGGTTTACTACCTACTTCCGGCGGAAAGGTTGCAGCCCAGCGGCCGGCGGCTCCGGCTTGTGTACGCCTGCAGGAGCTCCGGTAAGAAGGCGACCGCACGGGGGTCGGGGGTCGGGAGATGATCGAGGGAAGCCAGAGGCCGCCGGAGAGCCGCAGGGTCGCTAGAGGGAGTGCGGGCGGGCCGGGGACCTGCTCCTCCGGGGCAGCTTCCGTTTCGGGGCCGGGTCGTAGGTCCGGAGCCGGAAGGTGCCCAGCCCCTCCATTTACACATGGGGAAACTGAGGCCCAGAGAGAGGAAGGGCCTTGGTTGTCTCCATTAGGGAAACTGAGGCCCTTAGACAGGTAGGAAGTGGCCAAACCAGGATTCACACCCAGGACTCAGTGGTTAGCTAACACTTCTATAGATATTGCCTGCTATGTGCCAGGCACTCTGCTAAGAGCATTCTAAATGTTAATCTCGTGTTGTCCTAGCAACAACCCTGGGAGGGAGGTGCTATTATTATCCCCATTTTGAAGATGAGGAAACTGAGGCTAAATGACTCGACCAGGGTCACACAGTTAGCGTATGTCTGAGGCTGGATTTGACTTGACTCTACTGCCGCCTCCCTGCTGCCTACTCCTCGCCCTTCTGCCCTGACTCCTGGTGACCCAGGAGTTATCTTTTCGGTGACGTTTGCCATTAGTCATCCTTTAACCTTGATCGGGACAGAAATAATAGTTAAAGCGAGGAGCCCCTCATTTCATGTTTTAGAGACGCTATAGGTGAACAGGAATAAAGTTCCTTTAAAAGTAATTTTCCCACTCCGACAGATCATGGTTAACAATCGTTTATTTTTCAGGATATTATAGATTTAGTGTTAGAAAAGGAACCTGAGTTCTCAGGGAGTCCAAATTATCATTTTCTAAATGAGGAAACTGTCAAGAGTATATAGGTTTAGTGAGGCAGCTAAGTGGTACGTGGGGTAGTGGGTATCAGACCCCAGCTTCATGACCCTGTCCGAGTCTCAGCTTCCTGCCTACCTCAGTTTCCCCAGCTGTAAAATGGCGATCATAGCACCCGCCTCCCAGGGTGGTTGTGAGGATCAAATGTGATCTCCCCCTCCCCTGCCCCATGCATACCATCCCTCTCTTCAAGATGCAGCCCAGCACCACTTTCTACATGAAACCACTCTTGGACCTTCTCCCCTAACGGCTTCTCAAACTTCCTTGTATTTATTTAACTGAGGAAACCAGGAGAAGGGATAGCATTCAGTATCCTTAGATTGTAAAGTACTCAGAAGAGAGTAAAGTATAAGACTGGAAAGTGAAAAGAGACCAGGTTGTGAAAGTCCTTAAAAGTTCAACAGAGCATTTTGTATTTGATCCTGGAAGTAATAGGTAGCTGCTGGAGTTTATTGAGTAAAGGAGTATGATGACACAGTCAACCATGGACTTTAGGAAGATCACTTTGGCAGCTGAGGAGAGGACAGACTGGAGTGGGAAGAGACTGAAGGCAGGAAGAGCAGCCAGAAGGATATTTCAGTAGTCCAGATTGGAGGTGATGGGAGCCCACAGCCGTGCAAGTGGAAAGAAGGGGACCTAGGTGGAAGACGTTCCTCAGTCTAGTGCCAAGTAGAGTATAAAAGTACGTGAGAGAGGCACCGTGGGGTGAGAGAGCCCCCTAGCAAGAGAGGGCACTTTTCTTTAGAGGCTTTGGAGGGGGCAAGGCTTATGATGAAAGAAGTAACATTTTAGCTGGACCTATACATGTATACATGCATAAATTTTATATACGTATGTACACATACACATATATACGTGCACACACATTTTAACTGGGCCTATATATGTATACATATACAAATCGTATATATATATGTATATATTTATATATATATATTTATATATATATATATAGCATACAAAAAAATACACACACAAAATCATCCTTGTTTTCTCCATTACAGTGTAAATTCCGTGTTAGTTGAGATTGTTTCATTCATTGTATTTTTATTACCCACTTAATACCTAACACACAGATTCTTAATAAATGCTTATTGATTGATTTTGTGAAGAGCAAATGAGATGATACATGTCAAGTGCTTCCTAAACTAATAAAACTCTATAAATATGAGCTCTGTAAACATTCTCAGACTTTCAAATCTAATTGCTCCCTCCCTTTTCCATTAGATTAATGTAAAGTGTAATGAAGTATTTTCAATATTTTTAATGCAGTACATTAAGGAAAGGCCTTGTGCAGTGCACCATGGCTCTTGAACCCTTCCTTCGAAAAGACTGGTACAGTGTTCTGGGTGTGGAGCCATCAGCAAGCATGAAAGACCTGAAACAAAAATACCAAAAACTCATTTTAATGGTAAGTATTTTTCCACCTGTTTTTGAATTATGTCAGAGTTGTACATAGCAAATGCAGAATGGTAGGAAGTATGTGATTAGAATGATAATTTGGTTCCCTGTTAAGTTTCAGTAATACTGAGGGTGAGGAGGGAGTTGCCGACAGTGTGACTGCTTTTCATGAGACGCTTGATAAGCCACTTTTCTGCAGAGTCTTTGTTAATTTTTTTTTAAAGCCATGGTGAAATCTCTTGTTCTTTTACCTTTATCGCTGTAACCAACATGTTTGGCAAACAACTGAAGACAAAGGATTGTTATTTTTAATGTTTAAATGCTATCCAAGATTGCATGTTATGTATCGCAGGATGGCAATGGAGTACTTTAAAATCGTCTCTGAAAAACAAAACCTACTGCTGTGTTTATTTTTATAGTTATCCAAGCAATTAATGTAAGTGTGTTCCATATAGTATATGCTTAAAGAATGTCTTTTGAATGAATCAATCAGTAATATCAAAGTGATTTTGATGTCCAAGAATTTTACCACAAAGTAACATTATTGAAATAAAAAGATTAGACATAGAAGAAAATAAGAGTTTATTTTAGTCATTTGCCATCAGCTTTAATTAGGCACATGTGGTCATTGCTCAGATTCTGTTTGTACATATTGGAGAAAGAGGAAAACTAATTCGGGGCTGTGAGAGACTGGAATGCCCAGTGATGGGACCCTCTAACAGGGTCGGAGATCACCTTGTTCTAGAACTAGCGCCACTTTCACCTGAACAAGAATCCTTGCCACAAGCTCTCCAACAAGTCAGCCCATTTTTGTGTGAAGGCCTCAAGTGAGGCAGAACTGGCTCTTTCCCAGGGTAGCCCATGCCCCTTGGGGATGACTTGAACCGTCAGGAAGGTTTTCCTTATGTGGAGTTTAAATGGGAAAGGCAGGATCCCTGCAACTGAGGAAGAATGGGGAACTCTTAGGATTGAAGTTCTGAAGGCAGGCAAAGAAACACTTCTGATAAGGAAGAAAAACAGGAGTTATCAGAAGAGGCATGGAGATATCTGGCGCACTCACCACCCAACTTAGACTTAAGATAGAGATAGATTTCTGTATATCTAGATATATGTGATGGAAGCAGTGAGAGAAAGATAGAGTGACTTCCCCAAATAGCATGATCCCATGGAGAGAGTGTGAGAAGTGGTGAGGCTCCCAGCGAGCTAGCATGAGCAAGGAAAGTAGATGACCCCAATGAGAGTTTCTTAGGGTAGAGGCTGTGGGAATGAGGAGGAGGAGGAGGAGGATCAGAGCCAGGATTGGGCTGGATGACATGATGACTGTCAACACAGAGGAGAGAGCTGTTCCAGTTTGACTGTACTTCTGTTTTCCTTAGGAAGGAGAATGATTTTTGGCCTGGAAAGAACGGAACAAAAATAGCTGAGGAAGAGTTGATAACTCACAATAAGTAAGGAGACAGAAGGAGAACATTTAGCTCCCCAGGATGACTTTAAGTTCCCTAGTTGAGCTGAACTTCATAGTCAGAAACCAAAAGAACTGGTAGATATGATTGTGGTACCACCATAAGGAAAACTGTTTCAGGGATTGTGAGGAACATGAGAAATGGAGCTGGTTTGCAGAAGGGCACTTGTCCTGATTTTCAAAGGGAGGAAGAGAATGAATCTGCAGAGGCCAGCAGTCTGATTCCTGGGGAAATTTTAGAACGTAGTATGAAAGGTGATCTGTGAACCTCTAGAGCAGTGGTTCTCAACCTTCCTGATGCCACCACCGTTTAATACTCGTATGTGGGCGTATCTGCATGTGGGCGGACCCGCCTAGAGACGGATAGAGGAGCGGTGTCTTGGTTCCTAAGACCGTCGGAAATATGTGTTTTCCGATGGTCTTAGGTGACCCGTTACCCCTGTGAAAGGGTCATTCAACCCCCAAAGGGGTTGAGACCCACAGGTTGAGAACTGCTGGTCTAGGGTAAGGCAGCAGTGACTAACAAGAACTGTTGTGACTTCATCAAGAATGAGTTATCCAGATAGACCCTTATTTGCTGTTTCTGAATGGGCTTCTAAACTAACAGATTTAGGAAATGGTATTGATAGACTCTATTATACCTATATTTCCACCACAGCATTTGATAAACTTAACGTACTGTTCTTTTGCAAGATGGAAAGATTCTGTGATGGTGGTGGTGGTTGTTCAGTCGTGTCTGACTCTTTGTGATCCCATTTAGGGTTTTCTTGGCAAAGATACTACAGTGGTTTGCCATTTCTTTCTCAAGCTCATTTTACAGATGAGGAAACTGAGACAAACAGGGTGAAGTGACCTGCCCAAGGTCACATAGCTAGTGACTGTCTGAAGCAGTATTTGAACTCAAGAAGATGAGTCTTTGTGACTCCAGCTCTGGTGCTCTATCCACCATACCACCTAGCTGCCCCTGAGACTCTGAACTCTAATGCAATTAGATAAATTTTGAACTGATTGAATGTCATGAAGCAAAGATTAGTCATTTGTGATTCATTGTCATTTTGGAAGTGGGACTCCAACTAAGTGCACCAGGGGTTTGATCTGTGCTTGGTCCTGTACTGGTTAACATTTTTGTGTTACTTGGATAAAAGCTCTGATGACATAATTTAAAAAATTTACGGGTGATATAAAATTGGATGAGAGAGATGATACCCTAGAAAACAGAGTCAGTATCCACAGAGATCAGCAGGCTAGAGCAGGGATCAGGCTGGAGGACCAGATTGGCTGTGGAAATAAATTTGTCTTTAAGAACAGCTAAGTTTTATTGTATTTAACAATTTTAAAAACATTTTTAACTCATGTGGTTGGATTTGACCATTGGCAATAGATTGCCGATCCCTGTGCTAGAGCATTGGCCTGAAATTAAGAAGCTGACATTCAGTAGGGCTAAATGTAAAGTCTTACACTCCACAGCATCACAAGCAAGATTGGGGAGTCTCCATTAGAGAACATTTAACTGACAGAAAATCTGGTTGTGTGTTAGTGGACTTCAAACTCATTATGAGTCAGGGATGCGATATGTCAGTCAAGAGAGCTAATGTAGTAAAAGAGGCCTAGGTTTCAGGAGTAAGGAGAGGATAACCCTGCTGAGCTCTGCCATGGTCAGACTTCTTTGGCAGTATTGTTTTCAGTTCTGGGTATCACTAGTTAGGAAGGACATCATTAAGCTGGTGAATATGTAGAGGGAGGGGCAGCTAGGTGGTGCGCCTGGCCTGGAGTCAGGAAGACTTGAGTTCAAATCCAGCCTCAGACACGTACTAGCTGTGTGACTGTGGGCAAGTCATTTCACCCTGTTTGCCTCCTGAGCTGAAGGAGGAAATGGCAAACCACTTTGGCCAAGAAAACCCCAAATGGGGTCACAAAGAGTTAGGCAAAACTGAAATGATGATATACAGCAACATGCAGACACCTCTGGCTGAGAAAATCGAAGACACATGGGGAACATGGCATCTGGCTGCATGTATCTGAAGAGCTGCCATAGGGAAGAGGGCTGAGCCATGTTTTCGTTGTCCTCAGAGGACCAGGAGGAGTGGGTAGAAGTTGTATAGAAGTGAGCTTAAGCCCAGTGTCAGGACACATGCTTCCTAAATGGGTAAGTGTCCAGAATGGGAACAAGCTACCTTGGGAGGGATGGAGCAGTTTCCTCTTCAGCGGTGGTTTTCAACCAAAGATTAGGTGACCGTTTGCCAGATAGATTGTACATATGTGTGGCATGTGTGGACTCTGGTTTTTCAGTTGGGAGCATCACCATTTTCAGATTCATCCAGGTTTATGCTTATTTTCTCTCTCTGCCTCCCAAAATATCCAGGTTGTCAGATTTTGTTGATTAATAACGAATGGAGCACAAATTATCCTTTGGTCTTGCCACCAGGTCGCCTCATTTCTCAGTCATACATCTTTCTCACATCTATTTGTTATAATTCTTTGTTGATCCTATGCTGTTACTCATGACTACCATACAGCTATCTCTTTGACTTGAGATTGACCAGAAACTGGTATTTGATGACTTACGCAGCATCCCCTCTGTTTCAGGGAAAAGCATGGAGTTATTAAAATGACTTTGCAGTTTCCCAAAGAGCATCCAGCCTGCCCTCTTTCTTTTCAGTTCTAGCCTCAAGTCATTGCCCATTTAGTGGTTTTCTACAATATGTATATACTGGATGAACCAGCCCTCCTTTGTCCATCCTGTTGCATATAGTAATCTAAGGCAATAGGCATTCTTTATCCCTTTGGTTTTTCCTGTTTGGAAAATTAGACCAGATTCTTTTGAGATGTGAGTCAGTACCTCAGAGTTGTTTTAATTTGCATTTCTCATAGTGGTTTAGAGCTTTTTTTCACATGACTATAGATAACATTGAATTCTTCTGAAAACTGCCAGTTTATATCCTTTGATCATTTGTCACCACCCCCTCACCCCATTTTTTCCTCCACTATAAAGGTTCTTCTTTGCCAGCCTTTTTGTTTTTAGGTAATTTTCTCCATTTTACCTCTCTCTTCCTCTCTTTCCCACTCCTTAGTTATTTTTGGAGATCGTTCTAGTGTAATCGGCTCATCCATGCCCTCAGTCTATATAAACTCCATTTAACTTTCCTAACAATGATAGTTCTCAGAAGTTACATGTATCATCTTTCTATATTGGAATGTAAACAGATTAACTTTATTGAGACCTTTATGATTACTCTTTCATGTTTACCTTTTTATGTTTCTCTTGAACCTTGTGTTTGAATGTCAGATTTTCTATTCAGCTCTGGTCTTTTCATCAGAAATGCTTGAAAGCCCTCTGTTTTATTAAATGTCAAATTTTTTCCCTGAAGGATTATAATAAGTTTTGCTGGGTAGGTTATTCTTCATTGTAAGGCTAGCTCTTTTGCCTTCTGGCATATATTCTAAGCTTTTTACTCATTTGATGTAGAAGCTACTAAATTTTGTGTGATCCTGACGTTGGCTCCACAGTATTTGAATTGTTTCTTTCTGGCTCTTCAGATTATTTTCTCTTTGACCTGGGAGTTCTGGAATTTGACTATAATATTTGTGGGAGTTTTCATTTTGGGCATTTTTCAGAAGGTGATTGGTAGATTTGTTCAATTTCCATATTACCCTTTGGATCTAAGATAGTGAGGCAACTTTCCTTGATAATTTCTTGAAATACGGTGTTTAGACGCTTTCTTTGATCATGGCTTTCAGGTAGTCCAAAAATTTTTAATTATCTCTCCTTGATCTGTTTTCTAGGTCAAGCTGTTTTATGGTAAGATATTTTACATTTTCTTCTATTTCGTTATTCATTTGACTTTATTTTATTATTTCTTGATGTCTCATGGAGTTATTAGCTTCCCACTTGCCCATTTTTCATTTTACAGAATGATTTCCTTCAGTGAACTTTCCTACCTCTTTTCCCATTTGCCCAGTTCTGTTTTTTAAAGGAGTTCTCTTCAGTGAATTTTTGTATCTCTTTTACCATTAGGTCAATTCTGTTTATTAAAATATTACTTTAGCTTTTTTTTTGTTTTTCTTTTACCAAGCTTTTCATAATTTTCTTGCATCATTCTAATTTCTTTTCCCTATTTTTCCTCTACCACTCTTATCTCTTTCACTCTACTAGGAATTCTTGTTGGGCTTGGGTCCAATTAGCATTTTTCTTCGAGGCTTGGTTTATAGTTATTTTCACATTGTTAAGACGTCAATTTATATTTTGGCCTTCCCTGCCATGATAGCAGCTTTTTATACTCAAATTATTTTTCGTAGTCGTTGTCGTTTGATCTTTTTCTAGCCTGTTTCTTGACCTTGAACTTGATGTTAAAGTTGGACTCTGCTCACCTTGAGGTGAAGCACTGTCCTAAACTTCAGGCTTTTTCATCCTGCTCTTTTCAAAGCTACTTCTTGAGATCTACAAGTTTTTGGTGCTTCCAACGTGATGTGATGATCACTGAAAGAGTGGTGGTCACTATTCTCCTGGTCTGTGCATTGATCTTTACCAATAAGGGGCTTCTGGCCCCCTGCAGCCACAAGGACTAATTCCTCCTTGTTTTGGAGCTGTGACCAAGGCCCCTGCTCCCTCGTGACTGATCCCAGTGCTCTTCACTGCTATGGAACTGCCATCCTGAATTGCATATGGGCAACAGTTACCAGCAAAGGATCCCTTATGATATCTCTTTCTCTCTCTTTTTTTCTTACAAAATTTAAAAGTACTTTTTAATGCAGTAGTGCATATACATTATTAGTAGAACTGGTTTCTTTCTCCAGATCTTATACTGATATTAACAGAACCTCAGATGCTTTCATGTTGCTCTTTTGTTTAATACTGGGGATTTAATTTGGCTCAATTTTCTTTTTTGGAGACTTAAAAGATGAAAGATTTAGAAAATCTTTAGAATTAGAACATTAACAAAATGTACATTTTACTCAGCTGTACAATGTGCCATTACATAAATCGGTAATATATTATAGTACAGAAAAATCAAAAATCAAATAGTAGAAGTAGTGAACATGACATCAATAGATCATAATGTGACAAACATAGTAATTAATGCAAGGGCACAAGGAAAGATTCAAAGCTAAATGGAGAATTAATAATGACATTTAGAATTATGCATGGGTCAAAAAAACAAATCAAAGAGAAAATTTATAGAACCTTAGATTTTGGTAATTGGAAAGGAACTCAGAAACCTTCTACTGCAACTTATAACAAGAATGGGCTCCCAAATACATAGTACTTGACAAGTGGTTATCCGGCCTTTGCTTAAAGACTTCTAGACTAAAGAAATCCATCAGCTCAAAAAGAACAAAAACAAACAAAATTATCCAGTCCCCTTTTGATGCGAGTAATTGTTAATTTTTTTTCTTAACATCGAGTGTAAATTTGCCTTTTTGCAACTTGTACCCATTGCTCTGGTTTGCTCCTCTAGGGTTAAACAAAAATGTAATATTTTCTGAACATGTACACCCTTAAAATATTGAGGAAAACTTTCATATCTCCATCTTTTTTCCCATATCTCCATTCTTTTTTTTCAGGCCAAACATGACCCTTTTCTTCAGTAAATCCTCGTATGACATGTACTTAAAAGTCTTTACCATCCTCATTGCTTCGTTCTAGACATTATTCAGTTTTTATTTTTATTTTGTTAACATTTGTTTTTAAAATTTTGAGTTCCAGATTCTTTCCCTTCTTCTCCCCTCACCTGCCCCCCACTGGAAAGATAAGTAATTCAAGTACACGTATAGTTACCCAAATCATTTCCATAGTAGTTATATTGTGAAAGACTAACTATATTTCCCTCCATCCTATCCTACCCCCCACTTCTTCTATTTTTTACTTTGACTCTGTCCCTTTTCAAAAGTGTTTGCTTCTAACTACCCTCTCCCCCAGTCTGCCCTCCCTTTTATCCCCTACCCCCCCTATTTTCCTGTAGGGTAAGATACCCAATTGAGTGTATACGTTATTTCCTCCTTGAGCCAAATCCAGTGAGAGTAAGGTTGACCCATTCCCTTTCCCCTTCCTGCTCTTCCCTTCCATTGTAACAGTTTTCTCTTGCCTCTTTAATATGAGATAATTTACCCTAATCTATCTCTCCCTTTCTCCTTCTTCCAATATATTCCTCTCTTACCTCCTAATTTTATTTTTTAGATGTCATCCCTTCCTATTCAACTCATCATGTGCCCTCTGTCTATGTATATATATATATATGTACACACATGTGCACACACTCATATATATTTATACACACATATACCCTCCTATACATACATGTATATGTATGTATGCATATATATTCCCTTCAACTATCTTCATACTGAAAAAAGTCTCATGAGTTACAATTATCATTTTTCCACGTAGGGATGTAAATAGTTCAGCTTTCATAAGTTCCTTATGATTTCTTTTTCCCGTTTATCTTCTCATGCTTCCCTTGCTTCTTGTAGTTGAAAGTCAGATTTTCTGTTCAGCTCTGGTTTTTTCATCAAGAATGCTTAAAAATCCTCTATTTCATTGAATAACCATATTTTCCCCTGAAGGATTATACTCAGTTTTGGTGGGTAGGTAATTCTTGGTTTTAATCCTAGCTCCTTTGACTTCCAGAATATCATACTTGAAGCCCTTCGATCCCTTAATGTAGAAGCTGCTAAGTCTTGTGTTATCCTGATTGTGTTTCCACAATACTCAAATTGTTTCTTCCTGACTGCTGGCAGTATTTTCTCCTTGACCTGGGAACTCTGGAATTTGGCTATAATATTCCTAGTTTTCTTTTTGGGATCTTTTTTAAGAGGCGATCTGTGAATTCTTTCAATTTCTATTTTGCCCTCTAGTTCTAGGATAACAGGTCAATTTTACTTGATAATTTCTTGAAAGATGGTGTCTAGGCTCTTTTTTTGATCATGGCTTTCAAGTAGTCCAATAATTTTTAAATTATTTTCCCTGGATCTATTTTCCGGGTCAGTGGTTTTTCCAATAAGATGTTTCACATTGCCTTCTATTTTTTCATTTGTTTGGATCTCTTTTATAGTATCTTGATTTCTCATAAAGTCATGAGTTTCCATTTGATCCAGTGTAATTTTGAAGGAATTATTGTCTTCAGTGAGTTTTTGAACTTCCTTTTCCATCTGGCAAATTTGGCTTTTTAAGGCATTCTTCTCTTCATTGGCTTTTTGGGCCTCTTTTGCCATTTGAGTAAGTCTATTTTTTAAGGTGTTATTTCCTTCAGTATTTTTTGGGGTCTCCTTTAGCAGGCTTTTGACTAGCTCTTCATGATTTTCTTGCATCATTCTCATTTCTCTTCCCAGTTTTTTCTTCCACTTCTCTTACTTGATTTTCAAAATCCTTCTTGAGCTTATCTATGGCCTGTAACCAGTTCATATTTTTCTTAGAAGCTTTTGATGCAGGAGTTCTGACTTTGTTGTCTTCCTTGGGTTCCATGCTTTGATCCTTTTTGTCCCAAAAAAGGAATCTGTGGTTTGATTGTGCTTCCTCTGCTTGCTCATGTTGCCAGTCAATTACTTGACTTTTGAGCTCTTTGCCATGGTAGAACCCTGCTTTCAGAGTGGAGAGAGCTTTGTCCCAAATCGTTGGGGTTTTTGCAATTTTTTGCTATTAGGAGGGTGCTCTCTCTACAGCCACCACAAGTTCTGGCACACTGGCCACACACCCTGGGACCACTACCTGTGGTCTAGACTGTGACCCAGATCCAAGCAGGTTAAAGCAAGAGTGATTACTCTCTGAATGGTTGCTTGGTTCCCCCTGCCATCTGTAGGCCAGGAACTCTGGAGGCAGCTAGACCACAGCAACTGCAGCCCCTGCACCACTTCTCACCCTGGGGGCAAGGGCTGGACTGCACTCTTCTATCACTCAGTTCCAACAGAGTTCGGCACTGACCTTTTACTTTCTCTTTTTGGGATCTTTTTCAAGAGGTGATCGGTGAATTCTTTCAAGTTCTATTTTGCCCTCTAGTTCTAAAATATCTGGGCAGTTTTCCTTGAGAATTTCTTGAAGGATGATTTCTAGGTTCTTTTTTTGATCATGGCTTTCAGGTAGTCCAGTAATTTTTAAATAGTCTCTCCTGGATCTATTTTCCA
Organism: Pseudochirops cupreus; assembly: GCA_028627135.1. Taxonomy (NCBI): domain Eukaryota; kingdom Metazoa; phylum Chordata; class Mammalia; order Diprotodontia; family Pseudocheiridae; genus Pseudochirops; species Pseudochirops cupreus. The sequence goes on along the minus strand of CM053583.1, from coordinate 31,763,971 downwards.
GGTCAGTGGTTTTTCAAGGAGATATTTCACATTGCCTTCTATTTTTTCATTTGTTCGTATCTGTTTAATAGTATCTTGATTTCTCATAAAGTCATTTGCTTCCATTTGCTCCACTCTAATTCTGAAGGAATTATTCTCTTCAGAAAGCTTTTGA
>CM053583.1:31738729-31763317 GCA_028627135.1 Pseudochirops cupreus | reverse complement strand
AAGCAGCCATGTGGAGGTGGCTGCACAGCCACTGCTTCAGACTGCTTCTAGCTCTGGAGGCAGTCGGGCAGATCCTCTCCCCCAAAGTTAGCCAAGTTCTACTGACCTTTTCCCTTTGTCCTTGGCTCTTATGGGTTGATAAGTCTGGAAACTGCCACAGCTGCCTGTAATCTGCTTTCCTGAAAGCTCCAGCCCGGGCTTCTTCTGGACTGCCTGGGGCTAGAACTGCAGGGGGCTGGGCTCTGCTCCCAGCATGCTGTGATGAGCCCTTTCCATTCATCTGCTGGGCTGCCTCCAGTGAGAGCCTTGTTTCTCTGTCATTGTATGAGTTCTGGAGCTCTAAAATTTGTTCAGAGTCATATTTACAGGTATTTGAGGTGGTTATGGTGGGAGCCACGGAGTTCTCCTGCTTCTGTGCTGCTATCTTGACTGTGCCCCTTGACCTTTTACTTTCTCTTTGGCATTGAGAAGTCTGGAACCTGTCCCAGCTGCTGGTGATTCTCCTGAAGTCTGCTCTGGCTGGTCTGGGCTCTGGTGGTGAGTGGCTCTCGCAGGACTATATGTGGCTCCAGCCAGGTGTAATAGACCCTTGTCAGCCTGCCGGGCTGCCTTCAGTGGGAGATTTGTTTCTCTCTGTCGCTTTGTGGGTTATGTAGCTCCAAAATTTGTTTAGAGTCTTTTTTTTACATTTATTGGCAGTGGTTGGAGTGGGAGCTCATGCCAAGTTCTTGCTCATGCCAAGATCTTGGCTCCATCCCCCCCCTTGATTTATTTTTTAACCTGTGCTGCTTCTCATTCCTTCATTTTTAGCTTCTCTTTCATTTTCTCTACTTTAAATTTTTGTTTGTTTGTTTGTTTACTTTTGGGGGGAGTGGTGGGCAGGGCATTTGGGGTTAAGTGACTTACCCAAGATCACACGGCTAGTAAGCGTTAAGTTTCTGAGGCCAGATTTGACCTCAGGTCCTCCTGACTCCAGGGCTGGTGTTCTATTCACTGTGCCCCCTAGCTGCCCCTCTACTTTAAATTATTGTATGCCGTCATGAAACAGTTTTTGGTTTATCTACCTTATGATCTCTTTCTGACCAGTTTTCTAAGCCCCTTCCTGTATCTGGGCTGAGAGCTTGTGAAGCTACTGGCACTGCTCTTGCTGCTAACACAGGGGTGGGCTGTAGTAAATCTTCCACCTCACTGTCACAAATTTTCCTGCCTCCTTGCCTCCCAGTGTATTTTTTCAACAAGTTCACATACCCTAGGTTAAGAATCCCTATTTTAGAATACTGATCAAACTCCCTCTAATTTCTCCTCTTTCTTGTAAGTCTAAGGATTTACACAGTTTCCCGAACAATCCTCCTAACGTAGAAGTTTGACAACGCCGCGTCTGCTTACGAGCCTTTACTGACTCAGTTAGCCCTGCCTTTCTTTTTGTCCAGCCTTGTGATTCTAGTCTCTGTTGGGAAATTCCTAACTACTAATCTAGATGGATATTCTTATGCCTGAGAAACTGAGAAGTTAAGTTGGGTTGCCTAGGGTTACACATTCACCATGCATCTGAGATCAGAATTGAGCCAAGGTGGGGTCTTCCTGACTCCAAGACTTGCCATCTCCACTATACTAGCTCTGTATCAGCCACATTTTATCTTCACCCTTTATATTCTTCTGTTCTAGCCGAGCTGTTCAGAGTTATCAGTTAAGCTCTACATACCATCTCTTGCCTTTGTATATTTGCCAGGCTGTCCCTCAGGCCTGGAATGGGCTCACTCCCTTTTCATTTCCCCTTATTCAAATGTCTCTTTTATGAAGGCTTAGATACCACCTATTATTCCATGAGACTTTCCCCATTTCCATAGCCACAAGTACAAGTATGCTTTTCATCCTCAAGTTTTCCAATAGCAGTTTTGTTTTAATCTCTGTTATCCTATCACATTCTCCCTTCTTTTATATTTATGTAAATATCATAAGCATTTCTTGTGGGTTTAAGGGCTATTTCTAACAACCAGCAGGTACTGGCTTGCATAGAAAGTGCTTGATAATTTTTTTTCCTAATTAAATTGAAACACTGTGAAGTGAATCTCTACATATTGAATCTTATTTTGTCATTGGCTTTAGTTACAGAGATGGTGAAACAATTTCCAAATTAAATATGATAAGATGACATACTAGTAGTAACGTTCAAGACAAGTCAAACAACTTAAATTCAAAGCAGTTATTTTTATGATTGGTAAAATAGTTTAAAGACCTAAAGAAAAATGTGACTTTCCCTCAGTGATTTCCAGGTTTGGGATGTGGGGTAGGGGTAGGGTAGGGGAATGGTTATCCCTGGGCTTCCTTTTCCTCATGTAAAATAAAGAACTTTGCCTCCATGATGTTGAAAACTCTTTCCAGTTCTAACATTCTAGAATTCCCTGATTGTTCATTTGATCTGGGTCTTTGGACCCTCTTCTAGGAACCGTTGAAAATTAGTTTCTCAAATGTAGAGTTAGAAGAGGTGTCGGTGGTCCTTCAGCCCAGCCTCCCCTCCTCGGGTCCTCTGCCTGCAAATCTAGTTCTCTTCATGTGACAGCAGCGCAGTCATGCCACACGAGCACCTCTCCACATGTGGGGTGAAGGAGGATATCTCAGTGTTGTCATTGGTATTGGAAACGCTCCTTTTGACCATCTCCCTTTGCCCAGTGAGAGGGCTCTTCATCTTCCCTAATTGTTCTTTTTCAAGTCTGACTGAGCTCGCAGCTACTGTCCTTTGGCCAAATACAGGGGATAGTCTCAGGGTTAGGGTTCCTTTGCACAGCTCTAGCCTCAGGAGGCTGTGTTACCCCAGCCATTGCTGTTCTGTTGGCTCAGTAGCTGGATCAGGACGTTTTTGCTGGGTAGTCTTTCTTATTGTGTACAATTTATAGATCATTAGCTTATGGCAGATACTTAATAAATGCTTGTTGATTGATAGCAGTGATGAAGTGTTTAAAAAAATGAGCTAATTATTCATGGGTCACTTATTGGGTAACTTTGGTTATCTAGGACACTGCTAAAAATCAATAAGTTGTCAAAAAAGGTGCCAGAGCAGCCAATACTGATGTTACAGAAAGCTGCACATCCAGTCTGTTCTTGGGGACGGCTCCTCAGCCACGACTCAGAGTTCACTCTCATCAGTTAGGAGAAGCCTGATTATTTGGTTCCTTAGCCCAAAGCAGATTAGAAACAGCAAGTCAGGAGGAGATGTGAGCTGGTGGAAGTAATAGGAGATGACACCTGGCAGCAAGGAAAGTAGAAAGGCCCTTTTTTTAGGAGCATAAAGTTTCATTTGGGCTTGAAAAGGGCAGCTGTCAAAGAAGCCATCCCTGGGAGTGAAGAGCCCATCTCCCCGTTGTGGAAAAGAGCTTGTTTGGGTTGTACTGAAGCCTGCTGCCATCAGGAATGAGGCACTTCTCATCTGGCATGGCGTACCACTCAGGAGCATCGAGCTTGGGGAGCTTCTTGGAGATGGGCTTCTACTGGCAGCCAGGGAGCTCGAACTGGGCTTCAGCCAAGCCTCAGCTGTTCTTTGTTTTGGATCTTGGTTGGAATGGCCATGATGTTGGAGCCAGTGCACACTTGGGCTTTCTGAAGACCTCCTGTAATGGGAACCTCCCGCCTCTGGAGGCATCCCGCTCCACTTCTGGACAGGTAATTGTTGGAGATCTTTCCTGTCATCTGACCTAAACGGCCTCTTTGTAACTTCTCCTTAGTGCTCCTAGTCTGCCCTGTGAGGCCAAGTCAAAAAGTATAACCCTTCCTCCGTAAGACAGTGCTAAGTACAGTAACTCAGATTTCATGTTCCTTCTGAGTCTTTTCTCAGTCCAGCTCAATTCGTTAAACATTTATTAAGTACCTAATAAGTGCCAGGCACTGTGCTAAATACAGGTGATACACAAAGAGGCCAGAGATAGTCCCTGCCCTCAAGGAGCTCATAGTCTAATGGAAGAGACAGTGTGCCAACAACAAAGCTATACGTGGGATAAATAGAATGATTAACAGAGGGAAAGCACTGGAATTTTAAAAAATTTAATTTAATTTAGTTTTTTGTTGCATTTTAAGTTCTGAACTATCTCCCTCCCACCCCACTCTAGAGAAGACTACCATTTCTCTCTCTCTCTTTGTGTGTGTCTCTCTATCACACACACACACACGCACGCACGCACACACACATGCGCACACACACACACACACACGCACACACGCACACACACGTATATGTGTAAAACTATACTATCCATCCATCTATATTTCAGTTCTTTCTCTGGAGGAGGGTAGCATCTCCCTTCCTAGGTCCTTTGTAGTTGATTTGAGTATTTATAATACTCAGAATAGCACAGTCATTCAGTTATTCTTTGAACAACATTGCTGTTACTGTATACAGTGTTCTCTTGGTTCTGCCCATTTCACTCTTCATTATTTCATGCAAGTCTTTCCATGTTTTTCTAAAACAGCCTACTCATCATTTTTTGCGGCACAGTGGTATTCCATCACAGTCACATACTACATCTTGTTTAGATGTTCCCCAGTTGTTGGCCATCCCCTCAGTTTCCAGTTCTTTGCCAGCACAAAGAAAGCTGCTATAAATATTTTAGAACATATAGGTTCTTTTCCGTTTTCCATGATCACCTTGGGTAGTGGTCCTAATAGTGGTATTGTGCTAGGTCTAAGAGGATACACAATTCTGTAATTCTTTGGGCATAATTCCAAATTGTTCTCTAAAATGGTTGGATCAGTTTACAGTTCCACCAACAGTTATTAGTGTCCCAATTTTCCCACATTCCTCTCCAACATTTGTCATTTTCCCCTACTGTTAGTTTAGCATGTCTGAAAAGGTGTGAGGTAATATCTCGAAGTTGTTTTAATTTGCATTTCTCTAATCAATAATTTAAAGCATGTTTTTGTATGACTGTATATCTCTTTTATTTCTTCATCAAAAAACTGCCTGTCCATATCCTTTGAGAAAGCACTGGAATTAAGAGGAGTAAGGAAAGCCAGGCTGACTTTGTCTAGTTCCTTTAACCCCTTCTCATTTAACGTGGTCTTCAGGTCCTTCACCATCCTCTGAATGTTCTCTGGCTTTTCAGCATCCTCTTCCTGCCAGAGTGCCCAGAGTCAAATATAACACTCCAGACCAGATCTAAGCACAGTGGAGTACAGTGAGGTCACCACCTCCCTCGTCCTGAAAGCTGATTCCTTTTTCATATGGTCTGATGTCAATCGGCGGTTTAGGCTGCCTCATAATATACCGAGTCATGTGAAATTGCAGGCCACTCAAGCCTCTGGACCTTTTTTTCAGAACTGCTGTCTATTCATGGCTCCCCCATTGTACAGTTGTGAAATCGACTTTGTACTCATAGTGTAAAGCGCCACATTTAGCCCTATTGAATTTCATCTTGTTAGATTCAGCCCCGTGCTCTAACCTGTCAAGATCTTTGTGCATCCTGACTGTCATCCAGTGCATTATCTGTTCCTTCTAGTTTGTGTCATTTTAAAATTGTTTGACCATGTACTCCATGCCTTTATCCAAATTATTCGTAAAAATGTGAAATAGCACAGGGTCAAGCATAGATCCCTGGGGTATTCCCCTGGGGGTTTCCTGCCACGTTGACATTGAGTCATGACAGCTACTTTTTGAGGCTGGCCCTCTAACCAGTTCCGTACCCATCTAATTGCATTATTATTTAATCCATATCTTCCCATATTCTGCACAAGAGTAATGGGAGATAACTCTATCAGGAGCTTTGGAATAATCTGTAATCTAGGTGAAATACATCTTCAGCATTCGCTTCCTTTCTTGTAGTAATTCTGTGAAAAAAGGCAGTGAGATCATCCTGGCATGGCCTGTTCTTGGGGTTGTGCTGGCCCTTCACGATCACGGCTTCCCATTCTCTGTGTTTGCCAGCTGTCTCTTTAATGATCCATTCTGGAACCTTCCCCAGAGCTGAAGTCGAGCTTGTTGGCGTAGACTCTTCTTTTTCCCTTCTTTTGAAATTCTCAGTATATTTGCTAACATTCCTGATAGTGGCTCAGAAATAGTTCTTCTTGGGCCTGAGATGTAGTTCCTCGCTGTTCTTGTCTCCTCACTTATCTTGGGCACCTTTGTTCTTTGTCTGTCTGTCAGTCCCTGGTGCTGGGCTAAATGTACCCTAATATCTCATTGGATTTTTTGGCTGCCATAGATCTGGCTGTTTTCCAGATAAATGCTCAAAGAAGAGATTATCCTAGAGTTAGCAAAAATCAAATTATTGTGGGAAATCAAATCAGTATCCAGATTCTACTTATGAATAATTTGTGGTCGTTACTTTGTAAACCATCGCTTGATGTTCACATTTGACACTTGGCAGTTTGAATGATCCTGTTTTCTCAGTCTGTGTTTTCAGCATTAAGTCACAACACAGTTGCGTAGTGTTAAAAACAGAACATGTGACTAACTAGTATCATTGTGTCCAACTTTCATAAAAAGGCATATTTATCATGTATTTGCACTTAGTCAAGTATAGAAAACTTCTCATGTAACACCTCCTGTATAATTAGTTGTTCTAGTGAAATATTCAAAATAACTGAGACTACAGAGTTTACAACACATGGTGAGTTAGTAAACAGTGCTTATATATTCCAAGTTTTACAAACGTCCTCTCTGTTAAAGATATGTTTTCCTCTCTCTCACTGAATTCTTACTAATAATTTTCTTTCTACAAACTTACTAAGGATTTACTATGTTCCCTGTGCTCCATGCTGGGGAGAATGAAGATAAGTAGGACAGTCACTGACTTCCAGAACTTTTTAAGCCAATAGAGGAGAAAAAACACGTGACCAGAGAAATACACATTGTACAAGCTTATAAATTCAAATGAGGGGAGCATTTGAAGGAGAAATTTTAGGTAAAATTGTAATACCTAAAAATAAATTTTAAATGCAAGATGAATTTTAAAGATATTTCAGTACTAACAAGCAAGACTTCTGTATTATAATTTGCAGAATAAAAAATTAGGATCTTTTCATCTGATAAGTTTAACATTATCGTACTTTTTGCAATTTTAGCCATTAATAATGGAATGAATAACTTTTTTTTTCTTTATAAAGATTGACTTCTATTACCTTTGTCGTTTGCTACTAATAACAATTCGAATAATTTGTTATTTTGGAAGTTTTAAAGATCTTGGCTGTTTAGTTATGTTGTTTCGATCTTTTTTCAGCTGTTACATATTTGAAAATTGCTGTTTACTAAGGATAAATCTTCCCCCAAAAAAGCTTTGTCTATTTGAAAATTGGGTGTCTATTCCTGTTGATGCTGATAATATTATAGGATACCTTTCAACTGGAAAAGAATTATTGTGTAGGAAAATTATATGCTGCTGTTACAATATGCTCCCTAATCTTAAAGGAAATCTGTGTAATTTGAGAAAGGAGTGTACAGGGTGTTCTGATTCTTAATGGAGGAAGGGTATAAAATGCTATTTAATACTTGTATGAGCATTTAGAGTTTTATTATTATTTTAAATGGTTATCTGTAAACTGGGAAGAGGTAGTAATGTAAGTCATTTTAATTCCTCCAGGAATCTAAAAGGGACTTCTATGCTATAGTCTTAAAGGAAGTCACCACATCAGAAAAGGAGAGACTGTCAAACAATTAGATCTTTGTATGCAGGTCTGTGGACCATTTTCCAAAGCAAAATGATAATAGAATGGTTACAGAAAAAGTTTGATATGAAGGCAGATTTTATGAAAAAAATTTTAGAATGTTTTAAGTAAAAATAACAAGAGAGTTGCTTGCTCTTTATAGAAGATGTTACTGTTAGTGTTTTAGACAGGTGAGTCAGCTAATCAATTGCTTTTTAGGTGCTGTGTGGCACAGCACAAAAAATTTAAAATGAACAGATTATTTTCTTAATCTAAGAATGAAATTATGAATATAAATACTCCACTCAGATGAAAAAGGCTCAGAAAATAAGATATTTGAAAAGTTTAAAAGTCAAAGATGATAAATAGAAAAATTATTTTGAAAAAATATCGTTCATTTGTTTCAATTGTGTCTGACCCTTCATGATTCCATTTGGGGTTTTCTTGGCAAAGATACTGGAGTGGTTTGCCATTTCCTTCACTTTACAGATGAGGAAACTGAGGAAAGCAGGGTTAGATGACTTGCCCAGGGTCACACAGCTTGTAAGTGCCTGAGGCCAGATTGGAACTCAGGAAGATGAATCTTGCTGATTCCAGGGCCAGTGCCTCTATCCACTGTACCACCTAGCTGCCCTTTCATAAGTCAATAGTGATGATAATAGGGGAGAACCATGGTATAGTTGAAGGAGTGTCTGATTGCTAACTGGAAGACTTACTAGCTGTGTGAATAACCAAGTCTCAAAGTCTCTGAGCTGCAGCTTCCTTATTTGTAAAATGGGGAAGATAATGTCGGACTGACAAGCTTCCAGGATTGTGATAAGGAAAGCACTGTGTAGATTCTTAAGTGCTAGTTAAACATGAGTTGTCATTATCCTCATAACTATAATAGTGCTTATACATTGTGAGTGAACTGAAACCCAAGGGGATTCATTGGCTGCTCAGTGTCACAAAGGAAGCTGTTGAGCTGGGTCTTTTGAATACTTTTTACCTAATGACTCAGTCATCCTTATGACTAACAGCATTGCTGCTGTTAAGGCCAGTGTAGGTTGTAAAGGGTAGAGGGTCCTCCAGCAATACCCTGGAACTTACTTTTTTGAAAAAGCCTGTGATAGGTCGCCTGTTTGGTCATTGGCTTTTAGGCTTTCCAGAATGGTAAAATCTGACTGCCTTTTAAAAATAATGATTCAAGTAAATAATTCACTGTACTCCTCTCCCTGCCCCTTCACTGTTAGCTCGGCTATTCTTCTGCTTTTATTTCTCTTTCATTCTTCCTGTTCTATTTTCTCCTCCTTCTGGCACTTCTGTGCGTCTAACTTTGACACTGGTAGGGCTGTGAAGTTAAGTGAAATCACTTCTTTCTCCCAATAACTAGACCAACCAGTAGTTGTCCCATAAGGTCTTGCATCTTCAAAGTTTTTGTATATTACCTTATGGGGATGGCTAGTGGCACAGGGAATAGAGAGCACTTAGCCTGGAGTCAGTTCAAATTCAGCCTCCAACACATACTAGCTGTGTGTGCCTGGGAAAGCCACTTGACCTCTGTTTGCCTCAGTTTTCTCAGGTGTAAAATAGGGATAATAATAGCACTGATCTCCCCAAGTTGTTGTGAGGATGAAATGAGATAATATACTTCCTCCTCATCTTCTTCAGTAATTGTTAAAGTTTTGTCATATCTAAGTTTTCTAAAATTTTATTCAAGTTCTTGTGTTTCTCTTTGATAGATTTGTCTTAAGTCTGAAAAAAATCTGTTGAGGTCCCCAACTGTAATTTTATTGTCTACTTCTCCCTATGAAATGATTAACTTTTACTTTAAATATTAAAGAGACTGTCATTTGGTGCATATACATTAAGTATTGATTTTTCAAAAAGCATTATCTTTGAGATAGTTTCCCCTTTTTCTTTCTTTTAAACATATATGTGTGTGTGTGTGTGTGTGTGTGTGTGTGTGTATATTTCTACTCTTATTTGAGATTGTGACTGCTACCCCTGCTTTTTTGGAATTCATGTGAAGCATAATAAAGTCTGTTCGTGCTCCTCATTTTAACTTCAAATCTTTGTTTCAGGTGTATTTTTCTTAAACATCATATTATTAGATTCTACTTTCTAATCCACTGTTATCCTCTTTCATTTTATAGGTGGCTTTATCCCATTAAGACTCAGGATTATGTTTGTTAATTGTATATTTCCCTCCATCCTGTCTTCTTATATCTTTTTTATATCCTTGCCCCTACCCCCTATTTACAAAGAAAAAGGTAATGAGAGAAAAGGAGTTTTCTAATATGTCTTCTGCGTCTGTCCCACTGCCTCTTTTCTTTTCACTTTATCTAGACTTCAATCATGTGGGTTTTTTTTACCTTTTTTTTTCCATTTCAATCCCCTCTCCACAATCCAGAGTTGAAAATTTGTCTTCTTTATTCCTAATCTATTCCTCATGCCACCCTTCCCTGTTGAGTTTGTTGTTTCCTTGTTGAGTTTAATGTGTTTCTGTACCATGCTATGTGTGTCTCCAACCCTCCTTTTAGCAGTTCCATTGAAAGGAGGTTCATGTAACTTCAGCTTTTCCCAACCCTTCCTGTGTAGTGATACAGCCTTTTTCTCATAGACCTTGATTAGATGAAATAGTAATTTTCACTTTTTCTTTATCTTCTCTTCCCTAGTATATTCTTTTTTCTATCCCTTCACTTAAGTTCATCACAACACAACAAAACAACCTTGCGTCCTTTGTCTTATTTAACTTCCTTTGTGACCATTAAAGACACTAAAGTTCTTAGGAGACACTTGTTCCTTCTTCTCCACTTAGAGTGTATTAGAGTGTAAATACTTTCTCATTATGTAAGTCACTTTCTCATCCCCTTGCCTCAATGTACTGTAATCTGTTGGGGTTTCTCTTGACTTCTGTTTGCATTTTAGAGATTCTCTTCAGTTCTGGTCTTTTCCTCACAATTCTTGGAAGTTCTCTGATCATTTAGATAGTCATATTCCCCCCCCACACACACACACCCAGAATTATACAGCTTTGATGGGTAGATTGTTTTTGGTTGTAAACCTTTATCTTTAGCCTTCTGGAATATTGTTTTCCTATATAAAGTACAGGGGAACTCACATAAGCTGGTGAGATTTGAGTGATCCTTATTTTTAACTTATATATTCCTAGTTTCCCTCAAGGATTTAATTTATTTTTTAAGTATTCTGGAATTTCTTGTTTTTTTCTCTTTGGATTTCACAGGATTCTGTGTTTCATAAAGCATTGGTTTTCTTCCCTTTGTCTTGTAATCTTTGTTGAAAGTTTTGTAATCTCTGAGGGGTTAGTATTTAGCCTTCCTTAAAGTTTTGAGATCTCTTTCATTTTTATCTACTTGTACTCTGAATTTTTACTGAGTTTTTCTTCTACTTGAAAATTTTGGTGTTTCTCCTTCTATTCCTCTGTCAGTCACTTTCTGACTCCTTTCCATTTTCTGGTTGGCACACTTCTGTCACTTGACTTCCAAAGCAACCTTAACCTCCTCTCACATTGAGGGATTTAGATTTTGCTAGCCTGGCTCCGGACCTGGGGTAGCTAGCAATTCAGATCTGGCCTCAGATAATTACTAGCAGCGTGACCTAGGGCATGTCATTTAACTCCATTTACCTCAGTTTTCTCATCAGTAAAATGAACTGGAGAAGGAAAGGGCAAACGCTTACCAAGAAAACCCTCCAAAAAGGGGTCACGAAAAGTCAGACGTGCTCATATGACTAAACAACAATAGCCTTGGTCCCTCCCCTGAGTAACTTCTGGGGAAAAGAACTGACCCCTTTTCCTTCTTTAGGTTACTCATGTTAAACATATTTAATATTTATTCGTGGCTGACTTCCCTCCTTAATTTTTTCCCTTGGTTCTCTTTTTATTCCATAGCTGGGCTGAATCAGTGCCTGTAATTTTTTTCAGAGTTGAAGAAGGGCAGAGAGTTTTCTAGGCAGAATGTCTATAGCTATGCAGGTCCCTAATCTAGGGGTCCTGCCAGGTAGGAGACAACATGCTCCCCTCTCTTCCGCCTCACATGGATGAGAAGAATCTGTGTCTGCTACTTTTTGAGAGGTGGTCAGGAGGTGAGGTATTTGCTGGTGAATTATGTGCCCTGTGCCGCAATGGGGAATTTCATTATAGAGGTTATTTGTTATTTCCTGAAGGGAGCAGTGCTGGTTGAATACTTTAAGGATTAGCATATCCCAGTGTTAATTCATAAGAATTTTACCTTATTAAGTACTTTGTTTTTTGTCCTTAGGATTTAGTCACTATTGTTCTGTATCTCACATCTCTCTTAGGTTTTCTTGAGAGTTAATGGGGACTAGGGAAAGTATGTAGTCTGTGCCAGCTTGTTTACCCATGTCCTCTGCTCTAAGAATTACCTTTTTCCAGAATTTGAATTATAATTGGATGGACTGCCACTTGTGCTGGTCTGTTAGATACATTTTGGATAAACATTGCAAATAGACAGTGACTTGGTTTCTGTATTAAGTAGAAAGAAGAGAGTGAGCTGCTCTGTACTTGAGAACGTATGTAATGCCTTCGAGGCACAAGCTTCTTCCTGATCTGAAATAAAATTTCATCTTTAACACTAGTATTCTTTGCTCCATGGTGGTAAATAGTGAGATGCTACTATCTACATAAATAAAATGGTCCGTGACCCAGGGTAGTGGAGATATCTAGGCATTGTGGGGGTAGAGAAATGACTTGCATGTAAGGAACGGCATAAACAGTAGTGTACAGGAGACGTATTGATCCTAGAGGAGAAGACATAGTAAGCTGCTCTTAGAGAAGAAGTGAATGTTAATGGTGTGGACAGCTTTAGTTTGCATTGAGAGCTAGCTAAAAATTAAAGAAGGACTTCAGCATAGACCTGCTGTGGTGCATTATGGGAGGATGCAAACGGGAATCACACAGGGTGAAAAGGGATGGAGGGGTGTGATCTGTATTACCAGAGGAAGTAACCATGTCATTAAGATCACAAGTATAATGAAATATTGAATTGGAAGATTGTTTCTTTTTGTGACTTTTTTCTGAAAGCTGATTTTGAAAATTAAGAGTCTCTCTCAAGGTAATAGCCATTAGTGTAATGTTTTGCCAGGTCAGGGATCTGTTGCAGTATTCACATGCTTGTTAAGTTAAAGGCAATTCAACAGGTTGCAGCCTATCCGCACCTTCCCACTATGTTTAATTCTCATTCATTTCCACCAGTGGATGCTCCAGAGGGTCACCCTTATGTCCTGGACTTTCTTCTGAATTTCATATCATACAGGTGCAGATCCAGCATACAGGCTGTCCACTTGCTGTGTCTCTTCTGAAAAGACTAGTCTACCTCCTTTCTGGTTATAAAACTCTTTAATCATAACTTTTCAGTCATATGTTGTAGCCACTGTGTACCTCACTATTGCTCTTAGAGTAACCGACCCCCAAGTTTGATTCCATACAATGGCATGCCATGGTTCAAAGCCATATAGTATTACTAGAAGAATTGATATTCAAATTGAATTACTAAAATGTAAAAAGGCAGATGGTTATGAAGCATTTAAGAAAAATGCATGGGAGAGAACAGATGGAAACACAGACAAGCAGGATGGTTTTGAAAATAACATGTTGTCCACTTGGAGGGAGAAGCAAGCTGTATGTGGTATGGATTTGTGGCTGCATCGACACAGCCTTTTACTTTTCTGCAGTGTGTATGGAAATAATCATTTACTTGTTGTTGAATCTCAGAACAACAATTTTTAAATGGAATGACTTGTTCAGATGAATTTTAGAACTGACATTATTACGTATATACTTCTTCTGAACTTTTTGAAATCTGCTCTACTAAAATCCAATGTAGGTCTCAGACTTTTCAGCCAACAGACATTTAAGTGTCATCCATATACCACACACTGTATCATAAATTCTCGTACGGCATTGGTACTTTACTTAAGGTGCCTGTTATTTTAATGCTGTCAACTTCATGCTATCTCTTCTTGGTGGTGATAATCAGATTCTAAATCAAAGTTCCTCTTGCAGTGGTTCTTTTATCTTTAGAAGTGAAATTAGGAAGAACATTTTGTCTGGGCAGGTAGATAGTGTAGGTCAGAAGTACCAAACAAGCATCCATAATACTCTAGAATATAGCCTAAATCAGAATAACATGTAATTGGGAAATATTTAACAAAATAAATTAAAATACAATAAAACAGAAAACATTTATATGTGGTTTTCTCAGTCAGTATGTGGCCTGCAAAGATACAGACAGTTCAGTGACCCCCATTTCTATTTGAGGTTGACGTGGACATGGAATTGGAAAGACCTGAGCTTGAATCTAGCCTTAGACGCTCACTAGGTTTGTGACCCCAAGCAAGTCACTTAACTTTTCTCAGCCTTAGTTTCCTTGTCTGTAAAAAACAGGAGTAATAGCACCTATCTCACAGAGTTGCTATAAAAATTAAATGGGGGGTAAGGGGCAGAGAGATACATATAGACATACACACACATAAAATACACATACACACACACATAATGTCTCTGTGAGCCTTAAAGTGCTCTATATAAAGTATTATTTTTATGGTACCTAGCTTAGTGGATATACATTAGCAATATTCATTCACTTGCTTTAAAACCTTTCTTTTATTTGTAAAATTCAGACAAATATATTTTACCAACCCTTGTTTAGATGTGCTCCATCCCTGACCAGCAGCCTGTCATTCCTGTGTATTTTAAGTAGTCATCCAGGAATCCAGATTATGTTCTGATGCCGTTTTCTTAACAGGCTATTCACTTCTCAGATCTTCTCCAATCTTGCCTTTAATAAACAGTAGTCATAGATAGAACAGCACTTCTTCCCTTAAGTTTTACAGATTTTTGCCTAAAACTTAATAATCTTCAGCAATGCTTTTTGCATACTTTATGACACAATCATTTGTCCCCAGTTGAATTACTGGAGATGGGTAATAGTCATATAGTTTAACAAATCCTAGATACATACCATAGAAAGACAAGCTACTTTCTTTCATGGTAACCAGTACAACAGTTAAATCAATCACCAAGTATTTATTAAGCATGGACCATAACTGTCTCTTTATGCCGCAGCAGAGTCACAACCACTACCATCTGTCCCTTCTTCCACTTACTCTTACTGGATAATCTGTCACCTGAGAGAGTCCCTATGGATCTATATCAGCATTCCTTGAAAGATAAGCAGCTACTTCTTCTGAGGATTGGTATCTTCCCTTTCTTGAAGTTACTTACAACTATTACAGTGGATCAAAACTTATGTGTCAGTAATAGCCTTCCCTCTTGGACTTTCACATACCACTTTGTTTGGTACTTTTCTTACGTATTTATCAAGTAATAATCTGTGTGATAGTCGTATGGGTTTCTGTGATCTCTAGAGGTATTAGTGTATTATGTATTATGAAGGCAGGACTCTTTACTCAACCTAAATCTTCTTTCTCTCCCGGTAGCCAAAGTGCCTGGCCCTCAGGAAGCAACTAGCAGGTGTTTGTTAAACTTGAAACCTTGTTGAGCTGGAGCTTTTTCCATTGCCTTTCCCATGGATTATGTACATTTCATGTGCCCTTAAAAAGATCCAAAGGAATTTGATACCTACAGTCATGTTAAATCTCTGTCAGAAACAGTCGGACATGTTTTCGTTTTACTAGTGTTGCATCGGCCAAGTTGAGGAGCATATCCAGGGAACACTTTACTAAGCACTAGGTGGCAGTACTGTGTTGTCATTGGCTGTGGCTTTGTGGTTTCATTTTTTTCATCTTCCATAATCTTAATGCAGTGTCAAAGTGTAAAGAACATCACTATACTATATTCTGTACTTAACTGTTTATAACATACTGATTTTGTTATAGACACATCGGATTCTCATTAAAAAAAAACAACCACCTTTCAATCCATGTGCATAAATATATCCTCTTACCTCCCTAACTGTATTGAGAAGTCATTAGAGTTAGTACTGCACCGCTTTCAGATTAACAGCATTTCCCCAAATGTTTAATGGCTGCTTCATAATAACAGTGATTTGCAATAATGTAAACTAAAAATTATCTCTGAGGATTTTTATAGGCACCTTGAGAAGCTTGTTTAGGTCTTTATTTGACAGAGAGTATTTTAAGTTCGTTTAATTTTACCAGTCTTTACAAGCCATTTTTTTTCTCTCTCTTTCTAGTTATGTTTGTTAGACTCCTATATTTGGGATTTCTTGTATGTTGTTAAAAAGTCAGGGTTTTCCTCCTCTGTAATCAGGTTAATCAAATTACCTGGAAGGTTCACTTTATTTAAGTAAAATGAACACATTTTGGGTATAATAAATAGAATTGAAGCAAAATGTGTTCTAATGTTGCATCAAATCTGAGTTCGGTAATCAGTTCTTTCTCTCTCTCTCTCTTTCTCTTTTTTAATTCCTTCTTGTATCTCACAGGCAAAGGAGTTCAGGGAATTCAAGGCCAATGTAGTGGTGTCATTAATTTGGCAGAATGATCAATTAATAGAAGAAGAGCATGAAAGCGTTGACAGAACATGCTGCCTAATTAGTATTTGATGAACCATGTCGGCCACAGAGCAAAGTGTTCAGTGTTGCTTCAGGGTAACAACTCTTCAGGACCTTTAAAAATAAATCACTACATATGTTTAGCTAGAATGTCTTAGTTTGGTTTCACTTTAGTCCTTAATTATGTAAAAATCATGTCTCATTGTACCCAGAGGGCCGGTGAAATCAACCAAAACCCTGCTGCTGATTAAAATCTTATATATTGGAGACAGAGTGTTCTTTTTTGGAATTCCCTTTGTGACCAGTAAAGCTCTTGATTATTGAGTACAAGATTACTTTGTTGAAGATTTGTGCGTGTGTGTTGTGTGTGTGTCTAAGATTGGTTTTATGTTTAAATGTCTTGTGATTTAACCTATTGCGTTAAAATTGATTAAATTTATTGATTTAAAAATTTAAATACACTTCATATCCATTTATACATCATTCTAGGTGTTAGTGGATGCATATTCATATAACTGCCAAGGTTTTGTGGCCAAGAGTTTACTCGGACAAGATTGTTAGATTTTAGAATTAGTAAATAGCTTTTATGCTCTACTTATTGTGTGCTGTCATTTAGAAAAGTTTTTGTGAACCCAAGATTAGAAGGAAAGCAAGAAACTGGGAGTGGGAGGCAATTTACAAGTTTCTCTGAGATAAAGGCTTCGTTTCTCACATATAAAGAGAACTCAGTTTAAATTTATAAAAATAAGTCATTTCCCGATGGTCAAAGGATATGAGCGGTAAGTTTTCAGAAGAAGAAATCAAAGTTATCTACAGGCATATGAAAAAAAATGCTCTAAATCACTCTTAAAGATAAATTAAAATGACTCTCACCTGTCAGGTTGACTGCCTCACCTGTCTCACCTCACACCTGTCAGGTTAACTACCATGATAGAAGAAGAAAATGACAAATGCTGGAGGGGATGTGGAAAAATTGAGATACTAATGCACAGTTGGTGAAGTTGTGAACTGGTCCATCCATCCTGGAGAATTTGGCACTATGCCCAAAGGGCTATAAAACTGCATCCCCTTTGACCCAGCAATATCAGTGCTATGTTGGTATCCCAAAGAGATTCCTCCTCCTATTCCCCTAGAAAGGGGGGAAAAAGGAAAAAGACATATATATGTACAAAAATATTTATAGCATCTCTTTTTGTGTTACCAAAGAATTGAAAATCAAAGGGATACCTATCAGTTGGGGAATGGCTGAACAAGTTGTAGTATATGAGTGTGATGGAATACTATTGTGCTGTAAGAAATGATCAGGATAGTTTCAGAAAAACCTGGGAAGATTTTTATGAATTGATGCAAAGTAAAGTGAGCCAGCCAAGAATTTGGTACACAGTAACAATAATATTGTAAACTGCGATCAACCGTAAAAGGCTTAGCTCCTCTGATCAAGACAGTTTCAAAGGACTCATGATGAAAAATACTATCCACCTCCAGAGAGAGAACTGATAAAGTCTGAGTGCAAATTGAAGTGTACCTTTTTCACTTTTGATGCTTTTGTTTTGTTTTGTTTCCTTTTTGCAACGTGGCTAATATGGAAATATGTTTTGCATGACTTCACATGTGTAAACATATTGCTTATCTTCTCAGTGAGGAAGGGACTTGAGAGAAGAAGAGAATTTGGAATTCAGAATTTTTTTTTAATGAATGTTTAAGTAAATAATTTTTTTTTAAGTTTTTGCACTGGATTGCCTCAAGTTAAGTAATCACTAGTTACTTTGTGTCTGATATTCAGTCTGTCTTCTGCAGACTGACTTTCTTGTTAATTTTTTCCTCTTTCTTATTTTTAGCCAGTAGGCAGCCCTCATCATATAATAAATTGTAAGCTAAGATTGAAGATTTTTTTTTCATAATCAAGCTAATAACAGGCAGTACCAATAATAGTCCATATATTTTTTAAATACTTTATAATTACAGAAGTACTTTGTATGTGTTGTCTCAGGGTTTTGAACGATCAATGTACAGACATTATTGTGACCATTCTACAGAGGAGGAAATACAGCAGAGTGACTTGTCTAAGATGACCCTGCTAATAAATGACAGAGATGAGACTGCAATCCAGGTCTAGTGGCGATGTTATACCCTGTATTCTTTTGACTACCCAAAGCTTCCTCCACTATCGGGCTTCTTGATTGTTTTTAAAATACTGTCATTTTTGTTTTTAAAGAGAACATGATGTACAGATTAGAGGCTGTTAACTCCCTAAGCAGCAGGTTTTACTTTGTACTGAAAGAGAACCAAAATGACTTCCGACTGTGATCAGACCAGTAAGAGCTGGGAAGGCTCTACCACAGGTCAGGCACAAATAGTCCGAATGAACATTTGGAGTGGAAATGACTCTAACTTCGCACATCTCACATGTCTTTTCATGTACTGCAGTTTGTCTTTGCTCATAGTGCCTGCCTTCTTTGATGGGGGCATGCCAAACCAAAGATTATAAAGTTAGGTTTCTTTGCACAATATACTTTGGTTCAACTAGAGAGATTGCCTTTTCAGTAAATCTACTGTAACCTTGTTATAACGTTGTCTTTGGTTCCGTGCTTTGAGGCTGTCTTGTGAGACTATATTATCAAGAAGTTCTTACAGTATTCAGCTCCCTCCCATGTGGTTTGTTTGGGACCTTGTTAAACCAGATTTCATGTAATTAGGCTTTAGGGCAAGAACCTGCAGCCTCAAGGCCACATGTGGCCCTCTAGGTCCTCAAGTGTAGCCCTGTGACTGAATCCAAACTTCACAGCCCTTAATAAAAGGATTTGTTCTGTAAAACTGGGACTCAGTCAAAAGTCAGCACTCAAGGACCTAGAAGGCCACATGTAGCCTTGAGAGTGCAAGTTCCCTACCCTTGCTTTAGGAAGTGATACTTAGGTCCTTTTGAGGAGATAACTAAATAAACTTTAGTGTTGAATTTGATAGAAGCTTGATAGTTTTAAATTTTAATTGTCTCTTTAATAACTTACTAATATATGTATATATTATATGGAAGATATTAATATTTCTGTTATGCATTATATGCTTTTCTTCTGCATCTAAAATTATTTTACACAGATTTGTATAGCATCACAAAATAAGCCTTAGGGGGCAGCTAGGTGGCACACACACACACACACAGTGAATAGAGCACCTAACCTGGAGTCAGGAGGACCTGAGTTCAAATGCAGCCTCAGACACTTAATACTTACTAGCTGTGTGACCTTGGGCAAGTCATTTAACCCCAATTGCCCTGCCTTCCCCCCTCCAAAAAGCCAAAAGTAAAATGAAATATAAAATAAGCCTTAACACTATTTCCTTAATCTTCAAGAAATATGGTAAATATAGAGGTAACTACTAGACTCTGTAATTTCATTGGTTTAGGGAGCTCCTGGCTGAGGAAGCTGCTCCTACCAATGCATTTCTGTACACAACTTAAGAGAGTGAGTGAAGGAAAAAGCCGTTAAGATACTGTTAAATTCTGGGAATTCAAAGAGAAAAGCAAGTCTCTGCTCCCCAGGAGCTTCCATTCTGATAAGGAGAAAGCATGTGTGGAAGACTTGAGCAGATAGAAAGACCTCATGGTCCTTAGGATACATCCTCTACACAGAAGTTGGTTGTGCTTTTTTTTAGCATCATTTCCAGCCATTAGACCATGTTTATAGAACCAGTTGACAGAACCACAGGCGTACTTTTTTTTGTGAGAACCTTCTTTCCAGATCTTCATTATCTATGGCTACTTGAGGAATTGGAGGGGCTGGGGGAGTAGAGACTATAGGGCATAAGCAGCATCTGCAGAGGCAGTGACCAGATTAAATGTCCCTGGTTAGTGGCCACAGGTGTAGGGCTGGAAGCAGCACCAGCAGAGATCCTACTATTCCTGCAGCTCTTGGGTTACTTCTGCTGTCTGGTGGTGGATGGCCAATGGGGACTGGTGATGTTCCTCTTCTCCATGGGAATTGTTCCCTGAAATGATGACTTCAGGAGTAGGGCAGAGCTGAAATCAGTACTGGTAGTCAAGAGGGTCCTGCTATTCCTGGGATTCTTGCATTTATTTTCCCATTGGTGAGAATTGCTTACAAGCTGTGGTCTCCAAAGTGGAGACCAAGGGTCTGACCCCAAAGGGTTTATGATCACTGTAGTTCCCAACACACCCCTTTCTGCACCAGCTTCTGAACCTCAGTGCCATTAGAACCTGACTGATACCTGGTCACCCATAGTGGTAAATCTGCAGCTTCCAGCGGGAAACCTCACTCTCTGCCACTCCCATTCTTTCCCCCAAGCTCAAACAAATTAGGGATATCACCAATGAAAAAGTAAGTCAGCCCTAATGCTGGCTGTTTCATAACTTTGTTTTTGCCTCTGGGTAGTGGTGCTTTACAGGAAGGGCTAATTTTCTTTTTACTCACCTTGAACCTGAAAGTTTAAACATCTAGAATTGAAAGGGATCTTAGAGGTCATTGAGGCCTCTTTGTGTTACAGTTGAGGAAATGGACTCTCAAGCGAGGCTAGGTGACTTTCCCTGGGTAAGACAGCTTGGAAGTGACAGAGCTGACAGGGAAATACTGCACAACGTTCTCTCCTTGGTCAGCCCAACTAGTTGGTCCTAGGAGAGTCAGTTTGAGAAAGTGAAAAGAAGGCATTCTTTTATGTGGCAGATACTCAGCTTTGGAATTTGTTGCCTCTTAGAAGTGATAGAGGCTGAAAGTAGAGCTCCAAAAAAAATTGAGATTAAGTTAAAGATCTGCGATAAACTGTTAAGGTTTTGTTGTTCAGTTGTTTTTCATTCACGTCCTACTTTTCATGATCCCGTTTGGGGTTTTTTTTGCAAAAATGCTGGAGTGCTTTGCCATTTTCTTCTCTAGCTCATTTTACAGATGAGGAAATGGAGGCAAACAGGGTTAAGTGACTTGCCCAGGGTCACACAGCTAGGAAGTGTCTGGGACCAGACTTGAACTCAGCAAGATGTCTTCCTGACTCCAGGCCCAGTGGTTCTAGAATATATCCTTAATCTTTTAACACTGAAATCAGAAAGAATGATTTCATGCAACAAGTATTTATTAAGTTCCTACCACATGCAAGACTCTGATGACCCACGTTTCCATCAATATCATTTGACCAGAATAGTGGACTGGGTGTTCCATGGGTTTCACCTAGGAAAGAATGAAAGAAAGAAATATTTTTTGAGTGTTTACTATGTGCCCACCACTGTGCTAAGCTTTAAGGATATAAGAATAAGTAAAAAGCAAAATAGTCCCTGCCCTCAAGGAGTTTACTTTTTAATGGGGGAAGACAGCCTACAAAAGGAAGTGGAGAAGTTGGCAGTGGGAGTGGAGAGAATGAACATTTGGTGTGGGCAGTGGTTTTGGAATCCAGAAAATCAGGGATGAGACCAGAAGGGTGATGAAGGTAGGCGGGCCCGGGTCCCTCCCCAGATGGAGGCTTCAGAAGGAGCTTATTAATGGGAACGGAAGGCCTTGTGGAGGGAGACTGAAGCATGAGCAGTTTTCAGGGCTGACTATTCCAGGACCTGGAGGCCCCAGACTTGAAGTCTAGAATGAGAGCAGTAGAGGCATGATTTTAATGTTGAGAAAGTCAGGAAGAGACCCAGGAGGTCACAGGATGGCGCTTCTTATGTTTTGGTTTACCTTGAAATGTGATGCCAAGTTAAAGGCGACACTGTACTCTTACTTTGGTTTTCATTGCAAAGTGTTGCTAATATCAGGCTTTTATTTTTTGAAGACACTTTAAAAAAAACCAAACTGCAGACAGTTTTAGAAAGTTCAGTATATAATTTCACTCATTTTTTCATCTTTTTTTTAGTAATGCCATATTTTTAAAAGACTTTGGAGAACTTGGGAAAAAAACCAGAAATATAGATTCACTTGAGGAGATACATTCTTTTAGAGAACTAAAATGGCTACAATAAATATGAACTTAAGTTTTTTTTTTTTTACTAATGTAGGATCAGTCACCATTTGTGATGTAATTTCCTAGGTGATACAACGTCTTATATATAACCAATGAAAGGCTTTTTATATCCATACTTTATTTGGCCATGCCAGTTGATGATATCTTCCTCTCAATGTCACTAGCTGCAGTAATTAAGACTTCGATGAACAGATCCTAAAACATGTTACGTACTAAGCTACAGGTATACTGTGTAATAAGTTAGAGGTACTACTCTGTGTCATTGCCAGCTGCTGCTGGTTGGTCTCAGAGGCAGTAAAGAAATAGAATGTTTTTAGAAGGGATCCTTAAAAGTTTTTTTGGTTTAACCGCCTTGTTTTACATGTGAGGGTATGAGAGGTTGTATCTTGTCACATAGGTTGTATAGTATTTTTTTTTAAGAAAAAGTACATATTTTGTTCTTTTATATTTTGGCTTGGGGAAAAAAGTACAAAATAGGGGAAAACTATTAGGAAAAACATACTTGAGTACTTAGTTCTGTGATTACATTGATGTGGGTAATCTGTCCAGTGGTGTAGATCTAAATCCTTCCTCGCCTTCTCATCCTCTCTGATTCTTGTCTGTGTCTTCCTATAAATCCTCTGCAGGGGATCCACCTTGCATGCTGGAGGTGGGACAGAGGGTCCAGGTTTCTGTGGATCTCTTGGCTTTGTGTAAGTACTGGCCTTTATCCCTTACGTCTTTATATAACTGGCCTGTTTTGTCCAGTCATATATCTCAGGTCTTACTCAATTCAACAAGCATTTATTCCATGCCTGCTTTGTACCAGATACTGTACCAGACACAGGAGACACAGAGGCAGAGACAAAACAAAATCCTTCTTTCCCGCAAAGAACTTGCATTCTGCTAGATGCCATCCTTTGTATCTCTTTTACTAAAAAGTTCTCCAGTGGTGGTAATATGTTGATGTTTACCCTCACCCATCGTGAGCCACTCCGTTGTCGTTTAGGTGGCTTGAAACTAATTTTTTAGAGACTTTGGTATTCCATGACTCAGACTAATATACTATCATTGGGAAAGTATTAATGTTAAAAAGATGGATTTTTGTTTCAGAGAGAAACTTCGATTCATTAAAAGCACTGTGCTAACTTCCAGGGAGCGTCCAGACTGCTCTCTGCTCCTACTGAGTTTGGACCCAGTTCATTATCTGTCAACAGTATTTGTCTAATATATGTATGTATACTGATTAACTAACTCCATGGTTTGTCCATTAGTTGAGACAATAGGTGTTCTCTATTCATTTTGTTTTTCATGTATAGATAGACCAAACTCTTTGAAATGATTTAGGAAGTTCTTCATTCTTTCCTGTGGCTTGATGTGGTGAGTACAACGTCCTTGTTGCATAGTAGCATCTGAAGGCCCTTATCATCTCTAGGGAGTCCCTTTTCCATTTCCTCTTGGCCCTGAATATCTACCCCAACAGGGAAAAACAGCTTTAGCGTTTCCAGATCTTCCTGTTTTGTGCCTCATTTGCTGTTGATTATCCAGTGGCCATTAAGCAGAGTTCTCTGTTTTTGTGTCTTTTAAGCAGTCATGTGTGATGGTGATATATTCACGGGAGACATTTGTTGGAGTAGCTTTCTCTTCCCCACTCTTCTTCATCTCAAAAACAGGAGGACATGGGAACAGCAGCAGTGCAAGGCCGTTGAATTCAGCCCGGTGCCCGGCATGCTGACGGCTGGCCAAAGGCTCTTCCTTTGAAACAGACAAGTGTCAGGAACTGGATAGGAGATGAATATTGCTTTCACATTTTTTTCTTTCATCTCCTTATTTGTTTGGTTTTCCTATCAGGGTCCTTGATAGTTTAATGTCTTTATGGAATGAGCTAAAGCAGATAATATATGGAGGTATATTGACTCAAATAGGAGATACAATTAAACACTTTGCTATCAATTGATAGCAAAAAACATTTTCTTTATGAACATTTCAGATTGAGCAAATGCAGCTAGAGGATCAAACTTTATATTTTACAGATTGGTTAGAAAAGTACTATAATAAAGTCAGACATTTTCCAGTAAACTTGATATAGTAAAATAGAATTATACACTAGACCATTTACAAGGTGCTAATGAATACAGATTATCTTTACTTTTCATATTCCAAATAAAAAAAATTTTATATGGAAAAAAAAAAGAATTAAACACTTAACTTTTTTTAACCAAAAAAAAGGGGGGGGGGAAGAATTAGTTTGTCCTTTTCTGTAAATTTCCTTCGCTTTCAGGCTTAAAAATATTTGATTCAGTGCGTGGATTAGCAGACTCGATTCAGTTCAACAAACCTTTCTTTTTTTTTTTTTAAATTTTATTTTAGTTTGCATCATTCATTTCCACAAGATTTTGAGTTACATATTTTCTCCCTTTCTTTCCCCCACCCACCGCCCCAAAATAGCCATCCCAGTGTGTCCCCCCTCCCCCAGTCTATTCCCTCCTATGTCACTTTTCGGTAGGGCAGGATGGATCTCCCAGCCATAGTGCCT
>CM053583.1:31671131-31738229 GCA_028627135.1 Pseudochirops cupreus | reverse complement strand
GATCTTTCTTTTCCCCAAAGAAGGAATCTAGGGTTTGGGAGCTGTTCTTACTTTGCTTCTTATGCTTATTCTTTCTCATGGTTGTTCAGTCCGTGATTTTTTTTTTAAATTTCTGTGGGGCTCTGCTTCCAGAAGGGAAAGCTCTGTCCCAAATCGCTGGGGTCCTCCCCGCTGCCGTAGCTCTCAGGAAGATGCTGGGACTCTTCCTATTTACTTCTGGCTGACTGGATAATGAAGACTCCAGGACCGAGGCCCAAGACCGCGATCCAGATCCAGGCCGCTCAACACGAGAGCTCTTGGCCTCAGAACAATCGCTTAGTCCCCCTGCTGTCTGCAGGCCAGGAGCGGGAAGCTGCAACGCGGAGGTGGGTGCAAAACCTCTGCCTTTCGCTTTTCCGCTCTGGATGCCTTTTGGCCGGACGCTTTTCTCCCCGCAATCTCCACTGCCCTAGTTCTGAACGCTGCTCACAGCTGGCACTAATCCGCTCCTCTGCTCCTCCCGTCCAGCCGCCCCCGGGGCACAGCCATGGCTTCAGGCCAGGCTGGTTTTCGGTTCTCATTGCTGATATGGTTCCTCATAGCTGAGCTGACTTTAGTGGGAAGTATCTTTGTGTGCGTTTTGGAGTTCTAGGATTGGTTTAGAGTCCTATTTTATGGGTATTTTGGGGTGGCTATGTGAGAGCTGCGATATGTTGCTGCTACGCAGCCATCTTGGCTCCGCCCCCCCCTCAACAAACCTTTCTTAAGTCTCTACCCATATGATCTTTGGACTTTAGAGTGAGCTGGAAGGGACTGTAGAGGCTAGGCTGAGGATATTCATCTGAATACCTACATAAAACTTATTTGCTTCAAATAAAAACAAACCTAGCTTTAGCAATAATTCCTGGCACTATATGGTGCTCTAGGTATAAAGTGTTCTTGTTATCAGATTTGCTAAACTTCTTGGATTCACGCATAGATTCATTTTATCAGTCAACCTGTTCATTTTTACTTGTTAGAGCCACCCAAGGACAACTTTGCATATAGAATCTTGAGAAATTATACCTGCTTCAGATTATATCCTTAATATGTAAGAGTTTTTTTGGTTCTCCACACACGGGAACTAGGTAATTTTTAAAAATCCCATAATTATTTTTATTCAGGATATCTGTGTGTACAAACTGCCTTGCTTTTTTTTCCCTTTTTTTTTCTTTTGAGGAGTGTTCATAAAGTGACAGTTGTTGATATTTTATCCAACAAGAACACCCACAAATCCCTCTCTTTCTGTACCCACAAACCATTCTCTTTCTCTATCACTGCTACCTTCTCTGGGTTAAGTGGCACCCTTTAATTTACTCAGAAATTCTTCTGATGATCAGATTTTCATATGGACCACACATACTGCTTTATTTACCTCTTCTGCATGATTGTAATTGTTTTAATTATGTTTTACGTGATTTGATTTAAAATTCAGTTTGTAAAAAAAACTCTCCCTTTTAGTTGAAGATTTTTATTTGATAACTTCTAGACCAGGCAAAAGTGATATACATCATACTATGGATGAAGTGGACATTGCTCCTAGCCGGATGAATGGATGAACATAAATGAGAAAGCATTTAAGTTTTGCTTTGTGCCAGGCACTGTGGATGCAAACAGAAAACAAGAGACAGTCCCCGTTCTGAAGGAGAACATATTCAGGAAGTTAACTCTTGAAAGACTTCAGGTATAGGATGACTTGCCAGCCAGGCCCAGAAATCGTAAGGTGATGGTGGCAAGGGCCAAGGGTCCCTTGGATGAATTATTAGGTCAGATGACAGCTTTCAGTACAGGGCTAACACTGAGTCCCCGAGGACCTGTGGTTGGCAAGGCCAGTGGCTCTCCGTCTCACTGGAAAGATTCTAGTTGTTGACGCCTGTCTCATCCAGATGATGTGAGCAGTCATGGTGTTCTGTCATGCCGGTAGCCCTAGTGGGATCTGCGTGGCGCATGGGCTGGGGGAGAGGCAGAGGGAAGGTAGGAGTCAGGTGTTCCTTGGTGCTGAGTCTTCCGGGATGACACTGACGTAGGTTTTATCCTTAGATTGATAATTGATGCGATCATTTGATAACATGGTACCTTTTTGTTTCTTTTTGTTATTTTAGATTTGAAACCAAAGCACTGAATTTTCTTTAAAAAACTATGAGGAAACGTGGTATATTGATTAAAAATAATACAATTGGGGTGGTAGGTGGCGCAGTGAATAGAGCGCTGGTCCTGGACTCAGGAGGACCTCAGTCCAAATCCGACCTCAGACACTTGACATACTTTCTAGCCGTGTGACTTTGGGCAAGTCACTTAACCCCAGTTGCCCTCCAAAAAGCAAAACAATAATAATAATAATAATAATACAGTTGACTTAACCCAGTTATATGGCAGCCACACCAAAAAGACAGTTATATAGTCACTCTTCTTTAAAGCATACATTCTTCTTACACAGGTTTTTTTAACCCCATTTCTTTATGTGAAAGTGGTCCTTAGATCACCACTGGATTTGAGTCACATCTCCATTGTCACTTTTGTCCTCATAGTCACCTCACTAATGCCATCTGAGTCAGGTGACACAGTATGTACATGTTTGCTGTGAAGGAATGCTGGAGAAAAGATACACAGGGGTCTAGTACATAGTAGGCATCCCAGAGATGTTTGTGGAGTGAAGGGACCAATCATCCTGAAGACTTTAACTTGAATCCATGAGTGATGTACATACAGTCTCTTCCCAAAAGAAGTAAGCTAACCATCAGACAATAAATTATTTAAATGTAAAGATTGTGATTTCATAATCTTAGGGGAAAAAATCCTAATTCAAATTCAGAGTTCATGATCTTAGAACAAAATTATTCATTTATCTCGCTGTTGCATTGATTTCAAATCAGCTCATATTCCTTAAGCACTTATGAAGTACAGAGCCTAGCACTGTGTGCTGAGAAGGCAGAGACAAAACATGGAAAGCCAAGGCCCTGCCCCCAAGGTCATTGGCAAAGGGCAGCTGTCCTGGAGGTGGACTCCATAGTAGCCTTTACTGTTGATAATATTTAATTCATCCAGAGGGTAATCTCCCTAGTATTTCCAAGATAATACCTGATTGTTTACTTGTTTACTTTTTGGCATATGGAAAACCAGTGATCTGCTACAAAGCATCATGAAGAAATAAGTGGCCACACTAACTTGGTATTAGTACGACCCGTAGCATAATGCCTTGCTCAGAGCTGGTGTTTGATATATATTTTTTGAATAAATGAAATGTAAGATTCAGTTAGAATGTTATCCATGAGAAACAGAATCTTGTAGAAACAAATTTGTGAAGACATTAAAGTAGATCCTTATAATATCATCTGGAATGTTTTATTGTGTTTTGGGCAGGTTGTCAGGACTCTCATATGTATCATTTTGCAGTTTTTGGGACTGTGGATCAGAACTATGATTTTATCTGCATAGGGAACTGTAAGTGAAGAAAGTCCCTCTACTAGTGGCACTTATGGCCTTAGAGAATTACATGGGGCAGTGGTCTCCAAAGTGAGATTATGCAATTTGATCCCAAGGGTCTGTGATCAGCTAGTCTTAGGTCAGGAAGATGAGTGTTCTCCCTGCAGACATCAGTCATCTGGTTAGTTTCCAATACAACCTCACCTACTCCTGTCTTACAGTCCTTTCTCTTCCTCTTTCTCTCTGTCCTTACCCCGCCCCCCCAAACTACCAGCTTTCATCCTCTTGAGTGCAGCTGCCTTCACCTTCCCACTGTCCAGACACAGAGAAATGGAGATCCATCATGTGGTTCAGAGACCTGAGAACTGGGACTGGAACCGGCCAGAGCCTTCTTGACTTCAAGACCGTCACATTGTCTCTCCCTAGGTTGCTTGGCCAGTTTTACATTTGCTTTTATATCACATTTAGTCTGGTTAGAGGGATTTTTTTAAAGACACGGTAAGATTTTAAATTGTTTTGCTCCATGTGATTTCATCAGTATAGGGAACTCCTGTTACGGAATCCCCTCCCATCCATCCTGATCTGCCACCCCTGCCTAACTTAATCTTCAGTCATTTTCTAGGTATGCCGAGGTTCAGTGATTCAGAGGCAGAAGTCGGCCACCGGCATTCTTATACCAAGGCCAGTCCTTTTTACACTAGACCAGAGGTGTCAAACACACAGCATGTGGCCTACCACACTCTCGGTGCTGCTGAACCAGATTAAAATGTAATTAGGAAGTATTTAACAAAATAAACATAGAACAAAATATAGATAGTGTTACATTCTGCAGTCTGGCAGGGATCCATTCCTGTTCGAGTTTGACCTCACTGCCATGTACCCCCTACTCCTCATAGGAAATAAAGTCCCACCAAAATCTTTTAATGGATGATAGGTTTTGATATTTTGTTATATTTTATTTAGACTTCATTTTCACAGATTATACATGGTTGACAAAAGGCAGCCTAGAGTACAGATAGGATAGCAGAATCAGTTGGACTTGGGTTCAGATCCAAGTTCTGACAAGTGCGGAATGTCTTGATCTGGGCCATTCTCTTCACCTCTCAGTGCCCTGGGCAGCCGAGAGTTTGAATTACAGAGAAGGTGTTGACATGTGTGCAGGAGCAGAGGGAGTCTTCCCATTCCAGTAAACAGTGAAATCACAGGTCTTCTCCTTGGCCCTCTAACCCTATTGAGCACAGCTACATTTTTTCCTTGTTTTCAGTAGTTACAGATACTGAATAGCATATTCTAGGCCCAGCAATCCTGAGCATTGCAATCTTCAGTATGTATAGCCTGATATTAATGGTAGCTATGCTTTATGAACCAGAAGGCTAAAATGTCAATGGAATAATATTGCAGTTTCATCAGAAAACGCACACGGTGAAACACTTTGGCATTTGTGCAAACAGTGAACTGAAGTTAGCATTTATGATTACTGCCCAAAAGGTATCAAATGTCAACAAAATCAGGCTTTTAACACTTAATGAAATTTTCATGGTAGTGTTATAGGTTAGCATAATTGAAGTACGTCACTCATTGAAGTTTGTGCACGCACACGGAGAGATGCATCTAGCAATGAAAATTCTCGACAAAGCATTAACTTTCTGACTTAGTGTTCAGTGTTTTTTTCAGTATTTTTAGGCAATAGTGGCTAACCATATTATGTCAGTCTTTCCAGAATGTATAATTTATAGAACATGTGAACCTAATGTCTAAAGAGAGCCTAAAATTTAAACAAAATCTTTCCCTTTTGACAATCTTTTATTAAAAGCTTGGCTACCCAAAACTAAGAATTTATCAAAAGAACCTTGTTCCTTAAAATGTTAGATTGGACCTTCCACTGGTTCTTCTGCCTGTCTAACTGCTTCCTTTAGTTTGTTTTCGTAGGATTGTCATCTCTATCCACTCTCTTGGTGACCTCATCAGTTCCCATTGGTTCAGTTACCATCTCTCTGCATAGAGTTCTCAGAATCTCTACTGAGTTCTAATGACTGACTGTATATTGGGCATTTTGAACTGGCTGCCCCATAGACACTTCAAACTCACCATGTCCAAAACAGAACTTGGTAGTTTTCCTTCCCAACCTAGCCTTTTTTTAAACTTATTTTTCTTCTTTTGGTGGTGCCACCATCTTTTCAGTTACCTAGGCATACAATCTTGGAGTCACCCTGAACTCCTCTCTGCCCCACCCCATTTATCCAATCAGTGACCAAGTCTTCTTAATACTGTTTCTACAGCACCTCTCACATTAGTTCCGATCATTCTCCTCACATCTACCAGTCTAATTGAGACTCTCGTACCTGTTGCTGTGACTACTGTCATCGTTTCCTAATTGATCTCCTTTCCTAAAGTCTCTCCCTCTCTGGTCCAGCTTCCACACAGAGTTGCCAAGATGGTTTTCCTAAATCACGTACTATTCCATCTGGGGACGTTGGTCTCTTGGCTGTTCCCCTGGCTTTGGGCATTTTCTCCAGCACTCTTCCATGCCTAGAATGCTTTTTCTCCTCATCTGCAACTCCTGGCTTCTTCTTGGTCCCAAGTAAAGTCCCTTCTTTTATAGGAAGCCTTTCAGAATCCCCCGCCCTGTAATTCTGGGAGCTTCCTTCTTTTATTTCATGTTTTCCTTGTACATGGTTTGTGTACGTTTCTTTGCTTGTCGTCCCTCACGTTAGCTTGTGAATTCCCTGGATGCAGGGACTGTCTGTTTTCCTTTTTTGCATCCCTAGAGCAGGCAGCAGGCACACAGTAGGTGCTTAGTATGTGGGTTTATTATGTATTACTCTTCTTCTGACACTGTGTAGTTGAGCTTAACGTGGCCTTCTGGATCCCTTTTCACAGACGGTGCCCCATCTTCTGTCTCAGTTTTTTCTTCTTGTAGTATACTCTTCTAGGAAGCAGAATTGGGCTTCCCCTAACCTTCACCTCTGTACTAACTTAGGATAAATGACCAAATCTCATGATGTACCTTCAGTATTCGTTTAACTTGTCCAGTGTAAAACATTGTTTGAGGAAAGGAAAACAACAATCATGACTTTTAGAGACCTCCTTTTTGTCACGTTCTATCCAGTAAGGAGAGAGGAATAGAATGTTTAAAATAGATGAAAAGGTCCATATCCCTGGATTTTATCCGTTTCTAAATCATCTAAATAAAGAATAGAATTCTAGCATTTAGTCATCTTTAAAAATCAGCCTTTTTATTACCATTAGTAGCAGGAATTTTAAAAAATTTACTTGGATCATACTGAATACTTCCATTTTTTTCCCCAAGGTGATCAGTCAGTATTGATTAAGTACCTACTTGGCACCAGGGCCTGTGCTAAGCTGTGGGGATACAAAGAGAGGCAAACGACAGCATCTGCCCTCAAGGAGCTTACGCCTGAATGGGGGAGACAACATACAACCAAATCTAGACAAAGCAAGAAGGGACAGAGTTATGAAGGGCTTCGAATGCCGCATAGAACATTTTTTTATTTGCTCCTGGAAGCAATAGGAAGCCTTGGGAGTGTATTTGAGGGTGGGGTGGGATGTAACAGGATGATCAGACCTCTGCTTCAGGAAAATCACTTTGGTGGCCGAACCGAGGATATATTGTAGTAGGGAGAGGCTTGGGGCAGGCAAACCCCCAGCGGCTATTACAACAGCCCCAGCACAAGCCGATGAGGGCACATACTAGAGGGGTGGCAGTGTCAGAGAAGAGGAGGGACTGTATTTAAGGGATATTGCAAAGGTGGCATTGTTGGCAAGAGCTTGGATCAGGGGGAGAAGGGGGAGAGACAGAGAGGGATCCATAATGACACCTTCGTTTTTAACCTGGAGGACTAGGAGGATGGTCTGGCCCTCTACAGTAATTGGGAAAGTTGGAAGTTGGATAGGTTTAGGAAAGATAATGAGTTCCATTTTTACTGTACATTTGGCTTGAGATGTCTGAAAAACCGTTGGAGACAGGAGATTGGAGGTCAGCAGATAATCTGGAGCAGGTTAGATAGATTTGAGAATCATCAATGTAAAGATGGTCATTAAATCCATGGGAGCTGATGAGCTCACCAAATAGAGTGGTATAGAGGGAGAAGAGAGGAGGGCCCAGCACAGAGCCCTGGGAGGTCCCTGTTCTTAGAGGCGTGTTCTTGAAGACCTAGCAGCTGAGACAGAGGAGAGATCAGAAAAACTGTGCCACTACAGAAAGTTTGAGAATCACCGATGGAGTCCAGCTCCTTGATTTTTCAGATTAGAAAAGTGAAGCTGAAGGCATTATAACATGCTCATTATAACACTGTAACCAAGCCCTGTAAATTGTAGCAACAAGTCTCAAAATCAGGTCTCCTGATTCCTGATCCAGTATACAGATATTCCACCAAAGCACATAGCCTAAATGTGAAATGGTTTTGGCCTTATGCTGATAATATAAACTTAAATTTGCATTTCACTGTTATTCTTCATAGCATTTTTATATTCGGAGGAATGATGAGTAACTTTAAAGAAGTTCATTTCCAACCCAAACATAGTTACAATGTTTATTTTGTTAAGTGGGTGATGCCAGTGTTTTCCTCCTCATTATGTACCTTTTTTTTTAACTTTAAAAATATTTGAGTAAACATTACGGAGTCAAGCTTTGATTATGTTTCAGCTTCTTTGCCGTGGTTCAGGATGCGTATCATGAGCCCCCTAACAGTTGGCCCAGACATACAGGAAGTTAGTATTTGGGTATCCGTCTCCCATTTCATTCTAAACTCAAACATACATGATTTTTTGATTCGGCCACCATTAGCTTGAGTAATCAGGGTAGATTATATTCTACACAGATGAATATTTGTCTTTATTCTATGAACATGATGCCATTAATACTGATTCTGGCATTCTATCTCTGTGGGCAGATAAGATTGGGAAAAAAAAATTCAGTCAGTATTCCTTTCTGTACAGTACATCTCTGAAAATCATTCTTTTATTTTTGGCTATAACTTCTGTGTACTGAACCCATCACTGGCAATTACTTTATAGACTTGTGGTTTTGAAGCAGTAATCTTTATGTAAAATAATTACAGAATTCCTTATAATGGAACATGAGCTGCCATATGTCAGTACTTAAGTACTTCCACTATTTTGAGCTCTCTTATGATGAATCCTTCCTTGGGATATTTCTCTAGTCTTCTTTGCTGTGATTACCCTTGGGTAAATTCTCTTGAAAATATGTCCTATGTATCCCGCTCAGGCATTTTATAGTGAATATTATTTATTTGTTGGTAGTTTAGACGTGGCCTGAGGCTTAAAATAATTTACAAGTTACCTGGGAAGAGATATTGTATATGTATATATATATAGTATTTACATGATCAGAGTTTGCTTTGCTTGGGTTCAAAACTCAGGGTATAGGAAACTACTCTTTTTTTTGCTTTTTAGAGGGCAGTTGGGGTTAAGTGACTTGCCCAGTCACACAGGTAGTAAGTGTTAAGTGTCCGAGGCCACATTTGAACTCAGGTCCTCCTGACTTCAGGGCCGGTGCTCTATTTACTGTGCCACCTAGCCACCCCAGGGAGCTACTTTTGAGAGACTT
The DNA here is from genome assembly GCA_028627135.1 of Pseudochirops cupreus. Classification (NCBI taxonomy): domain Eukaryota; kingdom Metazoa; phylum Chordata; class Mammalia; order Diprotodontia; family Pseudocheiridae; genus Pseudochirops; species Pseudochirops cupreus. The sequence continues at coordinate 31,729,198 of CM053583.1, read as the reverse complement.
TTGGTTACAGAGTAATAACCCTTATGAATTTTGAGATAGGATTCTACTAAGTGGAAAAAATACAGTCAAGTCTTCAGGCTGATTGCAGGGTTTTATTAAAATCTCAAGAGAATATCTTTTCAGGTTGGCCTTGTATAAGATACAGTTAGTTGAGTCAAGCTCAGTGATGTTATATGTGCCAGTTATATCTTTGGGGAGAAAGCCAAAGGCTAAGAAAAATGAGAGATGAAGCTCCTAGGGTAATCAGAAACATGTATAGGGGACCTTGGAAGTGACTAGGCAAAGCAGCAGCCCATGTGTCTCTAACAGAACTTGGATCAGGATCCCTCAGACTCTGTCCTAAGATGCCATTGGGAAGGTACTCGAGTGAATATCCATCAGGGCCTAGCCTGAATGGTAGGAGAACCCAAGTGATACCAGTCAAGATTGAGAAGGTTCCACTTCTCCATTCAAAGGCACAGCAGCGCTGTAGAGCTTAAAACTAAAAAGATGAGCAAAATGGAGAAAGAAATTTTGGAAATTAAATAAAAGCGCTGAAAGAAGGAATTAGAAGGAGAACAGAAAGTGGTTGGCCTTATCTAAGTCATGGACTCCCTGGAAATTAAAATACATCAAACAGAAATTAATTATTCCATGAGATAGCAAGAAATATTAGAACAAAATCAAAAGATTGAAAAGTAGAGTATGGGGTGGCGAGGTAGCACAGTGAATAGAGCATTAGCCCTAGAATCAGGAGGGCCTGAGGTCAAATCCGCAATGCTTACTAGCCGTGTGACCTTGGGCAAGTAACTTAACCCCAATTGCCCTTCCCTCCAAAAAGCAAAAAACAAAAAAAACCAAGGGAAGTAGAATATGTAATGGTTTCCTGCCAGAAGTAACTAACCTGGAAAACAGATCAAGGAGAAATATCTGGACACCCTAAAAATCACAAAAAATAAAACATGCAGATACCGTATTTCAAGAAAGAATTAATTAAAACTATGCAAATCTATTACAATGAATATAAAAATAGAATCTACATATCACCTTCTGAAATAAATGTCAGAAGAGAAGTTCCCAGGAATGTCAGAGCAAAGTCCAGACCCCCACGTCAAAGAAAAATTGCTACAGTCATCCAGAGAGAGTTCAAGGACCAATGAACCACAGTCAAGACCATAGAAGATATGGCAGCTCACCCTCAAATCTAATTTTGAAAAGAAAGAAAAAAGAAAAACAAAACCTTGGGAGCAAATAAGCGTAATTTAACAAAATAGATGCCTACATTGTCCACGTCCAAAAATGTGTATCTCATTCCTCATCATGAGTCCGTTTCCTCTCTCTCAGGTTGTGGGAGCATGCTAGGTTGGTCATCAGTTAGAATTCTTAAGTCTCTCCAAGTTGTTTCTCTTTATAATATTGTTATTACAGAAAATTGTTCAGGTTCTGCTTACTTGAATTTTAATTCATACAGAACTTCCTGAAACCATCTCCTTTGTCATTTCTTATGACACAGTAGTATCCCGTGATATTTCCATACTATATTTTTGTATCAGCAAGCACCCTAGGATACCCAGGATGGCTGCTAGCACAGGTTCTTAGATCTGCCTTTCTAAAGGAAAGCAACTCAAAATGGGTTAACAATCTTACTTTAATCAATCAAACATATATCATTTACCTAGTTCAGGGGAAAAAGTCAGCACCCTGAACTTCAGAGAATACAAACAGAAGTTACAACAGAAAATAACACAATTCAGCAAACAGGGCTTCCAGCTGTCTGACCATTACATCCATACCTACTTAGTTACCTGAGAGGAAAGCACCAACATTTGGGTTTTCAAAGCTGGAAGGCTCAATGGCCGCCCAGAGTCTCATTTGGCCAAATTACACGACTCTTCCCAAAGTGAGCCCCAAAGCAAAAACTCACGTCAGGGTATATATAGCCTTCTCCTGGATCAGAGAGTGTCACAGCCCTCTTGACCCACCCAATCACAAAGTAATAAGGTGTGGGCATTCCTGAAAAAAACAAGCCTCCTGCCACGGGCTCCATGTGACCACATTCAGCCTATTAGGGGGCAGAGTATATTTGCAAATCAGGGAAGGTTCTCAGATTCACTTAAGCCTATCAAGGGCCAAGGGGCCGGGAAGATCTTCAGATTCCCATCACAATTTTGTGTCATCGTTCCCCATTCGATGTACCTCCCCTTCCTTCCCAGTTCTTTGCTGCTGCAGAAAAGGTTGTTACATGTATATTTGTGTGAGTCCTTTTCCTCTTTGATCCTTTTGGAGGACAAATAGTGGTAACACTAGGTGAAAGGGTATGCAGTTTTCTTGAGATCAACCTCACTGTTACCAAAACAGGACAAAGAAAGTTGAAAATGTGCCTGCTCACATGCACACGGAGTTTGGCCTAGAAATTCCTCAACAGGAAAAAAGGCAGGAATATAGTAAGGAGGTGCTCAAGAGAGAGGATGCCATTAGGAAGGGAATATTCACAAGCAAAACAAATTCCCGATCCCTAAATGTTGATTAAAAGAAAAACAACAACAGAAAAAATAAAGAACTAAAAGCTAAGGGGTACTCATCAGTTGGGAAATGACTGAATCAGTTGTAACATAGAAATATCATGGAATGTTTTCACCCCCTAAGAACTGATGCAAGAAACAATGTCAGGATCTTGAGAAGGATGAATTGATTCAGAGCGAAGTGAGTAGATCTCAAAGAGAGCAATTTATGTGAGTGCAACCTTGTAGAAAACAGCTTTGAAAGACTTAAGAAGAGAGAATGGAGCTATGAGCCCACACAACAGCATGTGTTCTGAGGGCTCCAACACCCCCTACCGGCAATAGTAGCAGGGCTAGGTGCATATTGTTGGGGGATTTTTATAAAATAAAAATTTTCCCTTGGAACCTTAGTTTGGAAGAATCTGAGTAAAAGATTACACACACACACACACACACACACACACACACACACACACACGGAATCTTATAAAAGCCATGACTCACCTCATCACCAGGAGGCTTATGATGAGCCATGTTACCCACCTCCTGAAGGGAGTGATGACCAGTTTAAAGCACAAAAAGAGCCCTTAAGTTTTGGACGTGACCACTGTGTGGTTTTGTTTTGCTCAACTCTGATTATTTGTCATGAAATGTACTCTTCCTTCCTTTGATTTTAATTGGGGAAGTCACTTAGCAATAGTGATGTCAAAAAAAGGAGGGCCATCATGTGTATGATGTGGGCTTTTTTTTAATATACAGACGAGAACAGAGGAAAGTTCAGAAAGAACATAGACAAGCAGAACAGTTTTGAAAGTAATACAGAATTTATTATATACTTGTTTTTTCAAAAAGGGAGAGTGGCATAAAGATTCCCGTTTTCATATACAATCTTTTTTATAAAAAATACTTTTCTAGGGTAGCTAGATGGCACAGTGAATAGAGCACTGGCCCTGGAGTCAGGAGGACCTGAGTTCAAATCTAGCCTCAGAAGCTTAACACTTACTAGCTGTGTGACCTTGGGCAAGTCACTTAACCCCAATTGCCCTGCCGTCTCCCCTCCAAAAAGCAAAAAACAAACATACCAGATTTTTCTGTTTATGTAGAAATTTTTTTGTTGACTTTAAGTTCAAAATAAAAAATAATGTTAAAGTTTATTATTTAAAAGAACATCAAAGACTACTTTTCTCCCAACCCCTTCTTGATGTTCCTCCTATAACAGATTTTCTTAGAATCTGGAATCTTTCTCTCCTTTTCTGGGTAACCAGTTCCCAAATCCCCCCCGCTCAGGGCCAGTTCTATTGATCCCTTGCCCTTCCATCTGCTACTGATAGACTGTCCCCACACCAATTTAAGTCATCGTAGTGTAGTAGACAGAGCTGTGAGTTTGGAGTTTGGTGAATCTGAGTTGGAATCCTTCCTAGCGCAGTTGCTTACTGTGTGACCCTGTACAAGTCATAGGATCATCTCTGCAATTCTTTGTCCTTATCAGTTAAATGGATCTAATGTTCATTAATTAACAACTTTAAAAACGCAGGTTCCCTTTCATATGCTGTGTGAGGAGACATTTAAATCAGAACCACAATGGAACCATGTTTTATGTTGCCCGTGGAGTGTGAGCTCTTTGAAAGTGGGATGGTTTCATTTTTGTCTTTGTACCTGGATTGTTGTGTTGTGTTGCCAAGGGAAACTTTGGGTTATTTATTGGGCCTGGTGCCTGTTGTTCCATCCATAGTCTTTTTCAGGCTTCAGTGAATACTGCTGGGGTCCAAGAGCCTCCAAAACTGCTCACATCTGTACATCCAAACACAGTTGTCATGATGTAGGAAATCTTCAGTCACTTCTCCAGCATATGAGTTACACCTGCTGCTTGTTGCATTGTCTCTGTTTCTCATCAGAAAACTTCTTCTGGGAGCCTCTGTTATTTGGAGTTCCCTGACCACAATGGACTGATTGCAGTTTTGCTTTATTTCATTGATGCTAGGGAAATGGTTAAGACAAGAAACTCAGATGGAAGAGCCGACCATGCTATTGTAGATGAACTTGCCAGGATTTTGTTGAACTTTCTGGGGAGGCCAATTTGAGTTGTCCCTTCCAGCGTCTGGATCTACCAGAGGTCTAGAACGACATTCCTTAACCCAAACTATACCATAATCTAGAAAAATTCCTAAATTCTCCCTTGCTCTATCTTCTTAAGCTTTAGCAAGGTAGCCTTTGGCAATGTAGGGAAAGGGAACAGGAAGGAGAGAGCCAGGATATAGCAATGAAGAGACAGAGAAGTAAGTTTTTTCGTGCTTATAGAGTTTAAGAAGCAAATGACCATTTGTAGTCAAAGTTTTGTCATATGGTAGCAATTTGCCATGCAGTGGCCCTGTAACTCATGAGCCAGAGGCAGAGAACCTTTGGTCAAAGAGAGTCGCGCGGCCTTGGGTACTTGTTACTCTAGTGAAGATGGTTTTGGTAATGTGAAGGTGGCAGAAACAGGGAAGACGAGAGACAAGCAGTTTCAGGTAGTGCTTGGAGCCTCAGTTTAGGAGTAATCCATTTGGTGTGAGCTAAAGAGTTAAAAATGAAAAAAGAAGTGGGAGAAGTCAGTTCATCAGAAGGGAAGCAGTGTGAGAGCTTGAGTCTATTTTTGTCACAGCCTTTTGGATATTTAAAAGAAAATACCCTACAAGGGTTTGCAAGCATAAATTCCACGCCTACAAATGCAATAGTGTAACCCTTCTTCTGGCGCTGAGGGCCAGGAGCCTGAAGGAGTGCGGGGCTGTGCACCCCCTGCCCGCCCCTTTCTGAGCAGGTGACAGCTCTGGGGGTAGGCAGTTCTGGGGTGGTAATAGCCACTCTTCACTTTATAACTAACCTCTGATGTACTCTGGTCAGCTTCGGGTCTGAGATTTTCTCTATGCCTGGAATGCTCTTATCTCTTTTGCCCCAACTACTGGCTTCCTTAAGTCGCAATTAAAACCCCATCTTGTACTGGAAACCTGCCCCAACCCCTCTTAATTCCCGCATCTTCTTTCTCTGTGTGTGTGTGTGTGTGTGTGTGTGTGTGTGTGTGTGTGTAGCTTGATTTGTACATGTTGGTTTGCACATTGTTTCTCCACATTGGATTGTAAGCTTCTTGAGGGCAGGGACTGTCTTTGGCCTCTTTTTTATTCCTAGGACTTAATACATTTCATGGCACATAGTAGGTACTTAATAAATGTTTGTTGATTGATTATTACCTGGTAGTTGCCAGAATTCCCTGCTTCATTTTGACAGAAACTTACATTATTTGTGCTGTGTAGTACTTGCAATAACAATTTGTGTGACTATTTTAAAATGCCTGTGAAATTTTTGATGAAAGGATCACCAGAAATATATCATTAATTCATGAACATATACACTGAATATAACAATATGTTATGAACTCTAAGAAATTAGTGGAAGATAGGTTAAAGAATTTAGAAATTTTTTCTTGGAAAAAAAAGATTCAGGAGGATAAGACTGAGATCTTCAAATATTTGAAAAATGGTCTTGAAAAAGAGGGATTGTACTTGTTTTGCTTTGGCCCGGAGGATAGAATAAGAAGTCATGAGCAGAAGCTATAGGTTGGCAGATGTTTGATTACAATAAAGACGTTCTTGATGGTTAGAGCTGTCCAAAAAGGTTGTCCCAGGGAAAATAAGGAAGTTCCCCAGCACCCGAGGTCTTTATGGGGAGGCTAATGACTGCTTGTCAAGAGAGTCCTACAGAGCTTTAAGATCTCATGATTCTGGTTACTTGGCTGTTTTTTTTTTCCCTGAAAATTTTGAATGAAACCACAGAAATTTCCTAACCTTTCCTAGTACTCCAGAGTCTAATTTTAAAATGAAAACCACTACTACCTTTTTATCAGATGACATTCTAGGATGATTGCTAACCAGTCATTTTAGACATTTTTTTTCATGATTTTCCCTAGAGTGAAAATTTACTATTGTGACCATTAGTGTGCTTTCTAAATTCACATTCTGATTTCCTGCTACTACTGTTCATTTTTTACATGAATTTTAGCTAACAGGGGATAACTTTTCTTCATTTTATTGCTATTGGAAATCTAGAGGCATGTTATCTGTCTTCCATGTGGATGCTTCTGAACTGAAGGAGATAGAAAAGGGGGAAAAAAAGAAGAAATTAAAGGGGATTAGGGAAAGAGGTGAGAATTGAGGAAGACATCTGAGAAAAGAATGATAGAATTCAGGACATGAGAGCCTGGAGAGCACAGGGATAGAGCATTGAAGAGGGGAAAAAAGTAAAAAAACCCAAACCAACCACATTTGTAGCAGGTTGTAATATTTATTTAAACTGACATAGAAATGTGTATCTTTGGCAAAGACTTAGGATGCATAACAGTTGGAAATAGCATGCAGTGATCCAGAGATCGAATACAGGGACATAGGGTTCCCTAACAAGTTGATTTAATTTCATTCATCTTATATGTCTTTGTGAATAGTTTCTTCTAAATCTGTTTTTCAACAGCCATTTGATGAATAAATTTATAATCTATGGCTTCAGATATTTAGAAAAGTGTAACTAAAGGTTTTGAAGAAGTAATTTAAGAAAGGTGCATAGTTGTTTGAAAATTATACACAATTTTGTCTGTGTGATAGTTAATCTCTTTTAGTTATGTTTATGTGTAATTAGCTGATTTGTGGTCACTTTTTTATGAATTTGTCTACAAATACTTTTTGGAAGGACCACCTATGCCCCCGCCCCCATTCTGTCTATGTTTTATTCCTCTGCAGGTATCTATTTTTTCTGTTACTCAGTCTCTCTAGGTAAATTGTCCATGAGACCAGTGATTCTATCGCAAATTATCCAGAAAATGCGCTCTCTGCACATCGTGACATGTCATGCCACTGGTGGGTTTGTAGCTACTCCAGTGGTCTGAACTCACCTGGCAGTAGTCTCTTGTGCCCAAGACTATTGTCTTCTTCCCCTTGGCATTTTAATTTTCTTCATCCCATCACCCTCCTTGAAATACATCTTAGATTTATTATTGATTTTTTCCCCCCACCTGTCCTACTCAACTTTGCCCCCCTTCTCTTTGATTGGCAGTATCATCCAGACAAACAGAGCACAGATGTGCCAGCAGGAGCCGTGGAAGAGTGTGTGCAGAGGTTCATCGAAATTGATCAGGCGTGGAAAATTCTAGGGAACGAAGAGACCAAAAAAGCGTATGACCTGCAGCGGCGCGGTAGGTCCCCATTGAGGTGCTGGCAAGCAGCGGCAGCTCTGAAGGAGGGTCTGCAGCCATTGGGAAGTAGCATTTTCCACTGTTGCCATTTTTGTACCAAATTATTCTTGCTTTCTTTCCTCCTCCATCATTGTTTTTTAATTACATTCTATTCTTAGTAGTGATTACTGTGTATATGTTGGGAAGCTAATAGAACTAACAGGAAATTGTCACTTGCAAAGCTCTGGGGACAAATTTTTAGAATGAATTATGAAATTTTTAGCTAAACTATCCCAGTTTATATATTATTTTGATAATATTTTAAAAACCTTTTTCATTAAATTCTTCTAATTACTTGAATTGCATACTGTGCTATATTTTGATAACATTTTAGGTATGTGTACTATATAATTAATGTCTAAAAGGAAGCACTGTATAGGATAATTTTATAAACACTTCATAATTATTTAAGCACTTTTTCATATGCTTCTGGTCTTATTTTAGGCTAGCTTTTCATAATTTATCTTTAGTGTAAACTGTTCTTGGTTCCAAGAAATATTGTGGAAAGCACATTAACTAGGCAGTTCCTGCACGTATTTTCTTTATGCATCTCAGAAAATAGCTCCTTAAAACAGTGACAGTCTGTTGTGAAAAAAGAAAGGGGGGAAATGTAGGTCAGGTTTGTCACACATGGGCTGCCGTTACATGAAGTGATAGGCTGTCTTTCTGCTCTGGCCTCGGGATAGGAGTCCCTCAGCTTTCCATTAGAACCTTCAATATCCACCCTCCATGCTAATGGGGGGAGTCGATAATAGTTTACTGCCTGTGGGGAAAACACTCAGTCACACTCTGCAGTAACACACTCTGGCTCAGCATTGACGGGTAGCCACCAACACTTTGCAGTGTTCTGATAAAAGCCCACTGTCTCTCCAGCTTGTTATTGAATTCCCTTCCATTGTACATTGGCACACCATCAAACCTTGTCTCTCACAGCCATTTTTACTCCCCTACCACTAAGGTTACCAAAACTTGATTTGGGAAACAAATGCTTTGTTAAAGTAGTCTGTGTACAGCATCACAGGATGAAGTTGATGGCATATTCCAAATCTACAAGTATAATTTTAGCATGAGTTGCTTCATTAAATTTAAATATTCCTTCGGTTGTAACCAACGTGTAATGTAAAAATACTTCATAAGTAAAACGTGTTAACACTGGATTCTATGCCTATTTGTTGAATTGGCCTAACTAGCTTTTCTGACCTTGGTCAGGTGACTAGATTTGGTCAAGTGACATAGCTCCCTGTGACATATTTTCCATTTTGATAAAATGGAGTTGTCTAGATCATCTCAAAATACCCTTTTTAGCTCTGAAATTTTGTGATTCTAGTAAACTTACTTATTTTTGAGGCCTATTGGGAACTTAATTACATCATTGCAAAGACTTTTACTAGCTTTAAGGAAGGCCTAAATGCTGGTCGTGTGTGTATTGTGGTCGTACGTAGTCATCACCCTCCTTCTGCAGTAGTAGAAAAGTAAGGAGTGTTTCCATTTATGTCCATCCATTGAATGCCTGGCTACTGGTTCTTTTAACCACAGCTCACGTGATTTAATTACCAGGAAAAATGTTGTCCCAAACACAGTGTAGACTGATAGGTGTGTCTCAGTTCACAGACACCCCCAAAAGCTTATGGATTCCCATCTTCTTTCTAGAACTATGGTGCAGCTTTACGGTGTGGAGGGTGGAGGGGGCCGACTTGCTTAAAGAATCATTCACATAAAACTGCCCCCTAAGGACTGCAGGGTGTGTGCTTCTCTTGTCACTCTGCATTTTTGCCACTCCGGAGCATGTGTACTATTAACAGCAGATCAGTGAAATTGAGTAGAAGCCTGATGTCTGAAGAGACAGCACTCCTGAGATCCGAAATCAAGTCAGCATCTGACTGGCAAAGATGTGGGTTAGACCAAGAGCAGGTTAAAAATGAGTGACAGGCTCCTGAAAATGAGGGTCAAGAGAGGAAGGAGAACAGATGACCCAGCTCCTTTAGTTTTGTTTTGTTTTTCCATCATTCTCGAGAGACCCCTGAAATTTTAATTTATTTGGATTTGGTTGCTTTGGTTCAGAGGCTTAAATGGAGTTATTCCAGTACACCTCAATGTAATAGATTCTATTAGATTGCTTTATATATCTGACAGTATTAAATTTTTTTAAGATTGTGACTAGTTTCTGAAAAAATTTCTAGGCAAATCTAAAATAAAGAACTTTGTGTTTGGTTCAGATAAATGCACCAAACCTTTAGTGCTTGGAAGTTACGCAGAAGTCAGCCAGGCTGCACGGATTTTCATCCGTGAGTTTATCAAGCCTGCCTCATCTAGAAAGAGAGCAGAAACACCTCTGTTTTCTTGGATCTCATAGGTACTTTTCTTACACAAGTAGAATGAATAGATTGTAGTGAGGATCAGGGCTCTGTTTCTGGTTTCAGCAGTTATCAGTAAACATATATTTAGTGTCTCCCATGTGTCGGGTACCAAGCTGAGGGCCTGGGACACAAGAAAGGCAGTTCCTGACAATCTCATGGGGGAAAACAACACACAAAAGAAAGAAGAGGTGGGGGAGGAAGTAGCTACTGATGAGATGTGACTACCAAGGCTTATTCCGTCCTGCAGGATGATGAGATTTCCCAATGACAAGGTTCCTGGGGCATGGTAGAGAAGTCATATGAGTCCCAAAGTAGAGCAGCGACATGGGCATTGAAGGAGTTGAGAGGTATCTGTAGTCCTCTCTTTATTTTATTTTCTCTTTTTTTGGAGGGGGGAAGGCAAGGCAATTGGGGTTAAGTGATTTACTCTAGGTCACAAAGCTCCTGAGTGTGTCAAGTGTCTGAAGCTGGATTTGAACTCAGATCCTCCTGACTCCAGGGCTGGTGCTATATTCACTGCACCACCTAGCTGCCCCTAGCCCTCTCTTTAAATGGAGGCTTTGGAGTCCATGGCTCTGCCCTCCAGTCAGAGGGGCAGACAGTAGTGGTGAGGGGTGAGTACCAAGGCTGAGTCTACCCTACGAGAAGATGAGCTGTTCTGATGATGAGGTTCCTGGGGCATGGTGGAAAAATCAGAGCAGCCCCAAACTAAAGCATCCACGTAGGAAATGAAGAGGATGTGCACTTTACACTTTATATTGAATATTAGTATGAAGAGAAGTTCTTAACATTCCCAAGTGATAACCTATTTCCAATCATAACAAATATTTTCTGCGTAACAAGTTCTTGGTTATGGAGACATCTTTTACCAGTTCTGATAGGTAAATCCTCTGTAATTAACAGTCAGAGAGCTGAGTGGGGACATTTAGAGTTAAGTGATTTGTACATGTTTACACAGCTAGTATGTGTTAGAAGCAAGACTTATAACCCGGTCAAGGCAACAGACTTTTATTATTTTGTGCCAGCTGTGTGCATCCAGAGACGCAAAGAAGGCAAAGAGAGGACACCAGCAGATGGGGAAATTAAGAAAGGGGCAGAACCTGTGGAAAGTTTGGCAAGATACCTATCCAAGCAAAGTCATCCCAACAGCATTCAAAGATGAAAATGGAAAAAGGCCTACAAAAAAGGAAAAATGGGGAGGGGAAGTCTCCAGAGACTATTATAGCAATCTCTTTTCTACATCAAGGAATGTAGAATCTGACATCACAGAAAGGGGAACAAAGATGGGAAAAAATAGCCAGATTGGATCAAGTGCATGTGGAAGAACTAGGTACTAGAGGTGATAAAGCTGCCGTGGTACCAGTCTACAAGATATTTTCTTTTAGAGGTGGAAAACCCCCTCATAGTGTGTGTGTGTGTGTGTGTGTGTGTGTGTGTGTGTGTGTGTGTGTGTGAAAACAATAAACATAAAAATTAACATCTGTTGATCTATATGGCTCCTTCCCCATCCATTCTATAAAAAGAAAAGAGAACAGAAAGGAATAAATATTTACATAGCGCCTGCTACATTCCAGACACTGTGCTAAGCACCTCTTAAAATATTATCTCATTTCATCCTCACAACAGTCCAGATTGGTGCTGTTATTAGCCCATTTTGTAGGTGAGAAAACTGAGGCAGACAGGTTAAGTGACTTGCCCAAGGTCACACAGCCAGTAAATAAGTCTCTAGGGCCTATTTTGAACTCAGATCTTCCTTCTGTCCACTGTGTCACCTAGCTTCTTTCCAAGGTTTTATGAGTTCACTTGTTTTTCAGTTGTAGTTGACTCTTTGTGACCCCATTTGGGGTTTTGTTGGCAGAGATTTTGGAGCAGTTTGTCATTTCCTTTGCCAGCTCATCTCACAGATGAAGAACTGAGGCAAACCAGGGTAAGTGACTTGCTCAGGGTCACACTAGTAAGTGTCTGAGATCACATTTGAACTCTTGACTCCAGGCTCAGCGTTCTAGCTACTGTGCCACCCAACTGCCTCCATCTATAAATAAATCCATCTAGATGAAGATATTATTAGAGAACAAACACTACTTTCACAAATGATATTCAGCAGTGTACTATATCTTTACCATCCGACTCCAGACTGAAGGATGTAGAGTGTAAACTATGAAAAAGCATTTGGCTCAATACCACTTAACAGGATTGTTCTCAATAAGATGTTTCCCATCCATGTGTCGAGATCATTCAAAATTTCTTACATCGGAGACTTGACTCATTGTCTAATGACAGTATCAGGTGAGTCTTAAAAGAGGAGTTGTATTCTTTCCAAAAGCATTTGACTCTGTGATGGAGGAGATCTAGCGTAGGGTACAGATCAAAGAGGGGCTTCTCTGTGGATGGTGAGGCCTTCCAGATGTTCTTCTTTGCAAATTACATATTATTGACTGCATCAGGGCTGAAGAAATTGCAGAACCTTCTGCAAGAAAACAATAACCATTCATTGTAGTTTGGCTTCTCCATCCACACAAGAAAAACCAATTGGATGAAGCATATCTATTGCCCAAATTTCAAAATGCAGTTGAATGGACATTATGGAGCTTACTGCAAAGTATTTATCTCTGGGACAAACAATACAGATGGACAGTGAACTGGGTCCATAATTTAAACACAAAAAAGAGCCTGTCGCTTGCTTTTGGACACTACAGAACACTTTTACTGAATCCAAACTTCGCACAACAGCAATGACCTATCTTTTCATTACAATTATATTACTAATGTTTCTTTATATCAGCAAGCGTAACACTACTGCCTCCAGAAAACTGACGATAAGGCTCACACAGAGAGAGGTCAGTAGAAAAGTGGGTGTGAGTAGACCTCAACGTATAACCAAGGAGAGACTGAAGGAAAACGTGCGTAAAGGATGTCATCAGAGATTTTTATGACAGACTTTGAAGATAGACTGGTCACACAGTGAGGATGACAGATGACAGGTGGACAGCCTCAGGATGGGGGCACAAATTGAGGAAAGTCTCCAGGTGTGTACACACTCCTTACCTCCAACCCCCATGGTAAACTTTGGAGAATATGAAAGAAAGTCGAACAGGATGAGCAGACTTGAGTGGGTTATGATACCCACCTCTCAGGGAACTTGCAAATTAAAATCACAGGTCCATTTGTGTGTTCACTATAAGGAAAAATTGCAATTTTAAAATTATGGTGTCATAGAAGTCAGTTTTTTTAAGGCATGATTTTTATTTGAACATTTGTAAAACTCTCTTTTACATTATTACAGAGACTTTACAATTAAAAAAATCAGCTTAAAAAAAAAAGACATTTTCCTGGATTTATCATTGTACAGTTTAAGCAAAAGAATATGCTATCTAAACAGGAAGGTCATTTCCCAAGTATCAAGGCAGAATACCTATGGACTCACTTCATCAAAATACACGACACTGTATAGTTACTTACTGATAAATATTTTCACAATTAACCAATAAAGCACATCTACTTCTTTGGGTTTGTCTCTGTGTTTCTTTCCACAGACTGAATCAACCTTCAAGAAGAAGGGAATGTTGCCCATACAAGTCATAAAAGCTAACCGTGGTATTCTATTAAAATATGACACATAAGATCCTTCTTTTCCCTGCCATTTTGGTTCATCCCCTGCCATTCCGCCCAGGGTCATGGTTTCATCTTTAGAGTACGGGTTCCTAACTTTATTAAATGCATAAAAGACAATATAAAGGAGCACAAAGGGAACTAATTACATCAGCAAGGAGACATCAGCCTTTTAAAAACAAATATACGTTCATGGACTTTCAGTGAAGAACTCCTGTTCTAGAGTCAGTTTGCCCAATACCATGACAGGCCTCAGGCCATTCTCACGGAATCACAGAATTGGAGAGTTGGAAGGGACCTTAGCTGCTGTCTAGTTCAGCTCATACATGAAAGGAGTCCCTCTTATCCCCAGCAAGTAAGTGGACACCCCACTCTGCATTTCCTAAATTAAAAATGATTTTTTAATAAAAATCTCCCTCCCCACCTACTGAGAAAGAAAAAAATTCTTTTTACAAACTTGTGTAGTCAACAGACAGACTTCCTTACTGGCTATGTCCAAAAGCAAAATTTCATTCAGTATTCCGAGTCCTTTGCCTGTCAGGAGCTAGGTAGGTGAGGCCTTTCAGTAAGAGTCCTCTGGAATCCTGGTTGGTCATTACATTGGTCAGAGTACCCTGCTGCCTCCAAACATGCCCATGTTTTTCTCATCTTCAGAAAATCCTGACCTGGTCCTTCCATGCCCACTAACTCTCATCTTGTATGTCTTCTGTTGTGGCTAAACTCAGAAAGGCCATCTCTCATAGATTCGTCCTCTTTCTCTGCTCTCAGTTCCCTACTACCTTACTTCTGACTCCCTATTCAAATGGCACTGCTCCTTCCAGAGTTACCAGTGATTTCTTAATTGCCAGATCCAGTGGCCTTTTCACAATCCTCATTCTCCTTGACTTCTCTGCAACCTTAGACATTGTCAGTTAGCTTCCTCTCCTTGATGTTCCTTTCTCTCCAGGTTTTTGGGAGCCTGGAACCTCTCCTGGTTCTCCTCCTTCCTCTCCAAGGGTTTTTTCTCTGCTCCTCTTCCAGGTGATGCCACTAACCTGCAGGGCCCCACAGGACTTTCTCTCTCCCAGGCCCTCTCCTATTCTCTCTCTAAACTGTTTCACTTGGTGATTTCATCACCTCACATGGAGTTAATTACTGTTGCTCTGCAAATCATTCTAAAATCTCATCTATTCCTAACCTTTCTCCTCTCATCCATCTCCAGCTGCCTTTCAGACTTTTTGAACTGGATGTCCAGTAGACCTCTTGAACTCAACATACTCAAAGAACTCATTATTTTTCCTTCCAGACTCTCCCCTCTTCTAAACTTCTCTGTTACTGTCAAGGGCACTGCCATCCTCCCAGTCTCCTAGGATTGCGACCTGGGAGTCATCCTTGACTCCTCACTGTCAGCTTCACCTTTGCAGCATCCCTCAAATGGCACCCTCTTCTGCCCTCTGGCGCAGACCCTCATCCCCTCACACCTGGACCACTGCAGTAGCTGCTGGACAGTTGGCCTGCCTCAAGTCTCTCACCACTGCAATCCAGCTTCCATTCAGCCACTAATGTGATTTTCCTAAAACGCAGTCCTTACCATGTCACCACCTACTCAGTAATCTCTAGGGGCTTCCTATTGCCACTGCAAGTAAATGTAAAATGCTGCTTAGCATTCAAGGCCCTTTATAACCCAATGCCCTCCTGCCTTTCTGATCTTTTTACGCCTTAAAGGTAAAGGTACTCTTCAGTCCAGTGACACCAACCTGCTGTCTGTTCCATGAACAAGACACTTTTCAGCTCCAGGAATTTTCTTGGGTCATCCCCCATGCCAGGAATGCTCTCCCTCTTCCGCTTAGATAACTGACCTTTGTTAAGTTACAATTAAAATCCCTTCTTTTACTGGAGATTTGACCCATTCTAGCACCTTTCCTCTGTTAATTACTCCCTGTTTATCCTGTACATAGCATGTTGCTACATATTTTCATGTTGTCTCCCTTATTAGATTATAAACACCTTGCGGGCAGGGACTGTCTTTTGCCTTTTTTTGTCCTTAGTGCTTATCCCAGTGCCTGGCGCACAGTAGGCTCTTAATAAACGTTTATTGGCCAACTCTCCCCACTCCTTCCTCCTTGTTTGGGTGGACATGAACTTGTATATCCCAGTTAGGTGAGATATTTTTTCCTGACCTTCCTCTCCTTCTCTGCTCCTAGTGTATTCTTCTGCTGTCTTTCCTTTCTTTTCTTAAGATATCAAGATAGGACCACTCCTTGTCCTTCTTCCCAATTAAGATTCCCTCTTTGATCCCTGATGATGATAGGATTCAGAGGGGACATATGTACTATTGCTCCATTTAGAATGTAAACAGTTTATCCATTTTAATGTAATTGTTCATGTTTACCTTTTTAGGTTTCTCTTGACTTCAGGTTTTGAACCTCAAAAGTGGCTCCTCGGTGCTAGTCTTCTCATCAGTAATGCTTAGATATCCTTTATTTCATTAAAGGACCCTCTCCCCTTCCCCCCCCTTCTCCAGTAGGACTCAGATTTGTTGAATAAATTATTCTGGGTTATAAGCTTATATGATTTGCCTTTTGGAATATCCTGTTCCAAGGACTGTGGCTCCTCAGTACTTGAATCCTTTTTTCTGGGTATTTACAGTATTTTTTTTCTTTGACCTGGAAGCTCTGGATTTTGGCTGTAATACTCTTGAGAGTTTTCAATTTTTTTTTCCACCTGACTTTTCGTTCTTTTTTGGTGGACTGGAGTTTGCGGATGTAACCTATGGATTCTTTTTTCACTTTGCCTTTTGGTTTGAAGAGATCTAGGCAGTCTTCTTTTCTTATTTTTTGAAATAGGATGCCTAGACTCTTTTCTTGGCCATGGCATAAAGATTAGTCCTGTGATTCTTAAATTATTTTTTCTTGTTCTGTTTTCTAGGTCAGTTTTTGCCATGAGATACCTTACGTTTTCTTCTATTTTTTTCAATCTTTTGACATTAAAAAAATTTTTCTTGTTATTCATTGATACCTTCTGTTTGATATCTTATTCATTCTCAGTATGGTTGTTGCTTATGCAAGGCTTTGTACCTCTTATGGCAAACCATTAATTCTTTTCCATTTCTTTCTTTCAGGTCTCTCATTTCTCTTCCATTTTTTTTTCTCTTACACTGATTTCACTTTAAAAATTTTTTTTAACTTTTAAAAATTTGCGTCATTGGTTCCAGTAATTCCAATTGAATTTATATCCAGATTGTATTTGTCTTTCTTATTGATGTTTGGGAATCATTATCTTCTTGGTTGGTGTCTGGAGGATCCCTGTTATTGTGGGATTCTTTATCTGCTGACTCATTCTCCCAGCCTACTTCCTGACTTCAAACTGGATGCTAGGGTCAGACTCCCAAACTTCTGGAGGGAAGAAATCTGCTGATTTCCTGTGGGTATTGAGGACTGTATTACTCCAAGTTTTCAGGACCAGCTGGAGACATGCAAGCTTTCCTTGTTCTCAGTGGTTGGATCCAGAACAGGGTCCTCTGGGCTGAACTCCATAATTTCCTGACCTGAGTTAGTATATGAGCAGGAGGCCTATGTTCTTCCCCTATTTTGGCGTCTCGGTATACTGCTGCTGGGCTCAACCACTTTCAGCCAGCTAAGAAGCTCCTCACGGAGCCCTGGATCTGTGACCTACCTCTGGGTAGTGAGTGACAGAGCTGCCAGTTGGTACCAGTGATCTCTATGATAAACCTCTTTCTGTTAGACCTCTAATCCTTCTTGGACGTTGGTTTCTAGGTATTTGTGTCCAGTGGAGACCATTGATTTGCCCACTGATTCTTTTCTTGGATTTTTGTCTCCTTCAAACCCCTTATACTCCTTCACTTTTCTAGAGGCTTCAAGCATTCGCCTTTCCTAGAAATCTCCATTTCTCTGGAATCCCTTTGATGTTCTCCTTTTTCCCTAGCTCCTTCAGTGAGAGGTTTTTTTATTGAACCTCTAGCAGCGGTTCTCAACCTGTGGGTTATGTTCAATTTGTAACAATGAAGATACATCCTGCATATCAGATATTTATATTACAATTCATAACAGTAGCAAAATTACAGTTATGAAGTAGCAATGAAAATAATTTTATGGTTGGGGGTCACTACAACATGAGGAACTACATGTATTAAAGGGTCACAGCATTAGGAAGGTTGAGAATCACTGCTCTAGAGAATCTTTTCCTAATCTTCCACTCTTCCTGCACTACTATAGGTATAATTTCTCTCCAGTCTTGATGACTCAAGCTCCTAGAAGTGCTGACTTCTTTGACCCACTTGCCTGAGTGACTGGTTCTCCCCTTCAGTTGCACATTTTATTTTAATAAATGTTTGTCACCTTGAAACTAGCTTTCTCTCCTTTTGCCCTAGGTTGGTGCCTGGCCCCTATCTTTTCTGAAGTCAGCAGCCATATGCCTTCTTGGGTCTGGCCTCCCATCCATCCATCTGAAAGAGACTCCTGTCTTTTCTTCCTATATAAAGCCCATCTTCCTGTTGAACTTGTCCCATCAGAACAAGTTTTGATCTCAGCTCATAGGATTATAGAATCACAAATTTGAAGCTGGGAACTGTCAGAAGCCCAGCCTTTTCAGTTTACAGATGAGAAAAGTAGAGCCCCAAAGCTTAAATGATTTGCCCAAGGTCACCTAGTTGTGTGTATCAGAAGTGGGATTTCTTTAACTACAGAACCACTAGTTCATCTAAGAAAACTAGCTCCTCCTTCAGTACAGAAGCAGGTTTATTAGTTAAGGCGAAATGGAACTTGCCTAACTGAGTAACTCAGGTTGTGTGCCCTTCCCTGCAGGGACTACTCTGCTCAAATGTCCTAAGGTATAGGTCATTTTTTTAATAGGAAGAAAGTACACACATAAAAATTAATAGCAGATGCTCTTCCCCCACATTAGTAAAGACAGGGCCATAGAGAGTGTCACCAACAGATTTATTTGTTCTCTGCCTTCTCATAACTGAGACAACAGAAATTCTAAGTTCCTTTTCTGGTTCTCTGAAGATGCAGTGGGAACTATTTTAGTAATTTACACGTATTACACACCCCTGATATTTCTTTGGTGTGACTTCCCAAGGTTGGATTCTACTGGTGTCAACCACAGTTGAGGTAAACAGGTTCAGTGACTTGCCCAGTGTCACACAGCTAGTAAGCATTTGAGGAGAGACTTGAATTCAGGTCTGTCTAACTTCAGGCCCAGCATTCTCTCCATTGTGCCACCTAGCCCCTTCAGGTTGATATTTAAATTAAAAAAAAAACAAAACAGAACATTGCTTTAATTTTTCATTTGAATATTTACTTATATATAAGAAAGGTTGGTTTGGGTTTTTTAAGTAGCATTTTTGTGTTTAGGTTTTTTTTTTTATTTTAAATGTTGCACTGACTTAGAAACCAATGAGCAGGACTGGAGTCATATTAAAATAGATTTGAACAGTCAGTTTTTGAGTTGCAGAATTTTTGATCACCGATAAATGTTTTAAAAGGTTATGAAAGAAATAAGACATTTAGAAAATGTACATTTCTGAGTGCCAGCTGAACATTTTTATTCATTCATTTGCCATTTGTTAAGGGAGCAAATTAGAGTTTTAGGAACTAATTTCAAAGTGGGTGCTACCCTAACATCTCTAGCTTGTCCTCAACTGAGTAGCCTGGATTCTACTCCAGAATCAAAGCAGAACAGCTTCCCTCTCTGGAACACCAGACTTTCTTTTAACTCGATCAGCGTCCCTAACTCCCAGAACTGAAATGGTGGAGTGGTCTTAAAAAGTGTTTGTTCTGGGCAGCTCTTGCTGAACCTGACCTGTCTTGATCGTCCACATGGCTGCTATAGTCTAGGCCTCATGTGCTCACCCGTGTTACTCCAGTGGCCTAGTGGATCTCCCCATGGATCTTTCCTCAGGCTCACCTCCATCCCTGAAGGCCAAGTCAGACAGTCAGGAAGCATTTATTACACACCTCCGATGGTCCGGGTTCTATTCACTGCCTCATCACCTGATGAACTTTTCTAAAATAATATTATCATCTTATCACCTTGTTCGAAAATTTCTCATCGCTCTTCGTATAAAACCAAGCTATTTAACCTGGAATTCAGGACCTTCCACACTATGGGCAGTACCTCCCCTGTTCCCTCAGTGCCATGGGAATCCCAACTGAAATCAAACATTTTGGTACTGTCCTCCTCCAGGCCTTTGATCTAATCCTCCTTCCTTCCTTTCTCATTCTTTGTCCAAATCCTGCCCATCCCTTAATTATTATTATTATTAATAATAATAATAGTAATAGGGGCGGGCAGGTGGCACAGTAAATAGAGCACCGGCCCTGGAGTCAGGAGGACCTAAGTTCAAATCTGGGCTCAGACACTTAACACTTACTAGCACTGTGACCTTGGGCAAGTCACTTAACCCCAATTGCCCTGGCTTCCCCCTCCAAAAAGCAAAAGTAAAAAAAAAAAAAATTAAAAAAATAATAGTAATAATAATAAAAGCAGTAACAACTCACATTATGATGTCAGGAGAAAGAATCCTGAATTTCAAGTCATAGGATCAGTGTCAAACCTTAGACAAATCATCTGCTTCAGTGTCTTCATCTGTAAAGTGAGAGGTTTGTTGTATAAAATGACCTTGAAGGTTCCTTCTGGCTGTAAACCTACGATGTAGGCAACTTATGTAATTTTCCTTCCTCAGCTGCAGGTAAGTGTCAGAGGCAAAACGGGAACTTGGGGGTCTCTTCGACGAAATGCTCCATTTGGGTTCTGGGAAGTCACACAAGACTGCAGCTGCACTGCACAGGGACGGGATGGGTGTGTTGTGTGAGTGTGGGTAGTGTGTATAGTATGTGGGTATGCTGTGTTGTGGGTGTGTGTGAGTGCGTGTGGTGTGTGTGTGTGTCTGCATGTGTATTATTCCCTCTTGAACTCATTAACACTTGTCATATATTACTCATTTGGTAATTAAGGCTGGGCTATACTGGGATTTTAAAAAATTCTATCTGAAGAATTGTATTCATCGAATCTTGGGCCCTCAGGTTGGCTTTGTCATCTAGGGCTTTGTTATGAATATAGTCTGTTGCTTTGATTGTGGCGAATCACATTTAATGGCATTCATAACAGCAGAATACTTTGAGCTTCGTATTACTTGACAAATCCAGGCTCAGTTGGAAGTGACCAAAAGTTGTTTCCTTGCTGCACTGCCCTGCTTAGTTAGGTGAAATACGAGAAATGGATTGATCCTCGCTTCATTTCCTGGTGGAGCAGGACTCCCTGGCAGTCAGAGGAGATAAGAGTTGTCAGTGTGTTCATCAAATGCAGGCTGTGGGAACTAAAGCACCTTCTCACTCTGAGCCCAGAATGAACATTTCTGTGGATCAGGCCCGATCCTCCTTTTTTCTATGTGCTCTACCTATGCTGTAGCTAAACAGAAAGCAATCCCAATTCTTGCTGCTCAATATAGTACTTTTTCACCAGCATTTAATTCATACTCTTAAATAAAAAAACAACCCTGCATTTCTTCCCAAAGTCCATAATTAAGCTACAAGTTGTTTGTAATTTTTCTTAGATTGTGGAAAACCTTGTAGCTGTGGCTCTTTACATTCAATTGGCTGAGGATTATGGTGCTTTTATGATTTAATGAACAGGTTTCAAGTTAAATGTTGCCCCACTATAAAGTTCTTTCTAAAGGGAGAAAAAAGGCTTTTCTTGTAACATAAGGACACTGTCAAGGACAGTGAAAGTAGCCATTTTCTTCAGACCTTTTAGTGAGAAATTTAATTATGTGTCATTTAATGAATTGTAAGAATGACAAATCTCAAGAGTATTTAAAATAAAGTTATAGGGAGAGGACAGTTGGTTTTCAAGGAAACTCACCTTCTTAACATACATGTAGGTAATTTAATTATTTGAAATACATTTTAAGTACTTTTAAAAAAATGTGCACTTCCAGCTCAACTAAAGATGTGTTCAATAGACCAGTTGCTAAATTAGAAAATTGTGACCATATCAATAATCTAATCGTATGTAAGTATTGAATCACCGCCCTATGTGAATAATGGCAGGGCTTCCGATGGACTGGATCTTTTTGTTTATGTTAGGTTTTTTGAGGCTTTTCAGCTGTCCCTCCAATAATGCTTGAACTTGAAGCATTCCTTTTCTGCTTTTAAAAAAATTTAACTTTAACTATAGTTAGAAAGTTTAAAAGGATTTAGTAGGGTGATTATTTAGACATCAGACAAAGATTTGTTTTAGAAATTTTACAGTCATTGGTGGGGGGCGACTAGTATTACATTCTGTTTCATCTAAGAAATAAGAAATATTTATTGTATCCTAAATGGAGCTGAAAAACCCTTCCTCTTTCAGAAAGCTGTGAATGACCCAGCGAGGGCTCTAGTAAGCTTTACTGAAGCAAGCTGCTAATAGTTATTTAATGTTATTCTTCAGCCTGAAAGAATCTCTGTAGATTTTTCCTTTTAATCTCTTTGAATTGCAGGCTCATAAACCTCTCTGATGAGCCCTGCCAGTGTTTTCTTAGATCCCACTATTGAGACAATGGAGCCACGGAATTCCTTCACCTCTTGTTGTCAGACAAATCCAATAGAACACAAGGTCAGGAGGGCCTGTACTTGTAAAGACTGAAAGATTCTTTTTCAAGTAACCACATAACTTATTTGATTTTTATCATTATCTTCTTTAGGATTCTTTCTTAAGTTCTAATACATAGCTATCAAAATGTAAGCAAGTTTCATTTGCTAATATCTCCAGCTAACCTTAATCCGCAATGTATTCTTTTGAATATTTAGAGTGAACAGAAAATATGATCCCACTCTCAAAGAATCAGGTTCCTTCTAAATAGTTGAATTTGTCATCTTGCTGTATTTAGCAGTTAAGATTCCAGATTGAAAATCGTGAATTAGTTTTATCTAAGTCACAGCCAGAACAGTGATTGATTAGTTGGTTTTTTAAAAAATCATATTTGAAAGAGATTTTAACTGGAGCACTTTGAGATAAATTACCTTTATCATTTCTATTGGAAACTGAAGATATGTAACTTTAATGTCCCACCTTCAATATGGATTATTTTTGAATGCTTCAGTAGACAACCAGCATCTTCTGTTTCACAAATGCCATACCTGATTACTAGATGGTTATCAAAGCTAATTACAGGTTTAACTTAAGTTGTTGGATGAGTTGGGGGGGGGGGAGGTGAGGGGAGGTGGGAGGCTATGGTGGGATGAGAATCGAGCCTTCTAATTACATCTCCAATAATGGACCTAGTTGATCACTATGGAAAAACCTATTGATGTGTTTCTGGGGGGAAGTTGCTGGCACTCCTATTGCAACAGATGATCTTCTGTTGTCTCATTAGCTTCCTCTTCTGTTTCTGTGCTCCCACTCCACCCATTTAATGCTGCCCTCTAGGGAGCCAATCTTTTCCTGAGCTAACCACAGACCCTTGATTCCTTCTCCCAGCATTTCTTCTCTCACCTTATTTAAGATGAAACTGTTAGTCTCAGTGAGCTTTCTGAAGCAGCATTCCCCAGCTGACACATGACTGAGCCATGTGGCCACAGATGCTAATTGTTCAGATATAAACAAATTATGCTTGTGCTTGATAACATTGGCATGTAGTCACAGTCATGGAAGAGAACTGTGAACTAGTTTTATTAGCTTATTCACTTACTATCATAGAGGATTCCGTTCATGTTTTAGTTGAAAGCTAGAGTTAGCTTTACAAACTTTTTGCCATGAGCAAAAAAATAGAAGGAAAATAAATGTTAAATCACTTTTTTGAGTAGGTAGAAAAACAGTTTAGCAAGGGTACAGTGTTACATAACTGAGAATAACAGTAGCTTTCCTCTGGAGCCAGCAGATAACAATAGAATGGGGACTAGGCAGTTGGATCTATCCCTTAGTTCGTTGTTTTTTTTTAAATAACGCTATCAGAACAGGGAGACGAATGGGTTAATTGTCTCATAAAGATGTGTGATTCATATATTACAGGTGTTCAAAACTAGGTTAGCCCAGCAAGGTGTTTATTGATCTTGTCATTAGCTCTAACTTGTCTGTTTTGCTTTAATTGAATTCATCAAAACTGCTTCAGATGTACCTTATTCCCTGGGGATGTAGAGTGTGGATTTTGGGTAAAATTAGAAGAATGCTTTAGCGTTATACAAATGGCCAGGAATATAAACAAATTGACTGTTAATTAATAAATTGCATTTTGAAATGAATCTAAATGATAAGTGCTAATTATATTTTTCTGCAGTTAAATTCAAATAAAGGGTTTTGGTTTTTTTCACTGATAATATTCCTAACAAACCACCCCCAGTACTGGATACCAGTCTGGTGTCTGACTCTGTCTCCACCCCCACCTCCCAGGCTCCTTCAGTGAGACTTTCAGATATTTTACCATTTGATGTTTGAAATACTTCAGATTCGTTGTTTGCTATTTTAATTAGAACTGTCAGGCTGAAGTGTGTCAAATCCAAACATGTATTCTATTGAATGTGGAAATTAAACTGTTAATATTTTGTTTTAAAACTGTTTACAAATTGTTTACGTGCATTCCAAAAGCCTTGGTGGTAATACTAGGGTAAAAGGACACTTGGAGCAGCAGTTAAGTCCTATTGAGATGGGGAAGCCACTGGCCAAGGTTCTAGAATGATAGAATATTTGACATACCTTAATGAGAAGCCATAGTGAGTTCAAAATATTGTATAATCTTTTCATCTACTATAAAATTGTGTAATTCACCAATACGTTTTGAACAGGCAGTTATTAAATATAATTAAATTGCAAGCACTCACAAAATGGAACAAAGGCAGGCATTCTCAGCAGCTGAACAAGAAGGTAGACCGGAGGCACAGCTGAGGAAAATGTCATGGAGGGATTTCACTTTCTCTTTAACGTTGCTTTACCAGCATGCTGAAAACAGTGTGCCTTCTAAAACAAAGCCAGCCCCGCCACCAGCGCCTCTCCTCTGCCCTGCTGGAGCTCCCTCCACTTTGCTAGGACTCAGGTGGAATTCCAAGGTGGCTTGGAGGAGCTAGGGAGCAGGCAGTGCTGGCACTCTGCTGGCCTGGGACTCGCTTCTTGGAGTAGCAGAATATTCACAAGTGATTCTCCTCCTCTTTGATGCCCTCTTCTTAGCTGTGAGTTAGGACATGACATTTCAGACATTACACACAGGCACATGTATGAAATGACAAATCAGTCAGTCATCAGATATTTATTAAGCACATCCTGTGCGCCAAGATAAACTGGGCTCTGGAGATAGAGGAGAGACTGCCACAGCCCTCAGGGAGCTTACTTTCTATGGGGGGGGGGAGAACATGTATGCTTAAAAAATGTAATTATGTGATTCCTGGGAGGAAGGGGTAGGGCTAGAGGGGACATCAGTTGATTTTCACAGGATACATGTGACTTTAAAATGATAAGACTGTCCTGGAGCAGCCATCTGTTGAAATAGATTTCTGATGCATTGGTAGATTTTAGTTTATTACAGGTAGAGTTAGGCTTATCTTTAAGCAGAAAACCAGAAAGCTTAAAGTTTTGATAGTGGGTCTTTACCCATACAAAATTGAGGTGCATTCCTTAAACTTGCTGATTAGAATTCTGGTGCCAGGTTGTTTGATATCTTTCTTGTATCATCACATCTGATTCTTGTTTTGCAGAAGATGATCTAAGAACTGTGGGACCAGTAGATGCCCAAATATATCTTGAAGACATGTTATGGAATAAAGGTTGGAAGGCATTCTGATTTTTTTTCCCCTTTTCGTTAGATTCTTTTAAGGTCACAATAATTGTCAGAATGGAAACTGATATCCAACTGATTTATTATTTTTCTTTGATTTCAAAAATCTCCTAGCTTATTTTCCAGTACTAGAATGTTTGGTTTCTAATTAAGCTCTTGCAGTAGTAGCTTGTTTGAAATTTAGTGTGCAATGGTATTTCTTCGTTCCTGTTTTATGAATTTGATGTTTTTTCTCTTCTAATTAGCTATCACTTGCAATAACTTTTTTTCTCTTGATGTGGTAGTTGTATTCATTTCCAATGTCTGCATAACACAGCAAGTGAAAGCAATTTTAACTTTTTAAACAATTATTGGTGACAACTGAAATAAATAATTACTGGGCTTTTGTGGCAGTTTATATTTTCTTAACCCCATTGCAGATTTCCAAGGTTGCCAATGAGTATGGAGGACTTCATCCAGTGTTTCACTGTTTGTTCCTGGTCCATCATGCCATTTGGACAGTTATTTTTTTTTTTTACCTTCTTTCCTTGGAATTTCAATGATTATTGACTTTCAGTTCTGCAGACATTCTTTACGTGCCTTTAAAACTGTCACAGATAGCTATGGATATTTAAGTTGTTAACACCATCTAACTTTTTTTAATGCCAGAACTTTAACAGATTTCACCCAGATAGATAGCAAGACCACAGTGTTGTACACTGTGCATTTGCATATTACAGCTGTCTGTCTGTACTTGAGTCTTATTGCCTTTCCTGGAAGGGATGGCCCTCATCCAGACTGATTGATCTCCCCTAGTGCTCAGCTTTGTTTGCCTTATTTACATCACTCCATACACTGAGGTAGAAGACCAGCATTCTTACAAAGAAAAAGTCCTAGATTCCAGATAGATATATTGATTCTCACCTTTTTGCCTTAATTCTGGGCCACTTTTTTAGATCATGTTTTAATGAAATTTGTCTTTTCTTGGCTTCTTTCTTCTCTTAATATAACTAATGTATGATGGTAAACAACACTAGTGTTATGTTTAAAAGGCTATGTAAGCATTTAAAACACCTTTTTTAAAATTTTGGCTTTTTTATAGATGATGAGTGTTTTACTCTCAGTTGCCGATGTGGTGGAAAATACCGTGTTTCCAAGGATGAAGCTGAAGAAGTTAACCTGATCTGTTGTGATACATGTTCACTAATTATAGAAATTGTTCAGCACAGCTGAGATTGTTCAGTACATGGAACTGTAAAACTCTTATGTTCAGTCACGTTGGGGAGGCAGAGGCTTTGTCCGTTGGAGAAAACATCGATTTCAAGTAGAGCCGAGAAAAGAAGTGGGAGTCCTTTTGTCCATTGGAAATGCTGCTGAACCGTCAACTCAAATACTGTTTTCAGGGTTTGCCAAGAAAATGTAAAATTGGCAAGCAGAGCCCACCCCCTGCATTAACAAAACATGAATTTAGTTACTTGGTGAATTCCCATAGTTAGAATTTTGGTGCTTCATTTGTTGTCTCTTCTCCGTGAGTGGAAAACGTTTTCTTCCAAGAGCACAGAAATAAATAGAAACAGTGGGTCTCAGCGAGTCTTGTATAGTTGGGCTTTGCTCTGTGAATTGTCTGTACCACTGATCTAGAACTTCCTTCTTCTTAACTCACAGGGCAATTACAGGGATTAATGAAGTGGAACCAGGCATCCATCCTACCAGGCGAAGCTCGATATTCTTTGCATAGAAACATTTTGTAAATACAACTTGACTCCAGTTCTCTCTGATTTTGAAGATCTGATTAATGAAGCAGCACTGTGTGGTAGAAAAGACATTAGACCCAGAACATAAGACCTAAGGCCACTTTTACAAGCTCTGTGGCCAATTCCTTACTGTCTCTGAGCCTGTGTCCTTATTTGTAAAAGGCTTAGCATGAACAGTGCTTGGCTCAGAGTAACCTTTCTCATGTGGATGTTTATCCTTCCTTTCCCCATATGGACATTTCCCTTACCTACAACAGTGGTAGGCTTTTTAAGCTCAAATGAGATAAAAAGTACATGAAAGAATTTTTAAAACTGCAAATCACTTTATAAATATGAGGTCTTTTATTACTAATATCCATCCCTCCCATGCTGGAAAAAATGGGCATAAGCTGCAACATGAGCAATTTGGATTAGTTATGAGAACAGAATGTGGTGCTGACTATATATAAAGTTAAGCAAAGGGTTTGTTGGTTGGTTTTTCCCAACAGTTATGTGTAGTCAGGAACCAAGCACTGTTTTATAAGAGTGTAGTACAGAGAACTGGTCCAATCATGCAATTTAGGTAATGGGTATTTATGGTTTCACAAAATCATTTTAAATGGGATTTTTTTTAAATTCTAAAAACATGGCATTCCTATTTCTGAATTTGGAATACAATGTTATAGGTATCTTGAAACCAATATTTTCCTGTCCTATTTCTTTATAATTGTAAATTTCATAGATGTCACTGTAACCATTAAACAGTGTTATTTTTCTATATATTTAGTGTTCTGTGTGTAACACAGGTCAGATCTCATTTTGGAGAATCGCAAAGGATTGCTGAAATTCTTTTGTTCTTTTTGTTGAGTAAATGGGCCAAACCTGGGACTTGGCAATCTTTATTATGGGAAGTTTCTGTTGTAGCCAGATTTGACCTGTAATTAAAAATAAATGGTCACCACCCTCATGGTTAGTGTAGCCAAACCAAAGCATAATTGAGAAGGAAGAATAGAATTTCTTTGGCTGGATCTATAAAACACATAAAGTCCAACTGAAAAGTAAAAGAACTAAGTCAGCGATCCAAATATCTAGCTATTTAGGTCATACAAAATACCAGGATGGTTTTAATCTTTTCTTCTTTTAAATCTAAAAATTTTTACTTGGGGGAAGGGGGTTGAGGAGGGGATGGGAGAAAGAGAGAGGAAAGGAAGTGAGTAGAAGGAAGAGGAGAATGTATGCTGTGTGTGTACAATTTCAGTAATAGATTAGACTCCCTTCTGTTTTGTTCCTATTTGAAAATAAAATTCAATATCAAATATTTTATTTATAAATACATGGTTTCAGTGACTTAGTAAAAACATTTCAGGAGGAACACGATGTGATAATGAAGTGATTTGGTTGGCTAAATGCTGATTACTCATCAGAAAATCTGTGGCCATTGGGACTGTCACGTAGAAATCCAAAATCATTCAGAGGCCAAATCTGTAAAAGGAAATAGTTGAAAAAAAATTAATATTATACTTTTCTATGATGTTAAAGAAATATATCACATATTTTCATTCATTCTTTTTTCTTATGCCCTACCACTAAATCTGGCTTTGCCTCATTTTTTCCATCAAAATAACCAAAGGTTATATTGGTAATCTTTAAGGAAAATAACTCATTTTGGTTTCCTGAATCCATTACAGTTAAAATCCATGTTTCGAGGCCCTATGTTACATGTGAAATTAGGTTTACATATCTTTTATCCCATCATTAAGTGAAATATCATAGAAAATCATTGGCTTAAGTAATCTGGGTCTTAGATAGTTGGCTAGAATGTCCCTTTCCTTGTGAATATTCCTCAGATATTCTGCCATTGAAGAGATATTTTTGTAATTAGCCCTGCTCCAAGTAAGCATGTCTGTCTTTTTCACACACATTACGCCATGACAGAAAAGGGAGGGAAGATAAAAATAAGGATAATGAGGTTTTTTTTTCTTTCTGCATTCAGTAATGACCAAAACTCTTAGAGCTATGCTTGTGTTCTTTTTTTTTTTTAGGCTTTTTATGCGTAGTCAGCCAGGACCATGCCTGCTTTTCTATACAAGATAACATTTCACAAGATCCACGATTTCCTGAATATAGGAATGCATTTCTAAAATAAATAGCTCTAGGAGGGAAAAGCAATTTGCTAAAATGCTATCCTTTTGTGATTTAAATTAAAGCTTGCTTCAGGGTGGTAGATTCAACTTCTTTATTCACCACACTACACTAAAGTGACTTCTGTTTAACTACAAAAAAATTCTTATGAATAATTACAGGGATGTTGGGAGGAATCTGGTTGTTCTTTGCATATTAGCTGTCCTAGGATGGGCCACAGTAAAAGTCCACTCACCAGTTCTGGCCAGTGGGTTTTCATGCTCCCTGCAATGCCACGATGCTACTTGCAATGTCAAGTAGCTTTAATGAAAAAAATGCTTAAAGATTAACCACTTCAGTGTGTTTTTTTTTCTTCCAAGCTCAAAAAGTAACCAGTGTTTTAAATGGTAAATTATACCTTTAAACAAATACGTCCTCTGATTAGTCCATATGGAACAGGCCCATAGTATCTAGAATCTGTAGAGTTCTGGAGATTATCACCCTCCAGCCAAACATGACCTCTTGGTACCTAGGGTTAAAGACAAGGTAACACCCCCCCCCCCCAAAACAATCATCATATTAAAAAGTAAATAGCATTTTTGTTGGTACAAGTCATCCTAAAGCAATTTTTGTTAAAAGACATAAAAATTTAACAAGCCATAAGTACCCTTATTTACTACATGTTAAAATGAGTTTTTGATACAATAAGGTGGGCTGGGGTTCAGTTAAAAATAAATCCTTATATATTTTCTGTCACACATCCCCAAAACATTGCTTTGTTATACCAAACCCTGAAATGAAATTATAAAAGGTTTCAGCAATGTGACAGGGTCATTAATTTAATAGATTTCAAAAGAGGTCATTAAAATGTTGACTGAAAATGTGCCCTCCTATCGAAGTAACAGCATGAACAGGGCAGCCACATACTCATCAACATCCTGGGGCAGGACCAAGGATAGACCTATTAAGAGGCCCATGATGAACTACATGGTAATTGATTGTGACATCAATTACCATTAATCTCATCATTTTATAAGACTGGGCTTGTCAAACTTCTAATTAAGATCACAGTTCCTCCTGTGTTCAGGAAGGATCTACAACACATTATATTGCAATAATGACCATCACAAACAATTTTAATGCATAAAATTTGTGAAATTAATGATGGTGGCCTTACATTATATAACAAAAACCTTTTATTTCCT
The DNA here is from genome assembly GCA_028627135.1 of Pseudochirops cupreus. Lineage (NCBI taxonomy): Eukaryota > Metazoa > Chordata > Mammalia > Diprotodontia > Pseudocheiridae > Pseudochirops > Pseudochirops cupreus. The sequence continues at coordinate 31,698,714 of CM053583.1, read as the reverse complement.
ATATGTCCCTTGCATTGACTGTGGGCCTGTTTCTCAGAGAAATCAATGACAAAAGAAAAGAAAGTCAGCCAGTGAACAAATCGGCAGAGAAAATGACTGAGCATATAGAATATGAAGTGACTTCTAAAAATGTCTGTTACACAGAAAGGAAACACTTCAGCATTAATAATTGTTAACTAAGCTTTTATAAAAGAGAAGCACTGACTACAACAATCTTCCAAGTTACTGTAGGCGCCCGACTACAGCCTTTAGCAAAGAAACTGGCTAGATGAAATTGAATTTTCTCAGGAACGCATTTTGTTTTACAAGCAAAACAAGAAGGTTACCGAGGAGCAATGAGTACTCTGATTTAGGCTTTTACACTTAATGAAGAAGATACAGGTAGGCCCCACCTAATGTTGGTAATTGGCTCCTTCGAATTTCAAGGGGACAGCTAATTTGTGGGAATATAAACAGTGAGAAATCAAACTGCATGAGTGAAGGTTTATGACTGGTGGGGTTTGGCTGTGAAGTATTTACCACCTCCTTATGACATTACATTGGCACTGATCTAGACAGTCTAACCAGGGGGAGAGAAGAGATGGTATATTCCCGGATGCAAAAAAAAAAAAATTCATGTCAAGCCCCCCCAAATTCCAGTATATAACAAAGATGTTGTTTAGTTGTTTCAGTAGTGTCCGGCTCTTCATGACCCCATTTGGGGTTTTCTTGGCAAAGCAACTGGAGTGGTTTGCCATTTCCTTCTCCAGCTCATTTAACAGATAAGGAAACTGAGGCAGAGTTAAGTGACTTGCTCAGGGTCACATAGCCAGTAAGTGTCAAGCCAAATTTGAACTCAGGTCTTCCTGCCTCCAGGCCTGGCTCTCTATATACCTCACTGCTCAAACCAAAGATAACTTTATATCAGAGATCAATATGCATAATTTTAATATTTCTACTTCATACATAGTAACCACACAAGATATAAAAAGCAAACGGTTTCCTAGAAAAGCGGCCAGATAACTAAAGGAGTACCAAGACCACAAGATGGCTTTTTGGTTTTATTATCAGAACTGTTTCTATGAGTAGGTTCATACACACACTTGGGCCACATGAGACTGTAACTGCTCAAGCAGAAAAATGAACACCTTGAACAGCTACTTAGGTCAGACAAAGTAGGAAAGAACCAGATCAGTCTGTGAAAAACATCTGGGTTGAAAAATTTTTTAAAGATGAAATATCTTTAGTGCTTTGATTCTACCATATTCTTTCTACTGCCTATTTTGGTATCTTAGAAACAAGTGACAGGTTTTAAAAAACTCCATTTTTGAAGTTAACAGACTAACAAAAGCAAAAAGATCCAATGTAATTTCACAAAAATGTTAACTCAGGGCACAAACAAGATTCAGCACAGAGTCTTCCTATTTCTGCTCTACCAAGGCTGAAATGATCACTTCGGGTCCACCTATACCTTCCCTGCCTCAGTTAGGCCTCCCCAGTCTCAATGGCCCTGACTGACTGCTTTGAAATCCGGTGGCATTGGTAAATGCCACTCATTCCCCAATGTTCAGTCTTGTTTTTTAACTGTCTGGTTTTCCTTTTGTCTTTCCAAAAGGCAAGTTCTTTGAGGGCGGGGATTGTGTCTTAAACTTCAATTGTTTCTCCCATAAGACCCCTTACACAGTGGCAAACGACAGAAACTCAATACTTACTAAATGTTCAGTTCAACAGGATGCAGAAGATACTTACATTAACTATCACATAGTCCTCGGCCACTAGTAATTCTTTGTACTGTGGTAATGATTCTGTTTGATCACTATGAAGCTTTTACTGGTAGTAAGTTAGTCTACTGCCTGGTACTTAGAGCAAGCCCTTAGTCAACATTGTTGGTTGAAGGTGATAATAAACAATCACTGCTCTGAGTGAGACTGCTACATGTATGGATATACATCAATGCATAAATAAATCTAGGTTATACTTCCATTATTTAATAGGCCAATAAAATACATGAATTAAAAACATTCCACCATTAATTATGCTTACTCCCAGAATTTCTTGCATTATCCTTCATAACAATAAGATCTGATGCAGCTTCAGCCGGAGAAGCAGTATTTACAGCCAATACTATGTATTAGCTATCTCTAAGATGTTTACATTAATGGGAAAAGGATCTTAAGCCAAAGCATAACATTTCAAACATAAAGAAGGCCAGAGTGTGGGGGTGCAGCAAGAGACCCGGGGCTGAGAGTTGTAGAAAGGAACCCTGTTGCTTACTAAGAAGTTACTTTCTGGCCAGAACTGACTCTAAACCACACTACAACCAACACAATTACAATAAAATTGGAGAATTAAAAAACAGTAATTGATTCCAGTTATAAATTTGATATGACAATTCCAAAATTACAAAAGAAGATGGAGAGCCCCTGAAATTCTTTTATAGAACTAGAATTCTTTTTAGGAACTAAAACCTAAATATGACCTTACCTGAGATCAGAGATCCCTCACATAAAGAACAATGCAAGAGATGGGCCAGAAATACTTTCCCCCCCCTAAACACTGACCTGCAGCCACTGAAAAACAAGGTGCCACATCTGCACCACCTATCCATAGGCAGGAGATAAGCTCCTGGGCTCCCACTAGATTAAAAACGTCCTATGGCTAAAAACAAAAAAATTCATGTTTCCACATATTCTAGAATCTTATGGAAACAATACATGTAAACTAGATAGTAATGAAAAGACGACAGAGAAAAATTGCATTTGCTCAGAGACAGACTTTATATCTTTCCAACCCAGAGTTTGGATGGGATCACAGACTGAGGGCTAGAAAGGATCTGTCTGAAAGGTCATCTAGTCCAACCCTTTCATTTCACAGATGAAGAAACTGAGGCCTAGAGGGGTCAAGTGATTGACCAGGGTCATAGAGGGAGTAAGTGGCAGAGCTTCCCAAGGCAGTTAAGCACTGAGCCTGAAGGCAGGAAGACCCGAATTCAAATTCTGCCTCAGATATCAGCTGTGTGACCTTGGGGCTTAACCTTTGTTTGCCTCAGTCTCCAAGACCCTTAAAATAGGGATCATAGTGCACTTGCCTCTCAGAATCGCTGTGACAATCCTTGAACAGTCCTCGACACATAGTAGGCACTACATAAATGCGAGCCATTATCATTCCCACGCCACCAGACTGCCAGTAAATCACGGCTTTTAGCAAAGGCTTCATTGTGGAGTCTCACAGATGGAAAGGAAACCACAACTGATTAAGACATGGAATGGCAGCTACAAAATCTCAACTACTTGAAAATGTCTTTCAAAAACTGAAGATACACCAACTTGGAAACAAACTAAATCAGTCCGACAGATGCTTTTTCTGAAGAGCAAGGCATCCTTCTATTTTCTTCAGCATTTTGTACACGCGATTAATAACCCTGTTGAATTAAAAATCAAATTTCTTATCCAACTCCATGGTTTAATTTTTTTGTTTTCTCCAAAAGAGAGAAGTACTCTCCTAAAATAAAACTCTTAAGACTTAAGATTAGCTCGCCTTTCCCGCTTTCCCCTTGTGAACCTGCCCTGCCAATGTGCGAGAAAGAGTAGGAATGTAGGTTTTCAGTGAGTGCCAAGTAGAAGCTTTTTTTGGAGTGGTTCAAATTGGAACTTTCCTAAGGTCTCAGGTATTCCAATCACCGTCAGGGATATCAAAGTTTTAAAACGTTAAAAGAACCCTAAATCATTCCTCTCTTTCCTTTTCACGTTGGAGGCTTCCTTCCTGAGCTATGATAAAACCTAATCTCAGAGCTGGACAAAAGAAGAAAGTCTCCAGTTCTCAGCTATACTTACTGAGCTCTATTGAAGGCCTTTCCTACTTCGGTACAAGCAACAAATGTAATTGCCTCATGGCCTGCGGGGGTCCATTTAACAAAAGGAGCTTTTGTGAACAAACCCACAGGTGTTACCTTTCTGGATTCAACTGAAATCTGATGAAAGAGTCCACAATATCAAATAACACACTTAGTAAGCTGTAATCAAACTTATTTATTTGGTTAAGTAAAGAACATCTAATTAAGGAAAAAGTTCTGACCTTAGAGTAGGATAGTTCTATTTCAGACCTGAACTTAAAAAGTCTTGCAACATAATATAAAAAGTGACTGTATTTTAATTAACCCTTTAACCGCCCTCAAGTTGTACATACTGGAACCAATGCAAGGGAACATTTTTCAGGGGTGCCTGATGTTAATTATGTTGGGACAATTTTAAGGTTTTGGTTTTTTTTTCTGAGTAATGGCAGAGCTTACTGAAACATATACCGTCTTGTCCATTATGAAAAAGTCATCATATGCAAAGTTACCCCTGAATTTTATGTTGTTCCTAAACGTCAAAATCCAGATGATTTTTTTTATACAAACTGCAATTGATGCATTTTTTTTTCTACCAACTTCCAAGAAATCAACATCAACTCAGAGGCTTCAACTGGATTTACTACCTAACTGTTAGGTAAATGCAAATATAGCATAATTACTCCTTCTCTAAAGATAACATAGAAGCTACAGGGGTAAATATTTAAGAAATTATCTGAGAACAAATTTTTTAAAAAATTACAACCTGCTTTTTTTTTTAAAATCTTACTTTAAAAGTCAAAAGTTTGACTTTTTCAGCAGCAGTTAACAAAACCACAAACACTGTGAGTCAATTTTTGTCAGAGTTTATCTTTCTTACGACTACAAACAAGATGGTACATAAATAGGGTGATTTATGAAGAGAGGGAAGCACTAAATCCACTGAAATATAATGGATTATAAGTGCTTCTTGGAACTAGGGAGTAGGTAAAAGGTTAAAAAAAAAAAGGCAGAGGGTTGACTTCCAGAGTTTTCAGTATCTCTGGAGGTAATCTCTTGGGACAGTTTCACTCTTTGGCTCCTTCCCACTATTTGTTCACCCATAACTTTGGAGGCCAGAGTCTGAGCTCCAGTTTTTGTATCCTAGTGCATGGCTTGAACACTATAGGCTGTTAATGGTTGCTGAATCTTGGCGAAAGGCCCCACTGGGAGGCACATTGTTTGAGGTGATCACAAATGCAATAATAACAAAATTAATTCATCTCATTTTCAGATCTCTGCTGTGAAGCCAACTGAGGCCTGGACGTTTAAAATACAGAAGCATTGTGGGCCATCCCAGCCCCAAGCGTTCTCCGTTTCTATCCTGCCTTGTCTAACACTGCGGGTACAGACCGCTGCATTGTTGATGCCTGCTGCATTTCATTGTAACTGATTCTACCGATTGTGGAGGGACCTACCCTCTGCCGGATAACCTGGAAAATAGAACCAGAGAGGGATTCCAACAGGAACTGCAGGAGGCAGCCTCCCCAACCCGATGGCAGTCTCCTTTGGAAGGTCCAGAACTTAGTTCCAAACTGGATGGGCTGGATCTGGTAGCTGCCTACCTGTAGCTCTTTGCCCAGCTACTGGGAAGGGTTAGATTACACTTTCTGGGCCCTCCACTGTCAATCTTATACTGGGCTTGACTTTTTCAACTGGAGCCATAAAAGATCCTTACAACCTGTAATTAATTCAACCTCAGCGAGTACCTCTAGTCTGCAGCTACTGCTGCGGTTATTTTTCCTTTAAAAAAATCAGTTTTTGCAGCTGTCTTAAACACACACACGTTTTGGAATGGCCTGTGATTTCATCCCCACTGGGAGATGTGTGAGAAAATTGTCCTCTACTGATTCAGACTAAGATGTGCTCTGAGCCCGGGGCATAGGGAGGTAAGATTTGCCCAGGCCCACCCAAACCAGTGGTTTGCCTTGCCTAGACTAGGAGCTTCTGGGTGGCAAGAACTGTTTTGATTTTTAATGAATTTGTACAGGGGTGGGGAACCTGTAGCCTTAAGACCACTTGTGGCCTTTTAGGTCCTTAAGTACGGCCTTTTGACTGAATCCACATGTGGTTCCCCACACCTAGCTTTGTACCTAGCATTCAGCACCCTTAAGAAAGGTTTACTGACTGAAGTGGGACTTTACACCCAGATGTTCTGGTCTCCAAGTAAGCTTTCTCTCTACTCCTCCCTGCTGCCTCTCATAGATATACATATGATGGTCAATTCTAATCTAAGTTAAGACTATTTTTTCCCAAAGTAGTCTGAATTAAACTATAATTTGGGATAAAAGTGGTGCTAAGTAACCAAATGGATTTAATTCAATTCAGTTTTTGTGCCTAAAGCACCTTCTGAGGACAGTGTCAAACTCAATGTTGCTTTGTTCCTTTCAAATCTTAATTATTGCCAATAACCAAACACTTCCTTAAATATCAGGAGCTGAATGTTTTCCCAAGCTTTTCCTCCTTATGTGTGCATAATTCTGGCAAGAAGACCGGTGTTAGCAGAACACCCATGCGCACGTGGCCTTGTGTCTCTCTGAGGCGCACGTTCCTCATCAATAAAAGGGAAATAAGAAGAGTTGTATGAACGGCCTCATGGGACTGTAGTGAGAAGAAAATGAGACCACACATGAAAAGTACCCCGCAAATGCAGGCTGTGTGGACAGGCGGCCCCTGGAGCGCCTCCCAGCCCATAGGTGCTTGGTCTCTCTATTCTCCCACCAAAGGCAGTTTTCCCATTGGACACCCCCAGGCCTACCAGCAGTTCCCTTCTGTGGCACTGAGATGTAGCCAGGACATGGGCACATACATATATATATGGGGAAAGTTAAAAAAAACTGCTCAAGCAGTAACTGGCCCAGAAGTGGCTGCTGCATTTCCAACCTAGGTGAGATGGGGACACTGCCTCCAAATAAAGAGATGAATGAATTGTAAAAAATTAAGAATAACAGAGGAGATAAATGTGGTGGGATGGATGCCTAAGGGTATGTTCCTAGTGATTAAATGAACACAGGAAATGGCCCACTTTTCTTTGTTTTCTGATCAGTAAACAGAAAAGCAAAATACAAAGCTCTGTCGTATTTCACACCCTATTTTCTTCCTTCTATGTTTTGTCTAAACCATCCAGCTTTCAGAACTCCAAGACATCATCACTCTTGTAGGCTCAGTGACAATATGAATGAGAACAAGGGTTGAGGTCCTATAAAATCGGCCTTTTTCACCCAGTTCAAGAGGTATTTTCATTGTGTCATCAATGATTTAAAAGTAACTTTTAATCCTATCACTTACCATTTTAAATTAGCAGGTGCAATGATCAACCTCAGTGTTTGCAACAGGATATAACAACACTTTTAAAAAAATCTTATAAATCCAGGGGCAGCTAGGTGGTGCAGTTGAATAGAGCACCAGCCCTGGAATCAGGAGGACCTGAGTTCAAAAAGGGCCTCAGACACTTAATACTTACTAGCTGTGTGACTTTGGGCAAGTCACTTAACCCCAATTACCTCGTCTTCCCCACTCCAAAAAGCAAAAAAAAAAAAAATCTTATGAATTGGGCATCTTGTGCCCTATCCCACACCAGCTCTTAAAGCCTTTAAAAAATCTTGCTTTAAGGAAAAAAAAAAAAAGCTAGCTGCTGCCGAAATTGATACGTAGTTGCTGTTTGTCTTTTGTTCTCAAAGATGACCATGCTATCAGGAAGGTGATGCCATGACTTGCAAGTGAATTGGATTTAAATGAGGAAGGCCTGTGCAAAGTCACCAGCCTCACATTCTCCTCTGGAGTCATCTGGGTCCAGTGGCCAGATGGAGAGGGCCCAGGATGCTGTGGGAGCCCTTGGCCCTTTTTAAGTTAAGGTCTTTAATGGGTCTCAGCTTGACTGAGGCAACGTCCATTCAGTGATTAAGGCTGAGTAGGAAATGAGGCAAAGAATGGCAGTAAACAGCAGTGAAAAAAACAGCTTATTTGTCATTCTGAGAAATAGCTCTTTGCAGCTGGTGGTCAGGTAAGTTTTATACTCAACACAATGTCCGAGTAAGTTTCCTTCAGAACTATGACCTAGCACTATCGAGGTTCTCCCTGAACTCAGGATCCTTACTGGGCCCTCCTTCTGAGTGGGGATCTCGTTTCCTTTAGTCCTCTGTATCTCTACGTAAAATTGTTAAACTTTCCACTTTGATTTCCTGGAAAAATGGGCTCACATTGAAAAGTTCTCTTCTATTTTATGTAACTTAAAGTTGAATTTCTAAAGACGGAACTATATTTTTTATTGGTATTACATATTCTTCAAGTGAACAAAAACCACAACACAAATATACAACCATAGCTTTTCATATTTTCATATTAGATTCTGTTAGTCTTTCTCCTGTAGCTGAATAGCTCTATAGGATCTGGGTATTTAGTGCCGGAAAGAATTACAATAAAAGGTAGTACAATGTCCAGCCTCCAGAAAGAAATTAAAGACAGACAGGCCTTCTTGCACTCAATATAACAAATGTGTTGTGCTTTGCTAAAGGCCTGCACTGTTACCTTGTTTCACCGAAAAGATGGACAGACACTTCTCCTACTTGTGTTTTATTCATCAAAACAAAAGTCTTCTAAACCCTGTAAATTCTTTCCAGTGAAATACAGTTTTGTGGCAGATGACAGATGACATTTTTAGAAATAACATATGATAGAGAAAGAATAAGTGAGGAACTTCTAAAAAGCCAGACTGCTCCTAGGGATGAGAGCATCAAAATCCCATTTTGACTAGAAGATTATGAAAACATAGTGTTGACACTGAGGAAAGAATATAATTGTCATTTTGGCAAAGAAACTATTTTTCCACTCGTGTTTTAAGCTTTTAAAGATACTTTAAAGAGTAAACTATTCCTGTTTAGTCTTCTACACACTAATTAAGACATAGGGCTATACAACTATACTTACTCATGAACTTTCATTATACACCCAGGAGAGCAGACATTAATGGTGCTTAACCAAAGTCAATGTAATCATTTCCTTAAGTTCTGATCATTAATTTTCCCCCTGAAAATCTTTTGATCTCTTCCCCTCTTCAGATCTTCAAGTCTACAGGGAAATGCCCTTACAAAATCACAAAGGCCATTCAGGCCCGGACATATTCCAAGGGCTTTGGATGAAGAGCTGAAGTTGTGGCTCAGTCTTGAGTCAACTTCTACGTGGAGGTAGAAGCCTCATGAAAAAGGTGCTGCTTGGGCTGAGACTTGAAAGAAACTAGAGATTCTATGAGGTATTGGGGAAGCCAGCACAGAGGCACAGGAAAAGGCTTGTTAGAATGGGCTGGAGATGGTATAAATCTAAGTGGGACAAGGCTGGGAAGGTAGGGCAGGGCCAGGCTGCAGAGGATGTTAAATGTCAAACATCTGTTGAGTTTCTACCCAGTGCCATTCTCTACTCTTCTCCCTTCACACTAGTTAAAAGCTATGGAAGGATGGAAGTTAGGTGGGACATATCAAGTGGTATTGTAAGTTTTCTTAAATTGTTGAAGAAGCACATTGTCAACCTAGATTAAAAAGTGCTTTCAAGCTGCAGCACATCAACTCACTCTGCTGATAGGAAATGAATATTTTATACTCTCTCACAAATGGTTTTCATGTCTTCATTCTTCATCTCTTTCTATTATGGTTTTAGTTGCAGAATAGTTAAATACAGTCAAAATTCAATTCTGTTTAAGATAAAGTTTAGATCACAAAAAAATTGGTTCACTGTCAGCTACAGGTGGTACCACAAAAATTTAATTTCGTATCTGATTCTAAAAGATCTCTGAAAATATTCTACTTAACTCACTGGCTGCTTTTGCAGCATACTCTGTGAAGGTTGATTTACTAGATTAAGAAGCCACATGACACTTGGAATATTTTTGCTTTACTACTGACAGAGCTGTAACCTGGATTAGATACTTATGTTCAACAGCAATATTATAATTTCAGTCTTTCAGATAAAATTCCCTCTCGGTAAATTACTTTTGCTAACCTCAAACAGTAGAGCTCTCAGGATTCTAAATCTGCAAAAGGGAAAACCCAGACACTGGAATTCACAAGCTGATAGTAACCTTCCTTATTCTGCCATCTCTGTTAACACTTCAACAACAGAAGGACTGAGTGGGCACATTTTCATGTTCACAGCATATTTAAAGAATTCCAGTTTTTGCAAAGCAAACTTTTTTTTTCAAAATTAGTATCAACTTTATAATGTGTTTACCTGGCAAAAGCAATATTCATTGGAACTAATAAAATATCACCACAAAAATAAAGTATCTTATGCTACACATTACCAACATGCTGTTCAGGACAATGTCAAATGATACTAAAAAAGTTCAGTGTACATTAGAAATGCTTAGTATGTTGGACCAGATGATCCTTTAGAGTTGACATGAATTAGGGTACTTCTCAGACTGGTAAACAATAAACCACATTTATCTTCAAAATTGTGTTAGCTATAGGATGAAAAGCCCACATCATCTCCGCAGTGAACTTCACTTTAACACAAGGGTAAACATATTTTCCCAACATTAGCTGCAATCAAGGCATTAGCAGTATGTTATGATTGATTATCCTGGGATCTGTTGCTGAGAAATGGATCTCTATCCCAGCTTTTTATCACCACAGTTTGCAAAATGCCTGCTCTTTGTTTACAAACCCTAGTTTGTAATAAGTGACATTATTAGGTAGTTCTTCTGCTTAAATGACATGAGGATTTGGCATATCAGGGGGGTTATATAATATCTAAGCCCTTTCAGTCTGATGATTCCTCTCCTACTCAGAAGCACTTTCTCTGTTTGTAAATAGGAGCCAAGGTAGCAGAACATATGGTTGTGACTTTTAGCTAAAGTAAATGGCATTAAAACAAATAGAAGAACATTAGGATATCCACAATTTCCACTGTAATACTAAATACATATTAGGGGAGTACCAGTGCAAATTGTATGAAGATACTATTTTCCAATCAAGCCTGATGATATAGGCCAGTTTATAGTTTGTAAGTATATGAGAAAATCACTTCCTTAATCAAGTACTTGATAAACTACAAGGCATTTTCCTATTTCTGAGTTCTCATTTTAAGAATGGCATATACCTGCACAATTTGGAAGCATGATAACTTTTTAAATTCTGTGTTTTAAAGTTTCTGAAATAATTTTAAAAACCATTTGCAATAATCTATTTCTAAAATATGGGAATATGCTACCTATCAACTTTTATTAAATATAAAAGGTCCCTGCTTCCTTACACCTGGGATGTATGCAACCAAAAAGCACAGGCTGCTCTGGTTAACTTTTTCATTCCAACATTTACACCACTGAGAGCGGTGCTAGTTGGTTTTTTTAAGCTGTCTCTTAATATTTACCCCCAAAAGTAGGAGGGGTGATCTTGTACAAGGTACTCCAACAGTGCAAATCACAACTTAGCCATGCCTTCTCATCTTGTGCCATTTTTCACCCATGTTCTCATAAACCACACACACGGTACATGCAGCATGTGTCTATGGATATGCATTCAAGGTGTTCCAAAAATCTTAAGGGAAGGGACTAAGTATTAATATTGCCCCTATTATGTGCCAGTGAAGTTTAAAACTGCCCTATGATTTTAGGAAAATTGTGTGTGTGACAGAGAGAGACACAGAGAGACAGAGAGAGACGTGGTACTTAACTATGTGCTGGCGCTGTGCGGAATGTTTTATGGATTATTATCTCGCTGGACCCTCACAACCAGCCTGGGAAGTACACGCTATTATTATCTTCACTCTCCAGGTGAAGAAATTAAGGTAGCAGAGATTAAGCAACTTGCCCGGAGTCATACAGCTGGTAAACAAATGGCTGAACTGGATTTGAATTCAGGTCTTCCTGACTCCAGGAGGAGCCCAAGTCAGGTATGTCCTGAATAGTGCAGTCTGGTGAGAAATGAGGAAAGGCCTGCTTTGTGTTCCCTCCTTAAAAGGAGGTTTGGCATTCATGGCCCACCACCCAACTGAGCCGCCGAAGGCCGTGAGGAGAGGAAGTCCCAAGGCTGCTGGGATCTTGCCAGATAAGCAGGTACTGGTGGGCACCTCTGATGAGCACATATCCTTGCTTTCTACCTCACTTCATGCTGACAATCAGAAAATAGTTAAAAAATAATTATTTCTATTATTGTGTTGTAATTTGTTATTGTTGTTATCAAGGAATTTTGTAGGATATTAATACAGAGAAGATGATTCAGGGGTAAAATCTGAGACTATGTTTTTTTGCTCTCCAGAACTGAAAATTTTTATAAAATCAAGAAACATTAAACAGAGAGGGATCTTGTGCTCTTTACACATTTCATGTGTGGCTACAAAGCCATGGTTTATTGTAGAAAATCATCTGTAAAAGCATACTTATTCCCCTTCCATATTTTCATCAAGGATCTCTTGTATATATCAATCTTTTCAGGACTTGTCATATAAATAATAAAGAAGGAATATGGATGGTGCGCATTGTAATCTTTCTTTTTGTATTAACACCGTCCATGGTTATTTTAATTGTTCACTGTCTTCCTTCATTCTTCCCTTCACTCCGTTATCTTGAAAATGGATTCCTCAGTGCTTTCAGAACTGTATGCACCTGGTCTAGTTCAGGTGCCCTTCCCATCTTCATCTTAACGGCCATTTCTACTTTCTCATAGAGAGTCAGGAATTGGGGGGTTAAGAGCATGGATGTCATGATCCTACTGTCATGATGAAAATAAAACGCCAAAGAAATTCTGGCACATTGTTCCATTTTTTCCATTTGTTCGTTGCCTTCTTTCCAGTTTTATCTCTAAATTCTCTTGTGACTATCTGACTTAGCTGGCTCCCATACTGATTTTTTTTTTTTTGCTTTTTGGGAGAGCAGTTGGGGTTAAGTAACTTGCCCAAGGTCACCCGGCTAGTTTTTTTTCTGTTGAGTGTCTGAGGCCACATTTGAACTCAGGTCCTCCTGACTCCAGGGCCGGTGCTCTATTCACTACACTACATAGCTGCCCCCATACATACTTTCTTTTTTCCTTCACTGTGTTTTGTTGTGTTTTTGCTATTTTTGTGAGGTAATACTGCTTGTAATCTTCCACAATGATGTAAAATGTCTCACAAATGAGTTTGTATTCAAAATTATGCTGCTCTTGACGACCCTGTGTTAGTGTTGACAAGAGGACCAAATATTTGCCAGCTGAAGTGGTCTGGGGTCTCTTCTGGTCTCCTTGGTGTGGCTTTTTTTTAAAGCATTGGCTAAACCTCTGTGAGAAATGGTGATGGTCAGAACTGGGTTTTTCTACACTCTCTCCACACACTGAACATTGCAGGTGTCAATAATTTATTTGACTAGATTAGAGCATTGAAACTGCATATTGTATGTTATCTTTATCCTTTCTCTAAATTTAGTGCTGACAGCCCTTTCTTTTAATCAGTCAGTCTGATTTCACACACACAGCTCATTCTAAAGGAGAACTAATTGTTACAATACAGTCACTTTCATTTTTAAAAAATAATTTTTTCTTCATTTAAAAAAAATGGCAGCCTGGGAATTTTTTTATTTAACTAATGTAAAGATGTTTTCTCCTAACCACAAAGATAAACTTCTACAATTAAACCAGTTATAGTAATGCTAGAATTTCCCCCCCTCAATTCAAATGGACTCTCTTCATAATTATTTTCCTCAAGATACAGATTCCTGTGCTATGTAGACATCATACTTATGAAACTAATTACATAGGCAAACAAAAGAAAGTTCACATTTTTGGATTTACAATCTGATTTTGCATTTTATAGTTACTAAAAAAAATGGATTTTATAATACTGAAGCCCTGATCATAGGTGCCATCTAGCTTAAGCTCCTATAACTAGATCTAAAGGAAGAAAAAAATAACAAAAACAACTTTGATTCTCTGTTTCAAGAAATTATAAATGAGAACTTCCCAGATCTATTAGAATCAGAGAGTAAAGCAATGATAGAAAGAATCCTCTTGAAATAAACGTATAAAGGAAAAGTTCCTGGAATGTAGCAGTCAAAATCCAGAGCTTCCAAGTCAAAGAAAAAAATATTCCAAATATATGGAAAGAAACAGTTCAAGTACCAAGGAACTACAGTCAAGATCATCACACAAGACTTAGAAGTTTCTATGCTAAATGAGAGGAAATGTTCAGTGCAATGTTCCAAAAGGCAAAAGATGCAAGCTCACACACTCAAGAATAACTTACTTTCAAAGTTGAGTATAATCGCAAAGGGAAAAGTGGTTTTTAATGAAAGAGTATTTTCAAACATTCTCAATGAATAGCTCAGTGCTGAGTAGGAATTTTAAAATATAAGTACAAGAATCCAGAGAAGCTCAGAAAGGTTAATTTGTTTGAGCAACTGGAAAGAACTATATGGTGATATAAATATAACAATCAAATGGGGGAAAAAAAACTAGTGTTTTTTTCAGATCCTACATGTCTTCAAAGGGTATCAAGTGAGTTAAAAAGAAAACAGATATCCTAGTGGAGGATGGATTGCTTCTCTTCCAAGCATTTGAAGAGGAGAAAGAAAAGGGAGGGTAAAAGGAATAAGTCTGAGATGGACAAAGGAGAACTAAGCATACAGAATGTGGTACAGACATACATCAACAGGAGAAGAAATGGGGACAGGGAAGGGGTTGGGGGGTTAAGATAATGCTGCTGCTGCTAATGATGATGACAGTGAAGAAGAGAAGGAGGAGAGAGAAAAATGCTAGGAAGAGAGTAATCACAAAACAAACTTCCTGATCCTAAAAGGAGAAAAAACTAGAATTTAAGGGGGTACCCACCCAATGAGGAATTACTGAACAAATTATGACAATGAAAGTAATGCAGTATCATTTTGCTATAATAAATAATAGATTTTTCAGAAAATCTTAGGTATTATGAAGTGATATAGAATGAAATGAGCAGAATGAAAACAATTTATACAGAAATCAAAGCAAAGCAACATCAAAAGATTTAAGAATTCTGCTCAATGTAATGAACAACCATGTATCCAGAGTACCTACAAAATCTATGATAGTCATCTGACAGAGAAGAACTAGATACAACTAGATACAAGGGGCAAAGATAGACTTTTGTGGACATGGCCACGGCATGCACTTATTTTGCTCAATTATGCCTGTTTGTTAAAGGTTTCCTTTCCCTTTTCTTCCTCCCTCTTCTATTTTTAATGGGAAGACTATGGTTACCAATAATGATGCAAAAAAAAGAAAGAAAAGAAAAGAAAGCCATCGTAATTTTTTTTTCAATGCACAGAAGAGAACAGGAAATTTGGAAGGAAATACAAATAGGACAGTTTTGAAAATAATATATAGAATTTATTATATACTTTAAAAAATAAGCATTATGAAATTCAGTTTCATACAGAATCTTGGTTTTATGCTCTGCTTTGTGTATAAAAATACATTCTTTCCCTCTTCTCTTCCAGTTTCCCTTCCTTCTTCCTACCCCTCTCCCTTCTCCTCTGTCTCCTTCCTCTCTCCTATTTCTTAAAAATTAAAAGAAAAAAAAGACAGTCTGCCCAGAATCACACAGGTAATGTCAGAACTAGTGCTTAACCCTCTATTTTCTGAATGAATGAAGGAAAAAGCATTTATTAAGTGCTTGCTATGTGCTAAGCATAGGGAATACATATATTAAAGCAGGGACAATCCCTGCCTTCAAGGAGCTTACATTCTAATGGGCAAACAACAAATTTATGGGAATGGTAACCAGGAAAAGATATTCTGGTCTGAAAAGTCAGAGGGAAGGAGAGAGGCACCTTTACAAGTGCAATGACATAACTGATTTGATTATGGTTCCAGAACTAGAAAAGAGAGAATCAGGGGAGAAAGCAGGGGAGATGCCCTGGGAATGAAGTGACATCTGGCTGGAGCTAGTTGTGGCTCCAGAACAAGTGCTCCCTCCACTATACTACCTCCACTTTCCATGAGGATCACCCTGGACGAGAGCCTCAAAGATCCTCTCTAGGGGAGGGGTCTGCTGGGCTCAACGTGCTTCACAGCTATTAAGTACAAGAGTCAAAAGGGCTTTCAGCTTCTGGAGTCCCAGGATGTTGGCAGGCAGCATTCTGAGAGTCGGGGAGCACCGACCAGGGAGCACAGGAAGTAGGTGGCTGCCTCAATCTTTTTCTTTTTTCTACCATGCACTGACTGGCTTTAGAGAAGAACATTGCTGGGTAGCTTCTGTTTGTCATGAATCCATATGTTATGCTGCCCCCAAGGTAGGGGAGATACCTTCACAAATGCACGTGAACAGCCTAGACCTTTATGACTAACTCACAAATTCAATGATCTCTCGGTTTTCCAAAGAGCATGAACTTTAACTTTTCCCTGAGCAGTCATAGCAGAGACCTATGATTATTCTGAGACAAGTCAGTTCTAGGACTGCTAGAAAAATCTCTGAACCTTCTGTGTTCTGGTACTTCAGAAGGGATCAATCATTTATTTTATTAAGCACCTACTACTATATCTGTCTCCAGGCATGGTGGCAGGTGCTGAACCAGAACATCTATGCCAGAATCAGCAGAAATTTGAAAAGTCCATCATTAGGCCATAGGACATATAGTCAGTCTATCTCAAAATCCCCAGAGTCTTTCATGTGAAGGCTTAGCTTTCTCTCCAACACCATTAGAGCAGAGTTTTATGTTTCATATCCTATGTTAGCTTGTGAACATTCCTATCTAATAACTAAGTAAATGGTGTTTTGAAGCTAAACTTGCCTACAGATCAAATTTATACAAATCAGGGAAATACCTGTTCCTATTGGGTAACTTCCTTTTGTTAAGGGTGATATTTCAAATTTAAGCAACTTCACAGCAAATCACTGACTTCTATCTGAAGACTGGAGAGTTTCTCTAGTATAGGAAGGCGAGTGAGACAAAGTGAGACAAACCAGGAAGTTTGTTTTTAAATAATCCCCTATTCAGCTCACTGTTAAGTAGCCAAAACTACTTCAACTAACTGAAAGGACTGCTCTTACTCCATATGGAAAGCATGGCAATAACATCCTTCCGGGGATTACCTTGTTTCCAAAAGCTTAATGTAAAATATAAATCATGGTTTCTATGTGGCAGAACCTCCCCAAACAAAAAATCCTGCTGCTTTCCCTAGGCCTCTGGAATGAGTAAAATGGTTCCTCTGCTCTTAAGTAGGGATCTGTTTATGTTATTTTTTGCCAGCTTGTGAACAATGCCATCTCTTTCATATGCTAAACTGTATATGCGAGGTTCCAGACAACAGTGTGTTGGTATTTCATTTTCTGAACTGGCTACCAATAAGAAAGGAAATCAATAACTGCATCAAATCATATTTAATACTGATACTCATTGTAAATTTTGTGAATATTTAATGAATAGCAGATTTCCAACACAAGTCAATCAACAGCTAAACAGTAATATCTCAATCTCATAAGACACCATGATTTACTAAGAATTTGAACTAGAAAGGGAAAGAGGCCATTTCAATAAAAGACAGAACTAGTGTTAGCTTAACATAGCCAGGCAGAAACCTACTCCAAGGGAGTGGAGCATGAAAGATAGCAGTTTGGACATCTATTCAGAGGCTTCCAAACTTGCATAAACTGTTTCTATAAATTGGCTTGATTAATGAAACCCATTTGCTAAATCGGTTCTGTAAAAGGTACAATATGAACTTCTATAGCCTGACTAGGCCAACCTGGCAAACATGAAGAAAAGACACTTGGAGATTACAAGTTTTTCTTCCAGAATCAATATAACCCCACTTCCTTCTTTAATTATAATGTTCATCCATTTTACAAAACAAAATGTGAGAAATGGCTAAAAATAAAAAATGGACAACTAAAAAATGCAGGTTATCTCAATCAGATTCATAAATATGGCAGAACCCAGGAAGAGACTAGTAAACAATGTAACAAAATGGCAAAAAGATCTAATTTATTCAACATTTAAAAACATGACAACCTAATGAAAGGTTTCTGATTATCTTAAACTAAAGAGAGCAGTCATTTTTAAGAGAGTAACCTCTGAAGCACTGATTGATGATTGTTTAAATACTATAGATCAATAATTTTCCATTAAGAAATCAAACACTATGGAAGTATATAATCAACTCAATTTAAGCACTAATTTTTGCTCATTAAAACATCTTATGATCAAGTACTTCCCATCTGCCAGATCAGTTCCCTTCTGTCATTCAAAATCATCTAAATCATATTCTCCTTAGTGAGTCTTGTCTGATTAGTGGCAACTGAGCCCTGCAGTCCTATTAATGCTCCTGTAACAACACCTAGACAAAAAATCAAAAGTAAAGGTGGACAAAAGCAGTTTTATGTCACCCATCTTGTTTTTCTAGTGTTAAAGCTCACGGAGAGCACCAACCCAACTAAATGACCTTTGAGAATAGAAAGTGGTCCATGGAATGGTGAGAGAGTCACATAATGTTGAATGCCACATTTAGAGTGAGGATACCCCCTCTCTTTAGGGTCTTCTGTCATGTTAGGTTCCTTATCATCCTCATCACACAACATTTACTATATGTCCAGTGAGAATAGTACTAAAAGATGAAAAAAAATTATATTAATGACTACAGAAGTTCATCATAAATAGCATGGCAATGCTCCATAAATAGCACAGCAATCAATCAAAAGAATTGGGATCATCCAGAAGGAGCTCTTATAATTACTTTGTCAGGCCTAGGATTTCAATCCCATGCAGAGCAATGACTCTTCTGTAACTGACAGCTGTAGTTCTCTGGAGTACTGAGAAGATTTTTGGGGTTTTTTTGAGTGGGAAATGCAAAGCAATTCGGGTTAAGTGAGTTGCCCGAGGTCATACAGCTAGTAAGTGTCAAGTGTCTGAGGCCAGATTTGAACTCAGGTCTTTCTAAGTCCAGGGCCACTGCTCTACTCACTGCACCACCTCGCTGCCCCTGGAGTACTGAGAAGTGGGCTTGCCCACGGTGACAGCTGTGTGGCAAAGTAGCATTCGTATGGGTCAAAATGCAATATAATTGTGAAGGTAAATTAATCCAGCTAGACAAGTCTTGACCTCAGAAGGCTCTCACAAAACCAGAGTTGGTCTGGAGAGACAGTAACTCTTCACTCCATTATTTCCTGTAATGACCTACTCTGTTCTCTAACTGACAGCTTCTAGCTCCTGGACCCATGCCATGGTACAGGCTGTCACCAGGCCTGGAATTCTCTCCCTCCCAACCTCCCGTTCTTTGGATCCCCGGCTTCCTTTCAGAACCAGCTCAAAAGTCTTCTGCAGGAGGCCTCTCCGGGGCTGTTGGAGCTGTCCTCTTTAAGACGGCCTTCTGTCTGCTTGGTAGGTACTTACTTTTAGACAGCTGGTCTTCTTTAAAATGCAGAGGAGCTACCTGAGACTATGGACCATTTTCGTTTTTGTGTTTTTACTGTAGCCTTAGCACTTGGCACAAAGCCTGGTACACAAGGGCTTAATAATTATATGTTGACTGGCTAACTGAAGAATTTTAAAACTCCAAAGGAGTTTAAGATATTATTACTGTGTAGAGAGGATTCTGGGAAGATGGTGGAGTAGGTCAGAAAATTCCAAACTCTCAAGATTTTCACCCACAAAAGAGTTAAAATAGCACCTTAGGGACAAACAAAGTGTGCGTGGAGACAAATAAGAACTGGGGCATAACCGTGTCCTCCTAGGACAATTTGAGAAAATCAGAAGAAAAATCCCAGGACCAGGTTTGGTCCTTGTAGAGTAAACACCTCCAGACTAGGTTCCATTTTAACAGCACAAGGAGCTAGCCTCTTAAACAACAAGCCATAAGTCCTGGAGTTAGTTGGTTTGAGAGGTTGCCTCAGCCCCAGCCACCAGAAATTTTAATTCTGGGATAGTGAGGGGAGTTGGACATTTGAGCCCCTGAAGATATAGGGAACCTCTGCTGACAAGGAACACCAGACCCAGATGTGGAAGGGGCTAGAAGAAACCAGCATATGCCTGGTGGGTGAGTGCAGCAGCAGTGGGGCAGAAAGTCCCTGGCTGTGGGCACTTACAGGAGGTTGGAGGCTTGGCTTTGGTTTCATGCTAGAGGCGAGAACTGACAATCTAGGGCAAGAGGCACCATTTCCCACACCCCAGAGCTAGAGGTGATTACAAATAATTAAGCTATTACAACAACAAAAAATGCACAGGTGAAGGAGAAAGAATCCAACCATAGAAAACTATTATGGAAATAAGAGATGACTGGAGTTCATCTTCAGAGGAGAAGACTGAAGTAGAGAAACTCCCAACGAGTAAGATCAAATGATCAACTGCCCAAAAAGAATCCACAGAAGATCTTTAAAAAGCCTTTAAAAATCAAATGACAGAGATGAAGGAAAAACCAAAAAAGAAAATAAGAATAATCCAAGAAAAACAAAAGGAGTATGAAAAGAAAGTCAACCGACTAAAAAAGGAGATCCAGAATCTTAAGGAAGAAAAAGACGCCATGAAAATTAGAACTGGGCAAATTGAAGTGAGTGAAATTAAAAGAGATCAAGAAATGATTAAACAAAATATGAAAAATGAAAAAATAGAAAAAGTGAAACATCTTATAAGAAAAACAATAGATTTGAAGAACAGATCAAGAAGAGAAAATATGAAAATAACTGGACTAACTGAAAGTTACAAAAAAAAAGAATATTGATACAATAATACAAGAAAAGAAAAGTGTCCTAAAGCATTAGAACAAGGGGGAAAGTAGAAATAGAAAAAATTCATCGATCACCACTTAAAAGAGATCCTATGAGGAAAACTCATAGGGATATCATAGTCAAATTCTGAAACTCCCAGCTCAAGGAAGAAATATTAAAAGCATCAAGATTAAAACAATTTAAATATGATGGTGCCACAATTAGAATTACACAAGACTCAGCAGCAGAGACATTAAGGGACTGCAGGTCTTGAAATATAACATATCAAAGAGCAAAAGAACCAAAAATATTATACCCTGCAAAGTTAAGTATTATCCTAAATGGAAAAAAAGGACATTTGATAAACTCTCAGACTTCCAAGACTTTGTTAAAAAAAAAAAATCTGAACTTAATAACACAGGTATTAGATGGGGGAAGAGGGCTGCTAATTCTGGTAACCTACTTTCAAAAGAACTGGGTTTAAGAGGAAACTATACGTATATATGTATATTTAGAAGAGTAAAAGTCTTCTAAATTCAGAAGAAATAAAACAGTAGGGGCATAGGGAGGGGGGAGAGGATAGGGGAAGGATACATTGAGTAGAGGTTGAGGGAATAGGTAAATAGGGGTATAGAAGGGTGTTTGGATTTATGGGAATGGGAGGATAAGGGATGGATCTTTGAATGGGGGTAGGCAAGTCATAAGAAGGCACGGTAATAGGTAGAAGTAAAGTAGAGGAGGCAGGAGGGATAGGAAACAAGAGATATGCACATACCTAAAAGCAAAGATCAGGAAAGTATATGTCTATATATGTACGTATATATGTATATGTGTATGTGTAAATCTATAGCTATAAAGAAACATATCTAAACTTTATTGTGACCTTTTGGGTGGGGTGGGGGGAAGGGCAAAAAAAGAAAAAAGCTAAAAAGTGCACTGCAGAGAACAAAAGAAAACTCACAAGGAGGCAAAGAAAAGATGGACAATTCTCAGCACAACGAGTATTATTTATCATACAGGCTTTCTTGGAATGAAAATTTATTGTTATGTATGTGTTATCTCATGTTCTGCTAGGCATAAAACATGCTTTTTTTCTTTCTAACTTTGTATTTAAGTTCCAATACTTAAGTTTATGATTCGTTTCTGTTTCTTTTCTCTACAGTGTTCTGGCATTTGATTCTAAGATAGAATTGTGAGACTGGGTTAAAAAAAAAGATATCATTACTCTAGTAAGCTGCCTCACATGCTGGAGTATGTGTGAGTGACACTACCCTCTGTCTTCCCTCCGTGGCAGGCCTGACGGACAGCTGGAGGAAGGAGATAATGAGTGATCACATCATTGATTCAACACTTCTTGAGCACTTACTATATTATGTACAAGACACTTCCTCCTTCCTTCATTTGCATTGCAATATCTGCCATTACCCTTAGCTTCCAATATTAGAAATAAGTAGGAGATAGAAAGTGAGTGATTACTCTGTTTATAAGATAAGTCAATGCACTGGTTGAAATTTACATGATACAAAACATACCAGTCATATCACAGTCAAGCTTAAAACTTCTTAAGAAATGCAAATTATGGACTCACGAGTGATTTTGACCAAACATTTAAAGAACAATTCGTTCCACTGCCATGTAAACTATTTGGAAAAATAAGCAAACAAGGAGTCCTTCCAAATTCCCTTTATGGCACAAATAGGATGATGATAGCTGAACCAGGAAGAGCCAAAACAGAGAAAAGAAAACTATAGACCAATTTCCCTAATGAATTTTGATGCAAAATTTTAAAATAAAATACTAGGAAGAAGATTATAGCAATATATCACAAGGATCATACACTATGACCCAGTGAGATTTATACTAAAAATGCAGGACTGGTTCAATATTAGAAAAACTCTCAGCATAACTGAACATATCAGTAACAAAACCAAGAGAAATAATACCCATTCCTATAAAAACACCCACACACACCCCCACACACACCCCCACACTCCCCCCCACACACGAGAACATAGGAATTGATGGAGCTTTCCCTAAAATGGTAAGTAGTATCTATCTAAAATCATCAGCAAGCATTATCTGTAACAGAGATATGCAAGAAGCCTTCCCAATAAGATCAGGAGCAGATAACATGAACTTTAAAGTCCCACTTCCTTTTTGAGATGTGTTTACTTTCTATTAACCGACTATAACAAAGTAGAGCACAAATAATGCCATTACTTACATAACTATGGCTTTGAAGGTAATCTGAAGGGCTGTGGGTCAAAACTTTATCTCCTTCCAAACCAATTACTCTTTTACAAATATTTGACTTGGGATCACTTGGACTTTTGGCAATTATAATGTCACCTCTGAAATGAAAGATTAAGAAAGATTTCAAGATGCTTACCAGATGTTACTTGTGAGACACATATGTTGGCGATGCTGTTCTAGCACATCCTGTACATTATGCTCTAATACATGTGATACATTTGCTTAGTCCTTTACAGTTTGTTACAATCACTAGCATTTACAGAGTGCTTGAAGGCCTGCAAAGCTCTTTGTAAACATTATTTCATCTGATCCTCACAAATGGGAGGTAGATGCTGTTACTATTCATATTTTAGAACTGAGGAAACTGAAGCCAACTGTGATTAAGTGACTTGCCCAGGGTCATACAGCTAGTTAAGTACTTGACTCCAGATTCAAAGTCAGGCCTTCCTGACTCCGGGTCCAGTGCTCTATCTACGGCACCACCCAGTTCTCATTTGATCTTCATAAACCTCACCCTAGAAAGTAGGCAGATATTATTTTTCCATTTTACCAATCAGAAAACTGAGACTCAGAAGAAAAACGACTTTACCAGGACAAGTACCCAATAAATGGCAGATTTTTGACTAGAACCCAGGTCACCTCACTTCTAATCCAATGTTCTTTCAACCACCCCAAATATACTGATCTGGTCTCACGTTTAAAAGTCAGAAGTCATCAATTCATGTGGTAGCAAAGGCATAACTGGGACCTCCTAAATCGGTGAGCTCCATGATCAATTATTTCCCCTACTTCTGGGAAATACCACCTGCACAGTAATTTTCAGAACTAAATCATGGAAAAAGAACCCATTATAAACCTCTCAAAATTAACTATGTAAAATTAATCACATTACTATCTAGTAAACAGTGTTACTACTTTATTCAGAATAATTAGAGGGATCAACCTTCCCTTCAAGGAAGTTAGACAGTAGCCTTAGTTATGCTGAATGAGCAGGTTTGTTTGCAAGACAATCCAATACTTGGTTCTATTCACTGGAGAAATAAATAGCACTGTATTTAAAGTCAATTTTTAAAAAATGTACTTAGTGTCTTCTATGTACCAAGTAGCTAAAAGATACTCTTGCATACTCCCTGCCCCTAAGAAGTGTACCAACTCACTGAGGAGAGTGATATGAGAAAAAAAAATTCAAGCACAATAACAGAGAGAATATTGAATCCCCAAACTGTGGCACAGGTAGTAGTACACCGTTACAATCCACAATATTCTCATCAGTGACAGGCAACATGAGGTAGCAGATGAAGCAGGGCCTCGAAGTCAGAAGTTTGGGGCCCGGGTCACACCTCAGTTTTGAGCTGTGGGTGATCAAAAGAACATCCCTAAATTTCTCAGTCCTGATTTCTGGCTAATAAATAATTGAAGTATTTATTTCATAAATTCATGAGGACCCATATGAGTATGGCAAGCACTGTGTAAATCTTAAAGCAATATATAAGTGAGGTGGCTTCATGGGAGAGCTAATGTGTGAGGTGGAGGCTGAAGGTCAGTGAAGGCTTACACAGGTGAAAAAATAATGGGGAACACACAAAGAATAGGAATTGTGTGCATAAATGTGTATGTATTTATAGATACACACATATATGCAACAGATAAAATACCAACATAGTATACACATAGATGCATGTGTGTATACGTACGTATACATAAAATACTGACTCCATCACCACACAATAGAATTTTTTGCCTACACTAATATACTCATATTCTGTCTATGAGGAACTGAAGCCCCCATGCTAAAAAAAGAAGAGTTCGAGTAATCACTAACATCAAAGTGAAAAAAGGCCATGAGAATTACGTGGGGAATCTCTAATTACTGTGGACAACAGCACAAGGAATTTGTATCTTTTCAAGGAAAATATTTGAAATGTTAATCCACAAACAAGAAATTTACCTCTAAAAAACAATTAGACCTGTCCAACAATAGAAAAGGTTGCCCCAATAGTTAGTGAGTTCCTTGTTACTAGAATTCTTCAAGCAGAGGCTGGGAATGGCATAAAAGAGGTCCGTGCTTTGGATGAAGGAAGGTCTAAATGAACTCTCTGATCCTCCTCTTACTATAATCTTTAGAAATTTCTTACTTCAAAATTCTATCAATGAAATTTACCTTTGGATAGCATAAAAATGTCGGCTAACATTTTCTGCAAAGACAATGTCAAAATTCTGGATTGTGGGCTCCATTGATGGTCCAGAACACTATAAAAAGATAATTTTATAATTAGAAAATATTTCTGCAATTGAACTTATGGATTTTTTTAAAAGTCTTTTAAAGAAGCCCTACCCCTACAAAGCTCTTGCTCTTCATTATTCTGAAATAATTCTGAAGGTAACATACTAGGTACATACTTATAATTCAATTCAATAAACATTTATTAAGTGCTTACTATGTGCTGACCACTGGGGATACAGAGACAAAATGGATAGGACCTGACCTCAAGAAGATTCCATTCTATCAGGGAAATCACCCCTACAGGCATATAAATGCAAAATAATTTACCTAAGGGAAACCAACAGCTAAAGGGATTCAGAAAGGCTTCATCTAGGAAGTGGCACACACTGTGGGTTTTGGTGGAAATGATGGATTTTCAGAGGCAAAAGTAAAGAACTGGGGGATGCCTGTGCAAAAGTAGAGAGCCAGAAGAAGGAAAGAGAGTCTGTGTAACAGCCAGTAAGAAGGCCAGCTTGGCTTCACTCTAGTGGAAAGTAAGCAACATACAACATGCCTGGAAAGGCTGCTATACTCCAGATCATGAATGGTGTTACATACAGAAGCCTTACATCTTAACATAGAAACAATAGGGGGCCACTGGAGTTTTCTAAGGAGGAAAAAAACATGGCCAGACTTGTGTTTGATGTCCACTCTAGCAGCTTTGTGGAGGATGGATTGAAAAGGGAAGAGACTTGAGCCAAAGACATCAATTAGGAAGCCTTACAATAAACCAAACAAGAGGAAATGAGATCCTGAACTGAGGTAGAGGCTAAATGAGTAGACAGAAAGGGACAGATGTGACATGTGTTGTAAAAACTGGAAACTGATTTGGATATGTGGGGATACAAAGACAAAAAACCATTTCCTGCCCTCAGGAATTTTATATTCTACTGGAACACAACTCATAAACTCATATATACTCAAAACATTCAAATGTATCTGTGATCTCACGAAGGTGGATGTTCTCAATTAATCAAAACTGAAACTCATCCATACCTACCCTACTTGTGTGACCCAGGTCCACATTCTGTCCCAGGTTCAATGCTTTCTCCTGATTCCACAAGGATACCAGTATCATATAAAAGATGTCCTCATCCTCACCTAGGATAATCCCATCATCTTTTGTGATCATATATTTATTTAAAAATAGTTTTACTCCTGTTCTTCATGGGTTCTTGGGTGTCATAGACTTCAGCCTGCTCCTTCTGGACCTATATACTACTTTTGGTGTGATTCACTTTTAGTTCTTGGAGACTAGGGTGTTCTACGATTCCCAGTCATGTAATGATAGTGGGAGTATATCTATATGTAAAAAAGCTTTTGTTTCTAGGAGAAGATTGGGGTCATTAAATGAGCTTTATAATTGCCTAAGCATAGCCTGCCTTACTCTCCTATTCATTCATGGTTCAGCTTATTATATGTTTGTAGTGTCAAAGACCACAGGATCAGGATCATAGATTGGTGGCTAGAAGGAACCTTAGATATGTGATATTAATGGACAAGACCCCTAAAGTGTCAATCTAATTGCAACTCAATGTGGACAAAAGACATATATGATTTGCTTAGATTTGCCTTTGTAGTTGGGGAGGTCAAATTCTTCAACGGTCTCCCAGATATGATACTAAAAACTTTTAGAGATAATATTGATTGGATACAAAGCTCTTCCTAGATATATCCTGCAGTTTTTATCCTGGGGCTCAATGAAACAAGCATGGTGTCTGTCATCCACAAACAGGAATATCAGAAGGACTTTATCATCTACAAAGTGTCCCTCTTTGGCCTGGAATTCTGTCCGGGATCTCTTCCATTGTAATGGCAAACACTTTTGGTGAGCAGACATCTCTTTGTTTTATGCCACCCCCGGCATTAATGATCAGAAGGCTGTCAAAAAGGTTATGCTACAGCTTTCAGCATGAATAACTTTGATGTCTGCATGGGAGACACTGTTGGTGGAGAGCCTTCAAGATGGTATTTTACTCCACCAAATTAAAGCTTGGATATGATCAACAATAAGCAACAGTGGGATTTTGTAGTCTCAACATCCTTGAATCAATTGTATTACCATATAGATATGGTCTACTTTGGAACATCACTTTAAAAAGTTCCTTTGTTTCTCACTAATAATTAATTAATCAACATTTATCTAGTATCAAGCATTGTGTTCCATCACTGGAGACATAAAAAGAGGCATACAGTCCTTGCCCTCCAGGAGCTCACAATCTAATTACAGAAGACAACAAATATATACAAATAAGCTCTACAGGATAAATAGCAAATAAATAAAATGACACCAGAATTAAGAAAGGTTGGCAAAAGCTCCTAAGGACGTCACCGAGGATGCTCCCAATGCACATGTCAGTAATTCTCACAAAAATTCTGTATAGATAGGAAAGCAGACAGAGAGGTCAGTAGTGATGTTCTTTTGATCATTTTTGGGGGTAGGGAGGATTAATAAGGTCTAAGATATTTTTTTTCCACTTGTTCTGTAATTTCCCCTCCTTCAGACAACTTGCTAATTGATCCAATACCGTCCCAATGGTGTCATACCTCTGGCACAAAACTTCTCTATGCACACTTGGTCTAAC
>CM053583.1:31653590-31670631 GCA_028627135.1 Pseudochirops cupreus | reverse complement strand
GCTCAGTCCCCCTGCTGTCTGCAGGCCGCGGCGGGAAGCTGCAGAGCTGAGGTGCAAAACCTCTGCCTTTCACTTTTCCCCTCTGGAGGCCTTCTGGCCGGACTGCTTATCTCCCCCTTTCACAAATCCCATTCACAGCTGCGCTAATCTGCTCACCTGAAGCTTCTCAGCAATTCCGGTCCACCCGCCCCCGGGGCACAGCCACGGCTTCAGGCCAGGCTGGTTTCGGTTCACAGTGCTGATATGGTTCCTCGTAGCCGAGCTGACTTTAGTGGGAAGTATCTTTGTGTGCGTTTTGGAGTTCCAGGATTGGTTTAGAGTCCTATTTTATGGGTATTTTGGGGTGGCTATGCGAGAGCTGCGCTATGTTGCTGCTTCTACGCCGCCATCTTGGCTCCGCCCCCCTCTGGTGCCATTTCTAATTCTGGAGGCATATCCAGAAGTGTGATGACAAACTTGGTCAAGTAGAGTTAGGAGAAGAAACA
Organism: Pseudochirops cupreus; assembly: GCA_028627135.1. Lineage (NCBI taxonomy): Eukaryota > Metazoa > Chordata > Mammalia > Diprotodontia > Pseudocheiridae > Pseudochirops > Pseudochirops cupreus. The sequence continues at coordinate 31,670,146 of CM053583.1, read as the reverse complement.
AATAAGCATTTATATAGCGCCTACTGCATGCCAGGCACTGTGCTAAGCCCTTTATGAATATTATCTCATTTAATCTTCACAACAACCCCAGGAGGCAGGTGCTGGTATTATTTTCATTTTACTCTTGAGGAAACTGAGGCAAACAGAGATTAAATGAATCACCAAGGGTCACACAGCAGGTAAATGAAACCACATTTGAAATCAGATCTCTCTGGTATCAGGCCCAGCTCTCCATCCACTGTGACAAATGAGTGCCTCTCATTTCCTCTAGTTGTTTTAGTCCCTGATAGTGAAAAATCGTCTCAAGAATCTGTGCATCTTTTTCATTTTTCTTGGGTTTACTGCCCACCTATTTTTATACAAAAGGCCCTTGGCAAAAGTTTTAGGTTTCTCTCCTGCCACAATTTCTTTAAACTCTCCTGTTTTTCTCTGTTTACTGTTTTTATCTCACTCAAAGTGAGAACCTGAAAAGGCCTTAGTCTACTATGGACCAGGGCCTTCACTGCATCCTGGGCCATCTCGAGTCATGCTGATGAATATCCGGCCACTGGACCCAGATGGCTCTGGAGGAGAAAGTGAGGCCGGTGACCCTGCACAGCCCTCCCTCACTCAAATCAAGGTCAACTGCAAGTAATGGCATCATCTCCCTGATGTCACAGGCCTCTTCAAGAATGAAGGACAAACACAACTGTTTCCAATTTTCCATCACTTATCTCTACAAGATTTTACAAGTGATATCATATTCTGAAACAAAGGTTGACAAATCTTTTTTTCTTGGCAAGTAAGCCAAGTGTTTGCTGACTAAAACACTTTTCTGGCCTTTTTTGGTCTCTCTCTTTTTTTTTTAATAGAAATTGATTTAAAACAGCTACAACTTTATGAAAATATTCTACTATCTATGTTCATTTATTCCATCCATAACCCATTTTTTATCATCAATACCTTGCTTAAACAGGTCAGGATTGGGGTAGTTAAGTAGTGCAGTGAATAGATCACCGGCCCTGGAGTCAGGAGGATCTGAGTTCAAATCCAGCCTCAGACACTTGATACTCAACTAGCTGTGTGCCCTTGGGCAAGTCACTTAACCCCAATTTCCTTGCCTTTCCCCCTTCCAAAACAAACAAACAATAAATAAATAGATCAGGATGTAGTTGTTTTGAATGCATACCATATCTTTTAATTTTATTCTTTTTAAAATTTTATATTAATTTTTGTCTTTGTCCTAATAAGTCAGTATTCTATCTACAGAGAGTTGACTTGGGAATCATCCCTACATCAAAAATGAGTTTTTACCCATTTGTTAACATTTAATTAATTTCATTTGGTTGTATGATGTTAACTGGTATTGCACAGAGACTTCCAATTCTTCCCTTGAAGAAAGTCTTCAATTATTACACCATAAGAAATTGAAAATATGAAGAATTCTGAGACATTGGCAAGACTTAAAGTTATTGATGCAGACTTGAATAAGCACAGCTAGAAGAATAATTTATCTACTGTCCATAATAATGTAAAGGAAAACAATACTGAAAAACTTTAGTACTCAGGAAGATGTTGATCAATGTAGTGACTGGTTACAAATTTAGAGAATTTGATGATGAAGCATCTAATAGCAAAGAGGTGATGGACCTCTATATTAAAATCACCAGCTATCAAAGTATATGTCGATACAATCTGGAGGGTCTTGGAATTCTTCTCAGAGTTTCTTTACCTTTTTCTCCTCTGAAATAAATGGCAGGGGGATGGAGTCAAGATGGCAGTGTAGAAGCACCTCAAATACCTATAAAATATGACTCTAAACAAATTTTAGAGCTGCAGAACTCATAAAATGACAGAGAAACAAGGCTCCCACTGAAGGAAGCCTGGCAGACGGACAGAAAGAGCTCATCACAGAGCGCTGGGAGCAGAGCCCAGTCTCCTGCGGGTTTTAGCCCCAGGCCGTCCAGGAGAAGCCACAGCTGGAGCTTTCAGGAGAGCAGATCATGGGCAGCTGGGGCAGTTTCCAGAATTACCAACCCATAAGAGCCAAGGACAAAGGGAAAAGGTCAGTGGAACTTGGCTGAATTTGGGGGAGAGGGTCCAGCCAACTGCCTCCAGAGCCAGAAGCAGTCTGAAGTGGTGGTCCTGCAGCTGCCTCCAAGTGGCTACTTCAGAGTTCGAGGCTTGCAGACTGCAGGGGTGCCAAGCGATCATTCAGAAGCTAAGTGCTCTTGCCTTGAGCTGCCTGGATCGGGATCACAGTCTTGAGTGGTGGTCCTGAGGTACATTTTCAGTGAGCCAAAGCTGGTGGGGGCTGCAGAGACCGTGGCCTCCTAATAGCTCCAGCAGCTGCGAAAACCCAAGCGATTTGGGACAAAGATCTCCCCTCTGAAAGCTGAGTTCTACTGAGCCCAAAAGTCACGTAACTGACTGGCAACATGAGCAGGCAAAGGGAGCAAAGAAAGCTCAGCAATCGAACTTTAGATGCCTTTTTTGAGGACAAAAAGGATCAAAGCATGGAACAGGAGGAAGACAACACAGTCAGAACTCCCGCACCAAAAGCTTCCAAGAAAAATGTAGACTTCTTACAAGCCATAGAGGAGCTTAAGAAGGATTTTGAAAACCAAATAAGAGAAGTGGAGGAAAAATTGGAGAGAGAAATGAGAATGATGCAAGAAAATCATAAAAAGAGAGTCAACAATCTGACTGAAGAAAGTAACACCTTAAAAAATAGACTAACTCAAATGGCAAAAGAGGCCCAAAAAGCCAATGAAGAGAAGAATGCCTTAAAAAGTCTAATCTGCCAGACGGAAAAAGAATCTCAAAAGCTCACGGAAGAGAATAATTCCTTCAGAATTAGAGTAGAGCAAATGGAAGCAAATAACTTTATGAGAAATCAAGATACTATTAAACAGATCCAAACAAATGAAAAAATAGAAGGCAATGCAAAATATCTCACTGAAAAAGCCACTGACCTGGAAAATAGATCCAGGAGAGACAATTTAAAAATTATTGGACTACCTGAAAACCATGATCAAAAAAAAGAACCCAATCAATGATGTAAACTAAAAATAAACAAAAGTTAATTAAAAAAAAGAAATGAATGTCAGTACATAAGCAAATGCTTATCATAAGCATTATCAATCAAGATGACCAAACATCTCATGACATCGTGTTTCTTGCTGCTTTGGAGCACACCATAAAAGTGACCTCACCAATTCCTTGTTTGCTTCTGCAAACCATCCTTCCATTCAGATACAACTTCTACTGGACACAAACAAAGAGTAGAACTCTAATGACTAAGTTAAAGCTCCCACTTTCCACTACAGGCACTGCCACTCTAATACAGGAGGGCAAAGTCAGAGGCCTACTTCATAGTTTCTTTCTATCCTGGGTTACCACTGTCAAAACCTTCATTGCAAAGAAGGTATTTCACAGAGGATGAGCTTCTCTGAACTTAGCTTAGTGGTTCCTCTGAAAGCAGGCTCAGTCAACTGGCTGGACTCTCTACAGGTAAGTAAACACCAAGAATACGCAAATATAAGAAGTAATTTCAGGAAGGAGAGAACACTAATGGCCAGGGAACTCATGCAAGGCTCTGCGTATGGGGGGGCACCTGTGCTAGGTTTTGAAGGAAGGGATTTAAAGAGGCAGAAGATAGAAGTGGGGAGAGAGTTTGTTCCAGACATGGAAGGCATCCTGCTTAAAGGAATGGCGTCAGCAAGTGGAACATAGTGTACAAGTAAAGTCTGGTATAAGCTAGTTTGACTGTAATGAAGAATAATATGAAATAAGACTGATAAGGTAAATGGGAGACAGATTATGAAGGGCTTTAAAAACTAGACTAAGGATTTTTTTATCCTAAAAGAAATATGGAGGCACTGAGGATTTTTTTATAAGAGAAACACATGGTTGAATGTATGTTTTAGAAATATCAATTTGGCAAATGTGTGGAATTGTAGGAATGAATGGCATAAGAGAGAGCCTGCCAATTTGAAGGCTATAGCAGTGGTGTAGATGAGGTTATGAAAATATGAACTAAAATTATGGCTAGGGAAAGAAAACATGCAACAGATGTGATGGCAGAAACAAGAAGACTTTGCAAATGACTGAACATGGGGGAGAAGGGTGAAGAAGAGGGAAAAGGTGAGAGCGATACAAAAGGTTGTAATCCTAGGTGCCTAAAGCATAGTGGTACCCTGAACATAAAAGGGAAAGACAGAATAAGGACAGGTTTGGAGGGTTAATATAATGAACCCAATTTTGGAAATGGACAGTTTGAGATACATATGATTAGAAATTTCCAACAAACATCTAGCAATGTGGAATTGAGGTTTCAAGAAAGAGAATTAAGTTGTATATGTAGATGAGAGAGTCATCTGCATAGATGATGCTTAGATTCATGAAAGCTGACAGTCATGGAGAGTGTGGAGAGAAAAGAAAAGAGCAGAAAACAAAAGGGGATGCCAAAACTTAGAGGCAAGAAGAGAAGGATGTTTCCACAAAGAAGTATGAACACAGACAAACCAAGAGAATAACTCAGAGAGACCAGTATCATGGAAGTCAAGGGAGGAGAAAGCATCTGGGAGAAATGATGGTGAACAATCTCAAAAGCTGCAGAGAGGTCAAGTCAAATAAGGACTAAGAAAAGAATGCAGAACAATGAAGACAGCCTTCCCAACCTTGGAGAGATCAGATCAGCTGAGTGATAGGGATAGATGCCAGATTGCCAGGAGCTGAAAAGTGAGTAAAAGGTGAGGCAACGGAAGTGAACAAGTTTAAGTGACTTCTTGCAGTGGTTCTCAACCTTCCTAATGCTGAGACCCTTTAATAGTCATATGTGGGCATGTCTGCATGTGGGTGGACCCACCTGGAGATGGATAGAGGAGGTTCCTAAGACCAGAAATATGTGTTTTCCGATGGTCTTAGGCAACCCCTGTGACCCCTGTGAAAGGGTTGTTTGACTCCCAAAGGGGTCGCAACCCACAGGTTGAGAACCACTGGTTTAGGGAATCTGACTAGGGTAGCAAGATTAAGTGAATGTCTTTAGAGCATACAGGAGACTTAAGCAGATTGTAGGCAGGAGGAAAGGCACCATTAAAATAAAAGAGACTGCAAATTGCAGATGATGACTGAAGGGACAAACTCCTGGAGCAAGGAAGAAAAAGGGACACAAGACCAGGAAGAGGACCTAGCTTTTGTGAGAAAGGTCGATTCTTCATCAAAAATTGGAACCCAGAAGGAGAAACTAGGAGATGATGAAAAGGTCATTTGAGGTACAGAATAGGCGAGAAAAAGAAGATCAGGATGGGTGGCTTATTTTCTCAATGAAGTAGGAAGCAAGAGCCACTGCTGAGTAGGAGGAGGGCAGCAGTAGGCTTTCAGAGACAGGAGATTTGGAAGAACTTCATTGAAGAGTGTGGTAGTCAATCGGAAAGAAATAGTTTCATTTCAGGCAGTTGATATTAGATAATAGAAATCTGTGGTGAACCTAGTCAGTATGGTTTTATGACTTTCTCTGGTATGTGAGTGGGAAGAGAGAAGGTGAATATTTAATGGTAATATCCAAGGACTGCAATTTAGCAAAGCATGTCTGGTAAAAGGAGCAAGGGCAGAGGTAAAGGACCGAAGTTAGTACAGTGTTGAAATGGTCACCTTCAGAGTCAGGATGATGAAGAAAGGAAAGTGAGGTCAGAGCAAAGTTAATGTACCAGGAGAGGTCATAGTGAAGATAAGAAATGGGTTTAGGAACAAAGCAGAGGGAGATATGGACAGACTGGAAGTTGCGATCAAAGGAATTTTAAAAATCCAATGTCATGGAAGCAGAGCAGTTATAGTGTTGGTAAGAACAAAGGTATGACCATCCTCACAAGTAGCTGAGGTAAAGTAAAAGTCTCCAATGTGGGAGCTGGGGAGCTTGATGGACTAGTATACCAGAATGTTCAAGGGAACACCAACACCTAGATTCATTCAATCTTTCAGGTATAAGGGGAGCAACTGGGATATGGAGGAATGTGCTAAGCCAGGTACTGAACTATCTGGAAAAAGACTCCTACCTAGAAGTGGATAGATGGCTCCATAAAATGAATCAAGTGATAAAGATGCATGCATTAACAAACCTGAAATGAGAGTCTGCTCAGTAATGGTGAAAATGTATGGTGCAGAAATGGGAGTAAAAAGCATACTCATCTGTGGATTTCTTTGTATCATAAAATATTAGAAAAATTATGTTCAATCAATTCATATTAAATTGAAGCAAACTATTAGGACTGGGGACACATCCATCCCTAACTTCATAATAATAAATCTAGATAACATAATTGTGCCTCTTGCAACAGGTCCTTATTATGCTTCTTGGAAATAAAATACGAGCTTAAGGATGATGGATCAGGATAAGTATAGAAAATCTTATTTTTTTTAAACATCAATCAAAATTACAGTTATGCCTTCAGCTGACTCCAGAATCTGAAGATATTTTGCATTTGTAACTGCTTGTTTTGGCCAACTAGTGAATGCCTATTAACACAGATCTTTCCTCAAAACTTAAATGTTTATTAATGTGATTGTTACTGATATTCAAAACTTACCATGACAACACCACCAACGTATTCAAAGGCACAATGAGCTATACAGCCATACTGAAGAGTATAGCCAAGAAGTCGAAAGGTTTTTCCCAGAATACTTCGAAGCATAGTTCTACGCAGACTTGGACGCCAATGGCCTGATAATAAATTTTTAAAAGTTACAAAATCAATGATTTGAAATCACTGTCAATATGCTACATTTTAAAATGGCTACACTTTTTCAAAAAGCATATCTTAGTACCTGACAGGAAAGTATCTGGGAAAGTATAAGGCTCCATATATCATGCATAGGCAATATGTAGCAAACTATGCTAGAGTATGCTACAACTATATATGATACGTAGTTGCCCAAACAACTATAAGATGGTTGTTCAAGGGGATCAAATGAAATAATGGATAAGAAAGCATTTGGAAAAGTATAAAGCACTATACCAAATTAAGGCATCATATTCCTTGATTCGTTGGAATGTTTCTCATCTCTGATCCTTCTTTTTGTCTCCCCACTGCCACTGCCCTTGCCTAACCTACAGCTCACCTAGAACAATACCCCACTGAGGTGCTTCTTTACTCTGATCGATCCCACACTGCACCACCAGACTGTCCTAAAAATGCCACTGTGATCAGGCCAATTCTCCTGTCCTAAAACCTCCAGTTGTTTATCATTATCTTTGGGACCAAATTCCATCTCCAGCCTGACATTCAAAACTCTCTATGAAATGGATGGACCTAATCTCCCTTCTGGATGGATATTATCCACTATCATCAGGCTAGATTTCTACCAGGAATGCCTACCAGGTTCAGCAACCATGTTAATAATATAAATAATAAAAACATATGCATAGACTTTTGACAAAATCCAACACTTGTTTCTATTAAAAACTCTAGACATCATGGGAATGAATGTATTTATTCAGCTCTAACATCTCTGCTGACCTCCCAGTCTCACATCTCTGAATGCCTATTGGATATCTTGAAGTGGATGCTCCACTGACATCTTTATACTAAATGGCTGCTAGGGAGTCGACAATGAATTTATGTAAAGCTATAACAAAAATGTATCCTGCAGCCCACATTAAATTCAAGCTACTCAGCCCTCATGAACTATATTCTTGAGTACTGAAGGAAGCAGAAGATGTAATAATTGCTGAGCCAATGCTAATAATATACATTTTTTTAAATGGAAAGAAGGACTATGGAGAAAGGTAAATGTTCCCTTTTCAAATAAAGTAGAAGACAATAGAGTCTGCAAATTGGACTGAATTTGATTCTTGGAAAAAAGTAAAACCTATTATCAAAGGGATGGTTATTGAGAAGCTAGAAAACTAAGCAGTGACCACAAAGAACCAATATGTCCTCATCAAAAAAGGATCATTCCAAAATAACAATTAAATTCATTTGGAAGAACAAAAGATTGAGAATTTCAAGAGAAGTAATGAGAAAGTAGGAATGAACATAATAAACACAGCATTTGTGGTTCATAATGCAATAAAAAGTATATGTGATAAAGGTCACCAATAAGAATTAGAAAGTAACTGAATATTAAAATGTAATTCTAAGTAATTGGCAGGTCAAAAGCCAAATTATAGAAAAATAGAATATTTCATCCAAAAAGTGACAATAATGAGATAACATATCAGAATTTATGGCAGTCAGTTAAAACAGTTGTAGAGAAAAAAATTTATCTAAGTCATTTCATCAACACAAAAATGGAAAAGAACAAACCAAAACTCTTCAAGTGGATGAGAGTAGAAATTATGAAAACTAAATACAAGATTTATTAAATTGAAAGTAAAAAGACCGCTGAACTGGAAAACAAACAAACTAGGACCTAGTTTAAAAAAACTAACAAAATAGAAAACCAACATAATTTTTTAAAAAAGAAAAAAAACAAGCTATTCATCTCAAAAATGGAAAGACTTACAATAACTGAAGAGAAAATTCAAGAAATATCAGAAACTACTTTGCCCAATTCTATGTTAACATAACCAATAACAGAGTAAATACATGAATACTTACAAAAATATAAAATACTCAGATGGAAAAGAAAAGAAATGATCAATTAAATAATCCACTATCGGAAAAAGAAACTAAATAAGCCATAAACGAGCTCCCAAGGCACAGCAGGTTAAGAACCCCAAGGACCATATGGATTTATGAATGACTGCTATAAAATACTGAAAGAACAATTAGTTGCAATACTACATAAACTGTTTGCAATACCCTTCCAATCTCTTTCTATGACACAAATATGATGTTGATACCTAAAACAGGGAGAGAAAAAGTAGTGAAAGAAAACTAAAGACCAATATGCCTAATGAATATTTATGGAAAAATTTAAATAAAATATTTATCAAGTAGGCTACAACAATATATTGGAAATATTATCCACTACCATCAGGCCAGATTTCTACCAGAAATGCCTACCAGATTCAGCAAGCATGTTAAAATATAAATAATAAAAATATATGCATAGACTTTTGACAAAATCCAACATGCGTTTCTATTAAAAACTCTAGACATCATGGGAATGAATGTATTTATTCAGCTCTAACATCTCTGCTGACCTCCCAGTCTCACACCTCTGACTGCCTATTGGATATCTTGAATTGGATGCTTCACTGACATCTTAAAGTCAACATGTCCAAAACTGAACTTGGTATCTTTCACTCTATCCCCTCCCTTCTTCTTAACTTCTCTACTACTGTCAAGGGTACCACCACCTTTCCAATCATCCAGGCTCAAAAGCCAAGTATCATCCTTTACTCCTCAATCTGGTACTCACCACATCCCTATATCCCATCCATTGCCCAGTCCTGTCACTTCTACCTTTACAACCTCTTTCTTATGTTCCACCTTGCTCCACCCCACCACTCTTTGACACTGCCACCACTCTGTTGAAGGCCCTCATCACTTAACATCTGAACAACTGCAACACAGCCTTCCTACCTGAAATCTCTCCCCACTCCAGTCCATCTCCCATTCAGCTATCAAAGTCATCTTCCTAAACTGCAGTGACCATGTCACCCTCCACCCCCACAGCAAAATACAGTGGCTCCTTATCCCCTCTCAGATCAAATATAAAATCTTCCAGCCTTGAAATTCTTCACAACCTGACCCTTACATCCAATCTTTCCTGTTTTCTTAAACCTTATCCACCTTTACATAATCTTTGATCCAATGACATTGACTTCCTTACTATTTCTCATAAAAAATACTTCATCTCCCAACTCCAGGTCTTTTTTTTTTAACTGGCTATCTCCCAGGCATGAAATTCTTTCCTTCCTCTTCTCTACCTCCTGGCTGTTCTGACTTCCTTCACATCCCAGTATTGAGTAGGAAGCCTTGCCAATCCTTCCTTCTCTGATTATTTCAAATTTATCCTGTATATATCTTGTTTGTACAAAGAATTTCCATGCTGTTTCCCCCATTAGACCGTAGGCTCCTTGGGAGCAGAGACTGTCTTTGGCTTTTCTTTAAATCCCCAGCATTTAATATGATGACTGGTACATAGCAGGCACTTAATCTATGTTTATCATCTGACTTCTTAATATAATAAAAACCACTGAATCCAAGAATAAACATTGTAGGTAATGGAAAAATATAATTCAAAGGTCTTTCAAATAAGATCAAGGGTAAAGCAAAGATGGGCAGCTAGGTGGTACAGTGGATAGAGTGCTGGGCCTGGCATCAGGATGACTCATCCTTCTGAGTTCAAATCTGGCCTCGACATTTATTAGCTGTGGGATGATAGGCAAGTCACTTAATTTTGTTTTTCTCAGTTTCCTCAAACCACTCCAGTATCTTTGCCAAGAAAACCCCCAAATGGGGTCACAAAGAGTCAGACACTACTGAAAAAACTACTGAACAAAAAGAAGGATGCCTAATATCACCATTACTTTATAATCTAGTGATGGAAATATCAGGTAAACAATAAGACGATAAAAAGAAACTGAAGGAATAAGTATAGGCAAAGAAAAATTAAATTCAAAACTTTTGTCAATGATATGATGGTGCACTTAGAAAACTCTAGAGTCAACTAACAATTACTTAACATGATAACTTCGAAAAAGCTGTACGACAGAATGAATGAAAACAAACCATCAACATTCCTCTGTATAAGCAACAAATCCTAGCAAAAGAGCTAGAAATAAAAATTCAATTCAAAATAATTACATAAGCTTTAAGATATTGGGGAATATATCTATGAAGATTTGCACAGATACTATGTGAATCAAACTATAAGATATCATTTGTAGGAGTAAAGACAAACCCAAATAATTGGAAAAACACTAACTGCTCGTGGATAGGTTGAGCCAATATGATAAAAATCACACTACAACCTAAATAAATTTACATACATACTTATATATAAACTTACTATAAAAATAAAATTTCTGAAAAAAAATTCATAAAAGCAAAAGAAGGTCAAGAATAATAAAGAAAAGCAATGATACGGAAGGAGGCCGATCAGGCCAGACCCCAAACTACATTACAAAGCTGTAGTCATTAAAAGGAGGAGACACAATTTTTTAATGTAATGGAATATTATACCATAAGAAGTCATGAAATGGACAATTTCAGGGGACATTGGGAAAACCTCTATGAACTGATGATCTATAGTGAAGACAGTAAAAATAGAATAATTAATATAATGATAACATCATAGAGAAAAAACCTTTGACAGGCTTTAGAACTCTGATTACGGCCATGACAAATCAAAGGAATGAGGATAAAACAACCTACTAACCTCCTGACAGAGAGATTATGAACTTAAAATGCAAAAATACATCTTCAGACACGGCTAATGTAAGATTTTGTTTTGCTTGACTATAAACTGTATTCAGGGACTGTCGGATCTATTTACTTAGACCTAACCTCTCCCCTGACTTCCTAAACATGTCCAAAATAGAACTTACTGTATTTTCCCCAAAACACTCCCCTCTTTCTAATTTCTCTGTTACCTTTGAGGATACCACCATCCTCCCAGTCATGCAGGCTTAAAACCTAGATGTCACCTTCAATTCCTCACTCTCCCACTAACCACCCCTCCCTCCCTCCATATCCAATCCATTGCCAAGTCCTGCCGATTCTACCCTCTCAACACTTTCTACACCCCCCTTCTCTTCTCTGACACTGCCACCACTCTGGTGTAGGTCCTTGTCATCTTCCATCTGGACTACTGCAATACTGCCTTCTAGACTAGCCTCCCTGCCTCAAAACCCTCCCCACTCCAGTCCATCAAAGTAATCTTCCTAAAGTACAGGCCTGGCTATATCATACCACTACTCAAATTATCCCTTAAACTTAATTCAGTTCAATCACTGACTAATTCATTTAGCCTTCACAAACTGGTATAATTCTAGATTTGGAAAGGACTTCTGTGGTCATCTAGTCCAATTCCTAACCACTCTAATATATACCCAACAAGGAGTGATGCAGCCTCTACTTAAAGATCTTCAATGAAGGGCAGCCTACCATCTCTTGAGAATGCCCATTCTACAGTAATTGTTCTTGACATCAGGTCTAAATTTAGTCCTTCAAAACTTTCACTTCTTCTAGGATCTGCCCTCAAGGATCAAACAATTCAAATCTAATTCCTCTTCCATTCACAGATCTTCAAGAACTTTAAATATTCAACAGATACTTGTTGGAAGTCTGTTATATGCCAGGCACTGTGCTAGATACTGTGAAGATCATAAAGGTGAAAAAGGAATGGAACCTGCCCCCAAGGAGCTTACACACTTCTGTTTGGTAGTGGTTGTGGTTGTTGCTTTTAAACAAAGTAACGTACCAAAGCAATGAACAGAGGGGCCTTGTGGACTTCTAGCAACATGATTCTAGGTTACGGTAATATCCGGAAACTTTCTTATTAAGTAACAATTAGTTTGCAAGTGAAAACAAAAATATACTATCCCTGAACCAATACTGACTTATATTTTAAAACTTAGGTAGATTTAAAAATAGATTTCATATTTTGCAAATGAAGGTGTAGGATTAAACAACTGAAAATGAACTTGAACTGCCGTGCACATTAAAATGAGTATTTCTACGAATAGAATCACCATGACTTCTTCTGTATGTTGAAGAGCATTCACTTTAGTGTTTGAAGCATAAAGGGGAAGAAAATGAGAAAAAAACCCTAACGTTTTAAGAGAGATACCATCCCTGAGAGGGAGGGCATTTAACACCAAGAACAAGAGAATGGATATTGTATTTAGAAACTAAACTAGAGTACTTTTCTCCTGTTAGAAACAATGTATCAGTAGAGCATACATGAGCCATATGGAGCTCATCACGAAAATACTATTAATACAGATGAAAAGCTGAAATTGGATTGTAAATCACTTATTACTCTGGCAAAATTCAAATCAGTCTGAGCTACTATACAATACTGTTTCTACTCAGCTAAAGACTACTTAAAAACAAAATGATGTTGTCTTTGTACCATCCAACATTATACAATAGTCCTGATTCATTGAGAAGCCTTGTAATTAACTCCCAACTAGCACTCAATGGAACTATAAAGCCTTTTTACCCCTCAAACCTACACTTCCTCCTCACCCCCACCAAATGTTTATAAGGAAACATTCTCCTAAAATTATCAAACTGGTAGGTTAAAGTGGAGCTTGATCTTTAAATGAAATATAAATGGTCTCTTCCTTTGTATTTTAATAAAGGTCCTTTGAGGAACCTCTCCTACTTTGCAGAGATTGAGGAACTATGGTGTGAAATCCTGCATTTACTCTCAAACACAACTGATGTGTTACTTAGTTTACTAAACTGCATTTTTCTTTCTTTGTGATTATTAAGAAGGCTCTAAAGGATTGAAAGGAAAGAGTTACATTTGAAAGGTAAATGAAAATAGTTTAAAGAAATACTCTTCAAATTATAAATCACATGGACAGGAAAGACGGTTAGAAGTGGCAATTGGAAGAGAAACATTCCTTGTAAAAAATGGAGTATGAAGATTCTCAAACTACTTTGGATCTTCTTCCCTTAAACTCTCAAGAAAAACAGAAGAAAGGGGCAGCTAGGTGGCACAGTGAATACAGCACTGGCCCTGGAGTCAGGAGGATACAAGTTCAAATCCAACCTCAGACACTTAACACTTCCTAGCCCTGTAACCTTGGAGCAAGTCACTTAACCCTAATTGCCCTGCCTTCCCCCCTCCAAAAGATTAAAAAAAAAAGGCAAGAGACACTTATGGAGGAATTTTCCAGACAATGCTTATCCGATCACCCTAGACAAAAGAAGTTGAAGTAAAATACATAACACATGTTGGAGAAGAAATACTTGTATTAAAATTGGCAAAAGGAAAGCTGATTTTTTTTTCTTTCTTCCAAGGGAATCACAGAGTAGAGCTGTAGTCACAGCAGTACCTGAAAAAATTATTAAGGTACTTGGTTCTAATGCTGTAAAACATCACTCATAGAGAGTTCTGCTGCTTTTCTTACAATACCATGAGCCCACACACCTGATTATTTCCCAGACCAGTAAAGGGAACAACAAATTAGTACTTTCTACTCATGTATCCTCCTTTAAAAATACGGGATCAAAATGCCTATAAGAGATCTTCTCTTTTATTTTATTTTTGGAGGCAATCAAGATTAAGTGACTTGCACAGGGTTACACAGATAGTGTCTGAGGCTGGATTTGAACTCTCGTCTTCCTAACTCCAAAGCAGGTGCTCTAGCCACTATAGTGCCTCAATGCCCCAGAGATGCTTCTCTTTTAATGGGGAAAGCAGGTTAAAATTGTCTTAAAGAAAATACAGAACAAATTTTTATTGTATGACATAAACTACAAAAGCAAGCTGTATAATTTTCAGCCATAGCAACATGTCTGCAATACCATTTGCTGCTAAAGGTTAAGGAAAACACCCATTTTTAAAGCTTTCCCACAATTTTAAGGGATACAATGTCTCAAATAAAATATTTTTTGGTATAATAAGCACTTCGTAACACTTTTTACTTTGATTTAACTACTGTCCCACCTAAAACATAGGAATTAACTAAATAATTACTTCTTCCTAAAATAAACCTAGGAAAATAAAGGATTTTGTTCTGATTTACTTAATAAGCATGCATGAAGTGACTACTACCTCCCATGCACAGTTATATAGGCACATGGGTACATAAACACCAGAATAAAATAATCTGTCTTCAATGGGCTTGTGTTTTATCAGTGGAAACAATATATATACCATCAGTAAATATAAAATATAAATAAATTAAATAACAAGGAAATGTGGAAAAAAGTTTTATTACATTGTTCAGAAAACTTGTTAATTATTATATTGTTTAAGTCTAACTCTCTGTGATTAGAGATTGATTGAGCCCAGAGTGTTGCCCAAACCTCAGTAACTTTTCAGGAATACTAGAGAAAGTGATAAGGAATGCTGGGCTCCCTCATACTGGAACCACCTCTAACCCGACGTTTTGGGTCCATTCTAGCTGATATTTTGGAACCCCTGTATTTGGGCTTTGCCCAAATTATACTGAATGTTTATATTTACAGATATCCACCTCAATCTACCTTGCTCTAAAATTGACCTTTCTAGCAGTTCTTGTGCAGATCTCCTTGTCTAAATCCTATATAACGTAAACCTTCCAGAGCTTGGACAAGAAGGAGCCACACCTTCTTTCTGACCTAATAAGTTTCTTCCTAAAACTACTTCAGATTTTGGGGTTTATTCTCATGAATGACAGTCATTTGGGAGGGGAAAGGCCCAGTAGCTGGGGGGTATCAGAAAAAACCTCATGCAGAAAGTGGCCCTTGACTTGGGTTCTCAAGGAAGCTAGGGATTTTTAAAGACTCAGAGGCGTGGAGGGAGTGCATTTCAAGAATGAGAACAACCTGTGCAAAAATGCAGCTAAGAGATGGAAAATAGCACATGAAGAGCAGAAAGAAGGTTAGTTTGGCTTTGCGATATACGTCAAGAATGGCATCATAAATTTGGAAAGGTAGGCTAGTACTAGAAAAAGAAGGATTTTAGTGGGAAAATGGAGTTTCTATTTTAGGAAGAACATAAGAGGGAAAATGGTGGGGGGCAGAGCCAAGATAGTGGCATAGAAGCAGGAAAACTCCGTGGCTCCCCCTATAATCACTTCAAATATCTATAAAATATGACTCTAAACAAATTTTAGAGCTACAGAATCCACAAAGTGACAGAGAAACAAATTTCCTGCTGAAGGAAGCCCAGCAGGCTAGCAGGAAAAGTTTATCACAACATGCTGGGAGCCAAGCCCAGCTCCACCTGAGCCTGTGGGTTTTAGCCCCAGGGTGGCCTTGATCAGCAGCTGCAAGGGACTTCAGGAGAGTGGATCACCAGCAGCAGTGGCAGTTTCCAGAATTATCAACGCATAAATGCCAAAGAAAAAGTGAGGGGTCAGTGTAGAACTCTGTTGGAACTGTAGGGGCAGGGGAACTGAGGAGCAGGTCTGGCCCCTACGCCCAGAGCTAGACATGGCAGAGGTGCAGCGGCCCTGCAGAGCTTCTGGCCTGCAGATCATAAGGGGG
The DNA here is from genome assembly GCA_028627135.1 of Pseudochirops cupreus. Classification (NCBI taxonomy): domain Eukaryota; kingdom Metazoa; phylum Chordata; class Mammalia; order Diprotodontia; family Pseudocheiridae; genus Pseudochirops; species Pseudochirops cupreus. The sequence continues at coordinate 31,654,064 of CM053583.1, read as the reverse complement.
GGCCATGTAGTAGAGTAGATTTTCAAGGGTCCCCCAGCCCCATTAAGGAAATGCTCCCCTCTTCTATGAGGTCACTAGACAGATATGCAGGAGTATAATCTTGTTTGTTGATGTCTCCATTGGTCCTATGAATAACTAAGGAAAACTCAAGGTAGTTAATTAGCAAGTCTTGTTTGTGACTCCCTGTTTATTTGTGCCTCTGGACCTGGTCCTAGGATGAAGTCTTAATGAATAACTAGCCTTAGGCTGGGGTGGGGAGTGGTTGTGACCAAAGGAGGATCCTTGCATTCTGGTTATGTAAGAATTTCTGCTATAGGGAATATAAGCCTTATGATTTTCTTGTATCTTGGCTCTGTATGAAATGGTTCTGTAATAAACAGACTATCGAATACATACAAAGGCTTAGAATATGATGTTCCAGAGGTCAAAGGAGCTAGGATTAAAACCAAGAATCACCTACCTAGCAAAACTGAG
>CM053583.1:31638051-31653090 GCA_028627135.1 Pseudochirops cupreus | reverse complement strand
AATACCAGCATCACAGCCATGCCTCCTCAGTCCTTGGCAGTTCTGGGTGGCAGTTCCAACGGGCTCTTAGCTGTCTTTCTCTCAGCAACTCAGGCTCCAAGATACTGGATACTGCTCTCCCAAAGTCCTTCTGGCCTTCTCTAGGCTTGGGCCTCTATCCCAATTCATGGTTCCTCCCAGTTCAGCCCTCTCTCTTCCCATAAACAAGTCCATCCCACAAGTAGGATTCACAAGCTCTGGGTTTTAACATTCAACCCCCAAACCAGGCAAATACAGGAGCATCTCCAAATTCTACTACCAATACACTCTCCCAGACTCTAAACTCCTTGAGACCAAAACCAACATTTTATCTAATCCTTTGTAGCTTCCTGTTACAATTACAGACACAGGTACTTTAAAACAAAACAAAAAAAAAGTTTATCAGTTGACTGAAAGTAGTCTAAACTCTTCTGTTCAGGATCTAAATACTTTTATATATATGTATATATATATGTATAATGTGCTCTATACTACAGATAAATAATAGAATACAAACATATACAAATTAGTTAACTATAAGGTATGGGGAGGGAAGATTCAGCAGTTGAAGGGAGTCGGGAAAGACCTTATGAAGAAGATGGTGCTTGACCTGCCTTCCTTCATTCTTTGATCCAGTAAAACTACTAGTCTCTTCTCTATTCCTCCCACATTGCGTGGCAGATCCCATTTCCCATCTCAATGCCTTTGCAGTGGCTGATTTCCTGTGGAACTCCCTTTTCAACTCTAAAATCTCTTCTGCCTTCAAGACACACCTAATGCACTCCGTTTTACATATAAGCCTTTCCTGATCTCCCCAAATGTTAGTCCCCTCCCTCCCTGACCTGTATTCAATTTAACTTTTTTTGGTTTGTTATACATACACACAAGTTATTACTCTCAACAAAATGTAATCTCCTTGAAAGCAGACACTACTTCTTTCTTGTGTTTGTTATCTTTAACACATAGCACATTAGCATTTAAGAAATGGTTCTAGTTTGATTGTTGATTGATGACATCACGGTCAGTTCTTTTAGAATTGGTTATATCACCAACCTTTGAAAGAAAAACAATAATACTAGTTTCAGCAGAAAATGAAAAGATGAATTATCAACATTTATATAGCGCTTTACTTTTAACAACCCATGAGATATAGTACATATTTCATAGAATTACACCCATTTCAAACATATGCAAACTAAAGTTCAATGAGTAAAAACAACTTAACTGTCAGAAAAAGGATTCAAACTCAGGTCTTCTAAGCCTAGTAGTCTTTTGTTTATACCCAGTTTAAAGGATTTTAAATTTGGGATACAGCATATATTGTTACTGCCACTGTTAATTATGATTTAAATTAGGTAGTGGATCTTAAAAACCCTCAGTTCTCTACTATATTAGAAGATAAGACTTTTAACTTCACATAGTTAAGCTCTTCCTAATAATATTTAGAATTTGTTTGCTTTTGCAATACTATTGCAGTATTACTTTTAAAATATAAACAAAACTGAAGCAGGAACATGGGATGTTGGATAAAACACTGAACTTGGTGTCAGCAGACTGGGTTCAAATCCCAGCTCAGGTACCTCTAGGAAGAGTGACTATGGTCACGGTCTATAACCTCTATGTGTTTCAGCTTCCTTATATAAAAAATGGAGATTAAAAATAACTGTACTATCCATTTCACAGTGGTGTTTTATGAAAGTGCTTTGCAAAACTTAGAATGTTGTGTAAACATGAATTAGTATTATTCTGTGCTACTGAGAGTCATGGTAGATGGGTGAGTGGATATAAGATCCAGGAAGCCCCTCGTCCAAGTCCCACCCAGACACACAACTCTGAGACAAGGCCCAAGTCCCTTCCCGTCCTTCCCTATGCAACTCCATAATACTCAAAACTTGTAGAGAAGGTGTGCCTTGCATTGGCAAAGAGAGCTTCCTCAATAGGGAATCAGTTTCCTGGCCCTATGCCAATGAAATCATAGGTCTGGTCTCTATCCCATTCTATATAAGTATTAGAATTACACATATAACAATTCAACCCTTGAAAAGCAACAGCAAATAAAGAACAAGAAAAAGAAAAAGAACTGTCTGATCATGAGTAAGATTTTGTTTTACACTGTAGAAAATAATTCAACGACAAATATACATACCATAAAAACAACTGAACAAAGCTAATTGAACCTCTATAACTAACAGTGGAATTGAAGTAGGGAGTCATGGAAAACCAAATTATTATGATACATATCTAACAAATAATGAAGAAAACTGAAAATCAGTGTGATTTCATCCTTATTCTTAACTTTCTTTTTTTGCTTCATGAGAAAATGACTGTCCAATCAGAATTGCCACTCATTCAAAAAAAAATTTCTAAATAATACTTCTGAAGATTTTGTGTCAGATTCATATACTTAGTAAATTCAGTAGAAGTAATCATAGGTTCTAAGCATTATTCAACAAAGAAGTATCCTTAAATTCAAGTTTCAAAGCAGGTATGAATCTATATAATTTGACAATCTCAAGCATCTTGTCTAAATGAAAGTAGGCCTAGAATACAAAACACGATTTCTGCAAAAATGCTGTATAATGTTTTTGGTATTATAAAACATTAAAATAAAGTCTATAAGGATTGGATTAGTCTGTGAGGTCCTTTCTAACTATAAGATTCTGTGATAAGATAATAATTATAGGCTATAAATATTTAGTAAAATGAAAGGATTTCAGGTTTAAAAAAAAACACCCAAATATTATTTTTATGTTATAAAAATGGTTTTCTAATTCCTTCCCATTATATCCTCTATTAACAAATCCTTTAATGAAATAAAAGATTTAAACAGTAAACATAGAAAAACTACGAACCATTGTAAAACCCTGAACATTTGTCTATTCAATTTCAGGAACTATCAATCGGGAATTACAAATACATAAGACTTATTCACATTAATAAATACCAAAGTTTGTACTACCCCTGTCTTTTCCCTCTCCCATCTATCACCAACATGATCTCAACATATGCAATAATACTTAGGATTTCAAATCATGGAAGAGTTACTTTTTCACAATTATTGCTCTACAATAATTACCTGAAACAATCTCAAGACTAATGTTAAGTTATGGTAGAAAAACAAAATTTAAATTAGTAAGGTCATTTCATTATTTCCTGGTGTTTAAAATTTCTATAAATTCTTTCCTTTTTATGGTTACAAGTATTAGAAAAAAAAAACTTTCTAAACATCAATAGATGAGTGCAATGATATTCAGTCTAAGTTAATCCCCAGACATCCAAATCCATGAATAAAAATTCATCAGTTTTAAATACACTGAGCCTATTAAGCAAGAACAAAAGCATATGCACAAAAGAGCTTTTAATATATTTCAAAGCCCACAAGAGCCATGGTCTCATTAAAATTATAAATTACACAAACATGGAATGAAGATTCAAACTGCAGTGCAGCTAAGCAGATTACAGAAAACCCCGCGTTCCATATGATAACACACCATGGCCCTCCCAGATGGGGGCTTGGAACAAAAAGGCCATCACCACAGCTAGGGAAAACCTCCTTGTGATCTCTGGTTTCTGTTCAGCAGATGACAGCCAAATAATATGTTGATTATTCTGTTTGTGCTGCTAAGCTTGTAAGATGGAATAAAAGCGATATGATCTATTGTGAACCTGATGCTAATGTGTTGCTCCACTCATAAATAATATACTGAATTTATTTTGAAACTATCTTTTATCTGATTTTCAGTTTTTAAATGCATGAACTAAAATAAAAGCCAGCATAAAATCTTGTTATTTAATTTGATGTTTTAAGTCAAAAATGCTGCTGACATAATAATAGGTGAGGAAATCTAAGTACTTAGTACAAAGTCACACAATCACCTCTTTCAATTTATGCATAGTGACAAGACACCAAAATCACCTGAAATGAGGAAATTATTCAAATGATAAAATTTAAATGTAAAAAATAAATGTATACAGTGACAGACAATGTAAATCATATATGCGACTAAGACTGATGATAAACAAAATGCCAAAACAAAACCACTTCTGTACATGGCCAAGCAAACAACAGATTACAATATTCTACTGTAAGAACATTATGATCTTCATTAGATCTGAAAATATAAAAATGAGTGCTATTAATATATATGGTTATATACAAATGGATGGGCATGCTCAAAAGTATTTAAAAACAAACTTAAAACTAATTTTAAAGCTAGTAAAATTCTCAAATATTCACATTCTTTTAGTAACAGTTTTATAAACTTGTTTTAAGAAGATTGGGGTTTATTTGTAAATTTCATTCAGTTTAGGAAATTCTCATAAAAACAGAACAGTTCAAATGAACTTTGCCTGGTAGAAGCCATTGAAAACACTGAACAGATGCATATTTGAAAAGATTATACGTTTCCTAAGTTGAGATCTTTCTATTCTAATGCTGCTAAAAATATTATGTCATTAAGTTATTTTAGAAAATCCTCTTTGACTAACCTTTTCCTCCACAGCAGACAGGACAGACTGGTGACCAATGAAGGGATGAAGGTGAGCGTGAGTCACTAATGCACCAGTTTCACAGTATCTAAAGGTGGGTCTCAGGAATCATCAGTATTTTCCTCATGAACCTACTAATCAATTTCTTTTCTATAATATTGCATTTGAAAGATAACCTGAAAGAATGTTGGCCTCAGAGTCCAAGAGATTGGTTTGAATTATACCTTGGCACCACATGTGATCATAATCAAGTCACCAAACCTCTCAGAGTCTCAGTTTTCTCAGCTATAAAATGAAATGTAATATGTATATAAGTACACAAGGAAAACATTTTATACTCCTTAAAGACCAACAACAATATGGGTAGTTATTACTTGAGGAAATTTACTTACAGAACTTAAATTTGAGTCAGCTTTCAGATGGTGGAATAAAAAAAAAGAGTACAGAATGATTGAATATGAATAGGTCAGTAAAACATGTTCAGATGCTAAAAGTATTTTTTAAAAGAAAAATGACAGCAATTGCTTTTATACTATCTATAGTTTTCCTAACAATTTTACAACACACACACACACACACACACACACACACACACACACACACACACACACACACACACACACACACACACACACACACACACACACACACACACACTGACCAGGAAAAGAAAAATTTGTTCCTTAAGGTAAACATTTGTTAAATTGGATGAAATTTTCTGATAAATGGTATAATAATACCTTGCAGTCTTATCCTTAGTTGTTTATATGCTAAAGTTATTATATTATCTATAATCATGGTTTTATACTACCAAGAGATACTAAAATAAACTTGGAGGAATGACATTAGGAAGAAATCGATAACATAGTAAATGGTTATTTTACTCATCATAAAATCTGGATAAACTCTGTAATATCTAATTCAAATACAGTGAATCTAGGTAATAAAATCTTTACTTTAAAAAAAATCTAGTATGGGGGCTCGCAGCACTAATTCCAGTTACACCAAGAAGGGTTAGTAGGGTAATGGATCTCTGGAACTCAGGAGTTCTGAGCTTTCGTTGTTCTTGTTGTTCAGTCATGTCCAACTCTCTGTGACCCCATTTGGGGTTTTCTTGGCAGAGATCCTGGGGTGGTTTGCCATTTCCTTCTCCAGCTCATTTTACAGATGAGGAAATTTAGGCAAACAGTTGAAGTGACTTGTCCAGGGCCACACAGTTAGTCAGTGTCTAAGACCTGATTTGAACTCAGGAAGATGAGTCTTCCTGACTCCAAGTCTATCAGAGTCTACTCCATCTATTGCACCAAGTGAGCTAAACTTAAAAGTTGCCCCACACAAAGTTCAGCATCAACATGGTGAGCCCTTAGGAGGCCACCAAGCTGCCCAGGTAGGGAAAGCTCGTCCAGACTGGAACAGAGCAGGTCAAAAGTTCTGTGCCTATCAGGTTGGGCTGAGTGAGATAGAGAGACCAAAGTTTTAAAAAACAAGAACAAAAACTGTAACTAAGGGTTTAGAAAATGTAAGAAGAGAATACAGTGTTCTCTTTACACCTGAAAAATATTTATTTATATGTTAATTTAAAAAAAAAACACACTTTACTTTATTAAAGCATCCAAACATTTTCCCCCTGGGAAAATTCTCACCAATTTCCCTGAGGCCCAATGGAAAAAACAATCTTTATAATGAGACAATATGATCAATGATGTTTATGTTGGCCCAGGTATAGCACACTTCCTTTTCCAACTCTGGTTGTGAACGAGTACCAACAGGTTTTTTGTTTTTTAATTTCATGTTCAGGCTTTATAGGAAGTGAGACAACAAATGGATTTCACCGTATTCAATCACAAAATAGCTAACATCAAATTCAGTGAACTAAATGTCTATCAATTTAAGACGTAATTCAGAAATGCTTTGTTTCTCTTATTTGTCTTCAGTGCCAACTAAGCTAACAGTGAAATTTTACATTTCTAAGTTCTACTCCCAGATTGTTTAATGATAGGTGAGCTATTAAAAGAACTTGCATCTGGTAATGTGAATAAAAGCTAATAATATCTATTTCCATAAAGTCAGATATTTGGTGTTCTAAAAGAAGGGGCCCATAGTATATTCAATTAATTTTTGGATGGAGATATTGCGACACTCCACTAATCTGAAGTCAGACTTCTGACCTTAAGCATCTGAAATATCAGTGTTAGCCTGGAAATTTGTGCAAAGGGTCCTTCAAATGATTAACAGTTATCACAAAGCTTAAGGCCATGACTCCAAGGTAGATGTATAGCAATTTTCCTTCCTCACATTGTGTAAAATCAGACAGAAGACTAGGTCATAGCAGGATACAATAAAAGCAAAAATAAGTGACATCTAATAATAAATAGGAAAAAAATTTCCTAAAGGACAAGAGAAAAACTACAGAATCATTTAGTAGAGGAGAAAACAGTTCTAAACATCTCAAGAGACCAGTAAAAGTTCATCACCAATGACTACCACTACCTCTCAGTGACTATTACTGGTAGCCTTGAATTAGCAAAAATGTGCTACAGTATATTTAGTGCAGTACTTTATCGAAGGGCAAATGGAAAAATACATTTTAGAAAGAGTCCAATCAAAAATGATTAAATAAAAGGTAAAAAATTAAGATTCAGTTTTAAAAATTCATAGAGGATCTTATTTCTCAACAATTCAAAATTAATGAGATGCTAACAACTCATAGGATATTATTACTACATACTGGTCTCATATCAATATGCTGAACAACAACATTCTGAAGCTATTTCCCTTACGCTGGAAAGAGTTTTAAAAAAAGAGTGCCCACATATAACGGTACCTTCCTTTAAGTGTGACAAACTCTTAAAGAGTTGAATTGTGTCATTGTGAGTATAATCCTCCTAGAGGGCTTTAATCATGTTACAACACCATCAAAAACACATTAGACTGATGATCTAAGTAACTCTGTTAATAGCAATTCATTCTTATTTCAGAATTTTCAACTATATTTTCATATATCTTTATTAAATGAACTGTTTAAATGGCAACTTTCTTGTATGATAAAATTTGATTTTAAAATTCAAAAATATGAAATCTTATTCTGAGTAGTGCCATGTAGAAGAAATCAGGCAATGGAATAAACTAAGTATTTGTTATATTAAGCCCTTATTTGAAAAGTTTAATTATTCATATCTTATTAAATAGCCGGATCATAAGACTGGAAAAACCTTTAAAAGTACATCATTCATGAAAGACTATAACCAAACCACCAAAGAACACATTCATGTACCCTAATCTTAAAGATTTAAGGAAGAGAAAGTCGTATTTGCTTTCTTTGTAATCTTTTCCAGTATTCAACAACTGTTGTGATCAGGAAATATTTCTTAAGAAATCTCTTACAGTAGTTCAAACCTATTTCAAATGTCATTAAAAACAAATACTAAGCTATATAAGGAAAAGATGTTATGCAGATTTTAATATAAAAATAATTCTTAGTTAAAAAAGAAGAAAATACAGGAACTTTTCTCAAATAATAACTACCACATATTTTCATTAACAGAGAAAGACCCATCCTCCTTTTGCTCAAAACCAGTTTTCTTTTTGTGTTATATATTTAAAATTTTCAAAACAGTATGTATTTAATTTCTGAATTAAGGAAATAAAGTATCAGGTCCTGTTCCCTAAAGTTCTCATTTAGAATGCCAAACCATGCCTTATTATCTATGAAGAAAAGAGCAAATCTTGAAGGAAAAAAAAAAGTAACTGAAATCTAGCTAGACTCTTGTTTATTTTATTTACTTTTGCTTCTTTCATTAAAAAAAATCAATATAATAAAGTTATTTTCAGATAATTTATTACACAAAATTGCCCTCACATTAGTATTTCCAGTCAGTTAGGAGTTTTTACAAAGGCTAGACTGTATTCACATGGTATTTTTGCTGCTCAAAATGGGTGGAAAAACACTTTCAAAAGGAGCAGCTTTATACATTTTAAGTGAGTTTAGGACATGGGAAAACAATGTAAGAGTGTGGCAGGTCAGCAACAGACACTACATTTGTTCTCCAACCCATACTCACTTTATGTAAATACAGTTCACTGCACACAGTAGACAACATGATAGCCAAATTATAGGGTGGACATATAAAACAAGCCCCATTTAAAGTCATACTGCATTAAATGGAACACAGGATATCTCATTCAAAATAGGTCCCATTAAAGTAGAAATTCATTATTGCGAGCCCTTTTGAAAATGTCTACCCTGGATAGACACAAAGCAGAGAGGCCTGAAACTATTTTAGGGAGAGCTAATCCCAAATGTGCATATATTCAGAAACACAGGAAACCCAAGACGTACACTACAGCTTTCAATGTATGTATTCTGTTTTGGGATATTTTTCATAATATGGCCTATGAAATTCAAAGGTTAGCGTTCTCTACTGCCTGATCATCATCATCACCACCACCACCACCCACCAAAATATTTATGCCAACATATTAACAACAGCAGTGGAGCACCATAATGATTACAGGGTGGCACCTGTTTTCTACTGATCTTTTTATGACTGGGGCTAAGGACCATAAAAATTTGTCCAGCTGGTTAAATATTTGTCCATAAAATGCCAGTTCTCACTTCAGGGAATGCCTTAATGTCCAGTAGGGTGCAGTATTATAGCATCAACAAAATCTAAAGGGAACATGGAATCAATTAACAAGGGAAGAATTATATGATGCCACAAATGGGAAAGTAAAAGGTACTCTCTTACCTTCCTACTCCTAAAGCCAGCTCTATAATACATTCAGTTCTTGTGGTGGTATCTCTAGAATACCGCATGCTAAAGTTTTCTCAAAACACAGGTGGGCAATCCATAATTTCAGGAAATCTAAAACAGGGAAATAAGATTATAATAAAATTAATTATGCAGTAAATAAGCTATTTTTGCCTGCAGAGCAGAGCCAATACATAACATTGCTAAAAATCTACAGAAAACATTGATATGCATTCCCCACTCTACCCCTTCACTGCTTATCAGGGCAGCATGTGAGGATTTTGTGTTGATAGTACCCTAGAAATATGTATGAGCAAATAAAAATATGAGTAACCTTGCAGGGAAAGGGACTTCCTGATGGAACTGAAGAAACCTCCAATGGAGTAATGTCTCCAGGATACCACTATAGAGTTTCAGCTGAGTGATGTGTAAATAAGATTACAAATTTTAGATAAGAGATAACATATGGGATAAACTGTGGATAAAAAAAATCTGTATTAAAAATACTGTATCTGTGAGACAGTTTTCCCAAAGAAAGAACAATCTGAATATAGCTATTACATTTACAAATAATATTCCTTCCCGGAAAGGCCAGTTATCAACAAGCTAAAATAACTGTTTGGCCTTACTGAACACTTGTAAACAGTAAAGTCCGATATAATGATAAAGTAGTGGTAGTTGTTGGTTCCACAATGGTAGCAATAATAACAATAACTGTTATTCCCCCCAAAAGATTCCATACCTAATGAAGGTTCAAATGTCAATTACACACCTTAGTAGCAAATGTGTCATCTTGGATAAATCGCCTAATAAATTTACCACTGTGTGGTTATTTCAAAAGGCCAGTGCGTAGTAATCAGTGAAATGGGAATAATATCTGTCCCATTCTACTCCCAGGGTTGTCATGAGGACCAAATGAGATGACAGATGTGAAAACATTTTTAAAATTATAAAATATTATAAAAAACACAAAGTAATAACGACTACTGTCATTAACAAAATATGTCATTGCCACCACAATGGTGAATTACTTATTAACATATTGATTATAATTATGGTCACAATGGTCATTCTGTGTATTAATGCCACTAGTTATCACTAAAATGATAAAGATGGTTCTGAGTAGGCTTTTCTACTTGTGAGATCTTATAGTCATAAAGGGCTTCCATATCTGACTTTCACAATAACTCTGTGATAACACTGAAGCAGGCACGGTGATTCCCATTTTATGGAAGAAGAGATTTCATTTGAGAAAATGTATTTGCCCAAAATCAGCCCTCACACATCAGTGTTTCAGAAACTTTTCAGAAAAATCCTATAGTTAGGTAACTAGTTCAATAGGATGGGTCAACACAAAGCTCTACCTGAAAGGAGAAAAACAACTTTTTTCTATATTGGAGAGGCAGGTGTCCCCGTGGTTAGCATGCCAGGCCTAGAGTCAGGTAGGTCAGAGTTCAAATCTGGTCTCAGTTACTTCTGGCCTTTGGCAAGTTACTTAGCCCGTCTGTCTGAGCTTCCTCATCTATGAAACAGGTACGGTAACAACAGCTATGTCCTGGTGCTATTGTGAGGATCATAGGAAATGATATTCTGTAAAGCACTTCACGTGATGCCCGCACGTAGGAGACACTATAGAAATACTAGCTGCCATTGCTGCTATTAACAGAAATCTTTAACCTTGCATTTGTGACCTTGTTTTTAAGAAGGATTTTTATGGCAGTATCGTATTGTAACTGGTTTCCTTTGTGAAAGAAATCTTTTATTTTACGTATTGTAAAACACTATTATTAGAAGAGTCTGCTGACTTCCTCAAACTATCAAAGGAGTCCACGTCACACAAAAATGTGAAGAACTTTGGACCTGTAAGATGGTCCACAATGGTTGAGCAGATTAGATTGGTTAGTCCTCAAAGAGGACCAAGACGACATCACTTATGTTGGGGTCAAGATGCAATGTGTCTGATTGTGGTTGATTAGATCAATACAAGTCTGGAAGGCTCTACTACAGGTCTGGCACAAATAGTCCATGTGAACATTTGGAGTGGAGATATCTCTAATTTGCACATCTCCCATTTCTTTTAAGCTACTACAATTCTGCTTTATTATAGAGAATAGCACCTTCTTAAATGTGGGCACACCACACTGGGTATCCCTGTCACTGTGTGCCATAAATCACAATCAATACCAAAGCTCTTCAGAGAGACTTTGTATCGGAGTGTCCTTGTATCACTTCTTCTGCCATCTGTCTGGGCCCTTGCTTTGTGTGAATTCTCCATGAAAGTCTTTTAGGGAAACAAACATGGCCAGTCCATTTGAGTTGTGCTTCTCTGTAGTAGAGTTTGAATGCTTGGAATTTTAGTTTGAGAAAGGACCTCAGTGTTTGGTAGCTAATCTTGCCAGGTGATCTTTAGAATCTTCCTAAAACAATTCAAATGGAAACAATTCGGTTTCTTGGCATGGCGCTGGTATACTAACCAGTTTTCACAGGCATACAATAATGAGGGCAGCACAACAGCTCTGTAGACCTTCAGTTTGGTAGTCAGTCTAATATTTCTGCTCTCTCACACTTTCCTTTGGAGCCTCCCAAACATAGAGCTAGCTCTGGAAATGCATGTGTCAATCTCATAATCTATATGTATATCCCTAGAAATTATACTGCCAAGATAAATGAACTTATCCCACAGCATTAAAAAATTCTCGGTTTGTTGTAAGCGGTGGTTCCATGTATGGATGGTGTGGTACTGGCTGATGGAACACCTGAGTTTTCTTGGTATTAACTGTTAGACTAGATTTAGCACAAGCAGCAGAGAACTGATTTATACTTCACTGCACGTTGGCCTCATAGGCTGCTTTCCCCCGCCCCCCCCCCACGTTAGTCTTGGCTTATAGCTTTTTCATATTAAATAATTTACCATCAGTGTGGCAGTTGACCTTGATGTTCTTTTCATCCTTGTTGAGGGCATCTGACAACATTGCTGAAAACACAATGATAAAAAGCATGGGAAGAAGCACACAGCCCTGCTTCACTCACTGATGACCGGGAAAGCACGAGAGCACTGTACATTATCTCGAACCCGTGCAAGCATGCCATCATGAAAATGGTTGTCCAGATGACATCTATGGAGAAGATGGTCTTACAACACTTAGACCAGTGCCTACCACACAATAGGCATTAAAAATGTTTAGTGATTATTAATTGATGATACTGTACAAAAGAAGCCCTCTGAGTCAATTAAAGTAATATAATGAAGACATGGTGTTAGATTTTAAAATGGTCACCAAAGGTCAAATCCAACCACCATTTAATAATTTCCCAGGTTTATAACCTCAATGCCTTCCTTGACAGATGTTGCTCTTTCTGCCTCTATGACATCCCTTGCAATTTATCACTTCTCTGTATTTATACAGCCATTAATTGAGTTTGGTCCCTCAGCATCTATTGCCTACTAGATCAGTGGTTCTCAAAGTGTAATCCAAGAACTTCTGGGGTCCCTAAGAACCTTTCTTGGAGTCTACAAGGTCAAATCTATTATTACAATAATACTAAGACATTATTTGCCTATTAAAATACTTCTCCCTTGTCGAACTCACATAACTGTGAAGCAGGATTTTCTTCATATACTTCAACCAAATTAAAATATCACACCAAACTGAATGCGAAAGCAGAAGAGAATCTAGTTGCAAAAATATGACAACAATGCTACTCTTCTCATTTTCTGTTTTAGATAATGTAGTTATTTTACATAAAATATACTATTTCTATTAACATGTAATGGATTTATCATTTTTATTGACAATAAATATTTTAATGTTTCATTAGTTATAATTTCCAATATAGTAAATATCAAATTATAAACATAAACAAAGGCTCTTTGGAATCCCACTGCACAGTAAACTCTTGGAGAACAAGGATTAGTTAAGTGCCTTTCTGGGCAGCTGGACCAATTCCAAAAAGTTAGGTAGTGAGGTGGATGGAGTCCTTAGCCTGGAGTCAAGAAAACCTGAGTTCAAATTTGGCCTCAGACACTTACTAGCTGTGCGTCCCTGAGCAAGTCACTTAATCTCTATTGGTCTTAGTTTCCTCAACTGTAAAATGGGAATAATAATAGCACCTATCTCCCAGGGTTCAGGTGAGGATCAAATGAAAGAATATTTATAAAGCACCTAGAACTTTTAAAAGAAGGATTTCATAACTGCTTGTTTCCTTTCTTCTTTCCTTCCTTGTATCCCCTAGCACAGTCACTGGCACACAGTAATTGCTTAATGAATGTTGAATGACTTGGCCAAAGAATTTATAAAATCTCAAAAACAGCAGGGCAGCTGGATGGCCCAGAGAACAGAATGCTGGGCCTGAAGTCAGGAAGACTCCTCTTGAGTTCAAATGTGGCCTCAGACAGGTGCTCTGGGCAAGTCACTTTACCCTGTTTGCCTCAGTTTCCTCATCTGTAAAAAGAGCTGGAGAAAGAAGTGGCAAATCCCACTAGTACCTCTGCCAAGTAAACCCCAAATGAAGTTACAAAGAGTCATATATGACGGAAATGAATGAATAACAAAAATAACAAAATTCCTCTTTAGGAACAAAAGTTGAAGATTCTCAAGGAAAAGAATGAAGTGGGAGGGAAGAAACAGACTCGCAGCAGCACCTCTTATTCTACACTATTAAGCAGCATTCATCAAAGATATCTGGCGGTATTTTTCCATCCCACTGGAAAGCAGGACTCTCCTCCTAGCTCCCACCAGCTCTGACTGGGGAGTTTCTGACACTGTTGAGATGGGAATTACTCAGTAACTGCACTTCATGGTCTCACCACCATAGCCTTACTCTAGGAAAATTTCTGCCTTACCAGAAACTATGACTTCAGTCCAGGCTCTTTCATGGTGGTAAATGAAAGGGTACTGAGAGGGTGGTTATGTATTGGGAAATAACTGAGAAAACCATGGTATACATATGTGATGGGATGACATCATGCATTAAGAAACCGTGAATGGGATGGTTTCAGAGAAACCCAGAAAGATTTGTATAAACTGATATAAAGTGAAGAGGACAGAGAAGAGAGAACTATTTGTAGAATAACTACAATATTGAAAAGAAAAACAACCTTCAAAGACTTAAGAACTCTGATCAATGTAATGAGAACCAGGTCTCCAGAGGACTGATGAGAAAGTGTGCTATCTTCACATGACAGGAGAGGCAATGGATTCAAGGCACAAAACTAGACACACAATTTTAGAGATAGAAAATGTGTACATTTGTTTTGTTTAACTATGATTGTTTGTTACAAGAATTGTGTTTTTTCTTTTTTTTTAAACTTAGAGAGAGTATAGGGGGGTAGGTGAAGCATGGAGAAGAGTAAGCAACCACTGCAAAAAAAAGTCAAGAAAGAAAAAAGGGTCATTGAAACATTTTTCCATGTGCACAGAAAAGGAATAAAGTTAAAAAAAAGACAAGCAAGACGGCTTTCTTTAAAAAAGCAAATGTGAACTAAAAAAACACCAAATAGAATGAGCATTTCCTATGCAATAAAACAGGAATATTGGAAGGAAAACTGCAAGTGTAAATCACATAAAGCTTACTTTACTTGTTGATTATATAATAAATTCAACAAGTGATTTTCCAATTGTCCCACTTACCTATAATTCCTTCTGACCTTTCTATTTGCTTCTCAATTTTTATTTGGAAAAGCCTAAACCTAGACCCCAATTTAACAAAGAAAAGAAAAGAAAAGGAAAGGAAAAGGAAAAGGAAAGGGGAAGGGAAGGGGAAGGGAAAGGAAGGGAAGGAA
>CM053583.1:31605979-31629068 GCA_028627135.1 Pseudochirops cupreus | reverse complement strand
CCCCCCCCCCCCCAGTTCAAGGTCTTTCATTCCAAGATCCTGGCTCAGGCACGCGGAAAAAGGGAAGATCTCGCCATCGGGAGCCCGACCTAGGTTTTTAACAAAGTGTCCTCCGGAGAAAGAGAACTCGTCAGGACCCGACTTTTTCCCCCACAGAAAAGCGACGAGAAAAGGCCCCGAGGCAGCGGCGGCTCCCCCTCCCCGCGCCGTGGTGGAGAAGGGAGATGTTGCAGACGGCGATCCGGGGCCAGGACAACCCCTCCCTCCATTCTTTCTTTACTTCAGGGTCTCCGCCTCGGCCCCTGACAGGCCTCGAAGGCAGCTGCCCCTTCACGCTCGACCTCCACGCTCCCCCAAACTCCCCTCACCCAACACTCGGCACTCTCTCCCTAAGCTCTCTCTCACCTGGGCCAGACAGACGTCCACAAGTCCACGAGCCAATCCCACCTCTCAGCAACGTGCTACCTGATTGGCGTTCTGAGGCAGGAACCCCGAGCCCCATTGGCTAAATCTGCTTAAGGGGCGGGGCGGGGGCGGGGCAGGACCGGCTCCCAGAGTTCCGCTAGGGTCAACACGGGGAGAAACAAGATGGCGGCCTTGACAACCGGCGTCGGTAGTGCTGGGCGAGGGGGAGCCGGAGACCCGAGGGCGGCGATGGCAGCGGCGGCGAGAGGCGACGAGATGGACAGCGGCGGGGGCTGCAGCTTCCGCAGGAAGAGTCCTGCTCCCGAGAGCGGCGGCGGCGGCGGCGCTCGGCTGCGCTCCATTGCGGGGACACGGCCGTCGGTGCGGAATGGACAGCTGCTGGTGTCCGCCGGCCTCCCGGCCCTGGACCAGCTCTTAGGTCGGTCGGTCGGTTCGGAGCGGAGATCCGCGCCCAGCGGATTGAGGGAGGGTGCGAGTGAAGGCGGCCCGAGGCCAGGGGCGTGGGGTGGGCAGAGAGTGAGAGTATCGGCGGCACGTAGGGATGCTCCAGCCCCAGATGTTCTCTTCCCCCGTCCCTCCCCAGATGTTTTCTCCCCCCCGTCCCTCCCCAGATGTTTTCTCCCCCCCCCAGCTTCTTCCCTCCCCCCAAGTTCTCCCCTCGCTCCCTCTCCCTCCTCAGGTTTTCCCCCAAATGTTCTGTCTCCCTCACCCTGAGATACTCTTTCCTCCCCCAGATGTTTCTCCAGCCCAGCCTCAGATGTGCTTCACTCCCTCCCTCAGAGTGAGGTCCCCCCTCAGATGTTCTTCAATTCCTCCCTCAGCCTGAGATGCTCCTCACTCCGCATCAGTCTGAGCTGTTCTTCATTTGCCCCCAACCTGAAATGTCTCTTCCCCTTCCGGTGTTCCTCCTTCCCAACCTGAGATGTACTTCACATAACCCTCATCCTGAGTCAATCTTCACTCTCCCTCAGCTGACACTCCACCCCCCCATAATCTTCCTTCCTCTCCCCTCAGCCCGCATCCTGAGCTGTTCTCTTGGAGCTTGGAGATTCCTGGGAGCCAGGTGCAGTTCGCCCAGGTGACACTATGCTTGCTTCATGCCTTGCTGGTCAGGGCACTGAAGAGCTCTTCATCCCGATACTGCTGGTGTGACCTGGGCCAGGTTACTTCCCAGTTTCTTTACTTGTAAAAAGAGGGGTATTGGATTAGGTGACCTCCAAGGTCAAAATCTGCCATCCTCCAATAGTTAGTTTCCTTATAGAATGCCAAAAAAATGAACTCTCCCCCCCAGACCAATTGTGGTTCTTCCAAGTATTTAGTAACTAAATGAATAGTCAGATTTTGGACTTCTGGTTTCCCTCCTAACTCCAGGTCCTTTGGGCAAGTACTCCTACCATGGAAAGGATTTCCCTGTCATTTTCCACAGTGTTGTTTATGTTGGTGTGCTCTTTAGAGCCATAAACTTCAAGGGACAGTCTTCTTGCCTTAAGGTAGATTCTAGGTGCTGGGCCAGATTTATGTCGTCTTCTGCATTATTTTTTAAAAAAGGAAGTTTGAAGGAAAAGCTTATTCGTAGCTCTTCTGTTTTTGTAAGACATTTAGGAGGCATAGGAACACAGTCTACAATCAGTAGACAATTAGCAGAAAGTGGAAAGAATGGATGGGATCAGGAAAACTGCTCTCTTTAAGTAAAGTGAGTGTAGATTACTCCAGGCCGAAATGTCACTTCATCAGATTAACTCTTGAGCATGTTTAGAGGTTATTTATATATGCCACTTCTTATTCCTGCCTTTCGTTTGTTTTTTTCTCCCTTAAAAAAAAAAGATTGATAGCATTTAGATGTTAAGTTTAGGGCTGAGAAAAGAGAGATCACCTACTAAACCGAAAGAAGGATATAGCTACATGCTTCTGTTCTTTCATTTGCATCTCTTAAAATCTGCTTACTGTCCTGTCCACTAGTATTTTCACTCAATGGCTTAATCCTGTCATTAGCTTCCTGAGTATCATGATAAGTAAATAGAAAGTGATCCAAATACATTTCCATAGCAGATCCTAATGTTTATTTAGGAAATCAACCCAGCCATGCACACTCCTATTTTTTTTTCTCTTCTGCTCCTCATTTTGTATTTTGTCCAGTATTTGAGCTTTAAAAGTTGGAAGCTATTCCATAGGGCTAATAATTGTTTAACATGGGTGAGTGACTTCATTCACATGATCCAGAAACTACCCAAACAAAAGTAAGAGTATAAAGTCACATTTATGTTTTTCTGGTTGTAATTTCTCCATCAATAGCAATATGAAGGAAGGAATTAGAGTTCATATAAGACCCAAAAAAAGAGATGATATAACAGTTAGTATCCTTTTGGTTTTTGCTTTATCATCAATTTTCTGGATCCATAATGGTTTTTCTTTTAAGGAATTTCTAGTTGATTGTTTTAGCTTCTGTGGTATGATTTTTATCTAGTTCCTAGAACTGTAGTACACAGAATCATAAAAAATTTATTTATCCTCAGAAAAGTGTAGTGTGGTTTGTTTTACCTTTTGTATTAAAAAAAATTTTTTTTACACACAGATTTCATGTTTGGAGAGAAACTAGTATTCCTAAGTATCCTTAGAAGGTAACCATTCTGCATTTAGTTATAATTCTTAAAATATTGCTGCTTATCATAGTCACCATTTCCCCCAGTTTCTATTAGTCTGTTATTCCCTGATTTCTTCTGCTCTCTTTTAGAAAGAGTTCTTGGTGTGATGGTTTAAATAATTGAACCTTAGATTAATCAGGTTAACTAAAATCTTTACAGAGATTTCATAAAGTACCAGATGTTATCCAGGAGAAGTATACCACAGCAAATGGTTGCCTATTTGCTGAAATAGAAATTCAAACACTAATTTAAAACTTGTCCAGACTTTTTATGCTAGGTTTTCTTAAACTGACATTATGGCATGACTCCACAATAAACCCAACAACTCCTGTGAAAATCAATATTGATTACAGTGAACAAAACAAGTAAAGGTTGTTCAATTAACAAGATCTTTTATTGAAATATATTTTGCATGTGTGCTTTTATCTCCACAAAAGTGGAAAGTAATTGTTATACTAAGAAAAATTGCTATATTTAGAAAAACTGTTGTATATAAGTGATCTAGTTGCTATTAACTTTTAAGCGAAATTTTTGTGATTGATATTTTTGTGCTCTGTATGGCCACTGTGAAACAAATTTAATTTGTTTTCTATTAAAATGTTACATAAAAGTGAAGCAAAATTAGCCACTATTACATTAAATACTTCAATGTAAGAATTTTCAAAAATGTGACTGCTGAGTATTATTACTCTAAAATGCATGTTGTATAATTCAGATTGTGACATGAGCATGACATGACTGAAAGTGTGACTCAGAATGTAATGGAAGTAGGATGTTGTGATGTCAGGATGATGGGGATATACTGTGACATTATTATGACTGCTGTATAAGTACTTTCTTGATTTCCATGTAACAAGTAAATAAGCTGTAATATGACTACCATGCAATACAGTGAAATTTGACTGCACTAACTTCATGTCATTGTAATTTTTAGCAAATTTAAGCATAGATGCAAAATATATTTGAAAAGAATTCTGCAACCTTCAGTGTTATTCCCTTGAAGAATATTTTAATAATTCCATTACCTTCTTCCAAATAGTCTGTAAATTCTAAAAATTTCCTTTCATTTAAAATATTTGAACCAAATGTGTTTGGTTTTACTGTCAGAGGTTTTGTATTTTATGTAAAATATTCAGATTTGTTGAATTGGCAGCTTCTAGGCATTTCCCAGATCTGCCAAATAGTCTTAGACTTGTCACCTTGCCTACTCCAACCACACTATCCCTTCTACTGTCAGCCCCAACTTTCCATGAAAACTATTCTGGTGCTGATTTAAGAAAAGTAATAAATAACACATTAATCTTATAGGATCTGGAGAAAAATTGATGAGTGGTATTCTTTCAGAAACAAAACTTCCTCTAAGATAAGGTTATATAGTTGGACTTCTACTTTTTAAAGAATCTCACTCAAATCTTAACTTTTAGCCTGTGAAAATATTTAGCCCGTTCACTTCTCAAAAAGCTGGTGTTAGTTCAATTTCTTCCTTGACTTCCATATGTTCAGGAGCACAACAAATCACATTTAGTTTTTTTCCTTAGCTTCTGGAGCTATAACATTTTCAGGCAAACTAGTGAGCCCATAAGATTGCTCCTCCAGACAGAATCTTATGGGTTGGAATTATGACAGCAAAGTAGGAGAGACAAGTAAGGAAAAACAGGTCAGTTCGCCTGCCTTGTATGTATAAGTTAATCTCTAATATATTGAAACATTTAGGGCTTTTACTGTGCATTTGGGGAAAACACAGGCTAGGATGCATTTTATTTTTGCACACAACAAATGAGATGAATTCCAAATTTAAAGAACATTCCTTTTTAATCCGCGAAATTACCATGTCTAGTCTCTAAAGGGTTATCACCTTTTCCAGCTTTTTCTATTTGACAATGCATACTTGCTCAGCTAATGGCCAATAGATAGGAAGTATCAAGGTTTTCCTATTGCTCTGTGACTGAGAGAATAAGAAAACTTTAAAATCAGAACACCTATAGAATTTCCGATTTTTGTATCTACCACTAACACTAATTGACTGAGTAGGTGAATCTACTCCCTGGGACCAAAAGCCAGAATATACATTTCTGATTTTCCCTCCCAAGAGCACTGGATGATTTTATAAACATATTATGAAGAATAGCTGGGGACATTCTTGTATAAATCATGCTCTTTCTTTCATCTCTTCCCTTATCTTCATTTCAGATCAAAAAGTTTTGTAGCAGACTATATTACCAGTCTGATGAAACCTACAGATACTTCTCAGAATAATGTTTTTAAATGTTCATAAAATAAAATATATAGAATTATAAAAAATCAGTTATTGAAAAACAATTATCAAAATATTTTTTAAAAAAGTCAGTGGACCCCAGGTTAAGAACTACTGCTCTACCCTGAGCTAAGAAGATCATGTATTAACTAATCTTCTAATTGGGCCTCATTTAATCAGACTTCATAACTGAATTTTGTAGGAACTCAGGGTCATTTTATCCCTTTGAATATATGCTGTTAGTGATTTGTCACTGGCCAATTTTCACATGAATTTAAGAGAACCATTGCATTTAACAAAATCATAGAACATCCTTGGGAATTTGCAGTAGCATTTTTAGTCCTTTGAGTCTTAGCTTTATCAAGGTTCTGAACCTATAGGTTGTTTAAAATTAACAAGCAAGTGCCTGGGGTTTTTTAGATGATAAAAATTATTTTTAAAACTAAATTTGCTTAAAATTGTAAGCCATGGACTTTTTCTCCTCTCAAACTTAGAAATCTTCTAATGGTCTCAACTGTTTTGCTAATTACTTCATTTGTGACAGATAAAAATGAATAGGTAGAGAATTAATGAAGAGGTTAAAAAGCAAATATGAGGAATTGTTTTCTCTTCAACATGCTGGTCATTTCTCTTCAAGAAAGACTAAATGAAAACAATGAAATCATTTTCTTCCTTTCATTCTTAGCAGAGAAGCAAATGATTAATTTTAAGACAGACCATACTCCTCTGATTCAGTCCCTTTAATGTAACCTTGTAACATCTAACAGATTATCATTAAGAAAATAATAGTCCTAAAGTTCTTTCAAAAACGGAAAACTATAAATCTTAGGTTGCATTTTCAGAATTTAGTAAAAATGCTAGGTGAATCCAAAACATTTTACCTAAATGAAAACTTGGCTAGTAATCATGATATCTTTATTTCCCCCCCTTTTCTACAAGCAGGGCTTGCAAAAAAAATTCGAGGCAAATATTTTATATGTTGAAGGAAATAGTTAATTGGGAATGTTGAATATCATAATGTTGATCTACTCCTAATGTCAGTTTCCATGAAACTGACTGTATGCAATAAAAGCTGAATACTCCATGGCTAGTGTAAGGTAAGGGAACCTAACCTGTTTAGCCTGAGAAAGAGAAGAGAGGGGAAGGGAGAGAAAGGGTGACAGTTGTCTAAAGGTATTTGAAACATTGAAGAGTGATTAGACTAATTTTTTCTTCTCAAAGGGTAAAATTAGAAGCAATGGTTGAAAGCTGAGAGAAGTATATTCAAGCTTGATATAAGGAACAATTTCCTATTGGTACTATTCTAAGGTGAAATCAACTGCCTTGGTAGGTAGTGGGTACCCTTTGTTAGATATGGTCAAGTAAAGGCCCGATGACTTCTTGCCATTATCATGAAGGTAATTTCTATGCAGTTTGAGGTTGCAGTAGATAGACTCTGAGGGTAACCAAACCTGAAATTCTGTGATCCCATACTGTCATTTGCATTTCAGAGGAGTTCATTATTCTCAATTATAATTTATGTGACAATCTGTAATGAAAGCATGGCTGCTTTTTGATAAGAAAAAAAGTCTAGCAAGTAATAGTAAACCTTTATACAGTGCTTCAGTGTTTGCAAAGTTTGAACCTCACATACCTGTGAGGTAGCTGCTCTGCTATAGATGTTCCTGTTTTAAAGACGAGGAAATGAAGGCTGAGAACAGTTGTGATTTGCCAACAGTGGTGCAATTGTTAAATTTTGATGGGGATTTCAAATTTAAGTCCCATATTAGATACATTATTAGATCATACCTTAGATTACACTGCCTCTCAGGGTTATCCTCATTCCATAACCCAGAATCAGGCTGACTGGATATAGTCCAAATTTGGTTTTTGATCTCAGCTAGACCTGCTGTATACCAGTCCTTTCCCTCTTCTGTGATGGATACCGCCATGCTTCCCATAGCAACAATTCCAGATCTCTTCTAAAGACTTCTGTACTATCTGCTCTCTTTCAGCAGAGAATTTCATTATGTTCTGCTGAAAAAAGTTAAGGCCATTGGGACTGAGAACTCTTTCCTCCCCATTTCCACACTCTATCTCAGCAGCATCCTCTCCTCCTTTGCTTAAATCTTGAAGAAAGAATGTAGTTCTCTTCTTGCCAGCACCAGCTGTTTTACCTTGGCCTCTGATCCTCATATCCCTTAGGTGCTTGCTTGCCTCTTCAGTTACTCCTCACCCTAATTTTTATTCTCTATAACTTCCATTCCCAAATTTGCTTATATCTGTTCCATCTTTAAACAACATTTCATTGAACTTGCTGTCCCTTCAAGTTATTTTTCCTGTACCTTTCTTCGCTTTTACAGCCAAACTCCTATAGCCAAAATCCATCTACTCTTTTACTTTATTACTTCTCATGTCTCAACTCTCTGCAGTCTGGCTTAAATCCTCAGTGAGGTTACCATGATCCCTTTTCATAAATCCAGTGACCTTTTCTCACATTTATTTCTCACTTCCCTGAAGCACATGACATTGATGACTCTATACGCTTTGTGGGTAACGTTCCTCACCCACTTTCTGCACTCACTCTGCTCACTGGGTTTTCATAAAAGCCTTCTATTGTGGTTCTCTCCCTTCTTGTTATACCAGTCCTCACTCTTTTTTGCAAATTTACCATTTGTATCCATCCCTCTCTGCATTGGCATACCCTGTTGTTCTATCTTGGGTCCTCTCCTCTCTTTACTCTTAATGTTCTCATAAGGTCCCATGGATCTTACATGGATTCAGTTGTCATTTCCATGTAGATGACTCCTATATCTATGTATATACATATATATAGCCCTCATCTCTACCTGGAGTTCCGGTCCTGCAGTTCCCCACTCCTGCTTGACATTTCCATCTGGATGTCCCATAGGACTTCCAAACTCAACATGTCTAAAAAGAAGTTCTCATTTCACACCTTAAGTTGTCCATTCCCCCACTCTATTCCCCCCAAATTTCCCTGTGTCATTCTTGTTGTTCTGATTTGTAATCTAGGAATTGACATGAACTTACTTTTGTTTATATATACATTCCCCATATCTGATTTTCTGGTCTTGTTGATTGTATCTCCTTAAGGTATCTCATATCTTCTATTTTTTTTTTTTACTACAGCTACCTTAATCTGGGGTCTCATCATCTCATATGGGCTGTCATTAGAGCCTTTTAATTGGTTTGTGTCCAGTTTCCCCTCTAAATCAGATTTCACACAGTTGCCACATTGATATTCCTAAAACACAGAACGCAAGCACACCTTTTCAGGATGATTGCATAAGCATCATTCCCTCTCATGCACCCTAAACTTTAGTCAAAGAGCCTGCTTGCTTTATTATAAAATGTTCAGTCTGCAGCCTCTGCATATTTATACAAGTTGTCCCCCATGCCCAGAATGTTCTCCCTCCTCACCTCTGATTCTTGGAACCCTAGATCCTTCGAGGCTTAACAAAATACAGTCTCCTACCAGAGGCTCTCCCCGATTCCCTGTTAGTGCCCTTTCTCCCTTTCATCTCAGTGATATATATGTATGTGCGTGTATGTGTATACACGCACATACATATACACATGAAGAATTATATTAGTATAATATATGGTATTAATATACATAGTATTGATGCATTACATATAATACACAATATGCATAATAAATATATATATGTGTATATATATATATATATAATCTTTTATTTGTTATTTATATTCTGTTTTCCCCAATATAATATAAGGTTCTTGTTGGGCAAAGACTGTTTCCTTTTTGTCTTTGTATCCCTAGGACCAGCACAGTTCCTGGCACACAGTAGGCACTTAATGTTTTTTGATTGAATCATAGAATTTTGTAGTTTGAATGGTCCCCATTGTCCATCTAATCCAAGTCACACCAGAAAACGATTCTCCACCTCCACATTTCTGCTAAATGGTCATCTAGCATCTACAGGAAGATCTCCATTTAGAGCAAAACCTCCAATCCTCAAAACAGCCCATTCCATTTTTGAAGAGTTCCCATTGTTACAACATCTTGTGTGTGACCAAGCTAAATTTGTCTCTTTACAACTGTCTCTCTCTCCTTCTGATTCTTCCCTCCAGAACCAAACAAAGCAAGTCTGGGAAAAGTTAAGAAGTTCCAAACTTTCTGGCTGTGAAATTATAAGGATTTAATTTGGTATTCCTTTGTTAGAATTATCAGAGTGATTATGGAAAAGGTGGCATTATTGTCTCAGTTATATAGCTACTTTCTGTCTTTGACCTTATTGCGCAAAACTCATCCAGTTGGCTCTCCCTTGGAAAGACTACAACTAGTAAAACGAATAACACTTCAAATAATTATTTTAAATGTAATTACAGTCACCAGTTCGAGAACTATCCTGTTTGTCAAATCATTTACTTGTAAAATAGGAATCAGTTACTAGATTTATTTTTTCATGAGCTGACTGCTAACATTCAAGTTATTTCTCCAGTAAATACCTGGAACCTCAAGATCAATTTAGTTACAAAGTTAACCGTGGAAGTTAGGAATATAAACCCAGAGGAATTTGGTGAATCAACCACATGTCAGCGTCTTCTCTGGAAATTAAGTTAGGAGAAAAATGCTGAATTATATTCTTTGCAGTGAAGCTCTGTGCTTATTAATAAACATGTTAAAATATAAAATTAAAATAAGCAATGCTTTGGAGCAAATAAAATGTTTGTCTTAAAGGTAATTTTTTTGTTATAGAACTCACGTGTTGATAGAAGTATCCCTTTTTGGGATCCCTTATCCTTGATGATTACTTTTATTTTGTTAGTATATCCTTTAGAGTTTTTTGTTTAGTTATTTCAGTCATGTCTGACTCTTTGTGATTCCACTGAGCATTTTCTTCGCAAAGATTCTAAAGTGATTTGCCTTTTTTCCCCCTCATTTTGCAGATGAGGAAACTGAGGCAAACAGGGTTAAGTGACTTGGCCAGGGTCACACAACTCGTAAGTGCCTGAGAACAAGTTTCAACTAAGGAAGATGAATCTTCCTGATTCCAGGCCCAGTGTTCTATCCACTGAGCCACCCAGCTGCCCCTTTAGTTTTAAACAAGTCAAAAGGATTTTTGCCAATTTTACCTTGGCATGGTTTAAAAATGCTATTACAAAGGAGCTTGTCAATTCTAAAAAAGAAAAAAAGTGTATGTTCAGCCTGATAACCAAACCAGGTAAGCATAAAAACACATACAAACTGAAGAACAAGAAGAGTAATGTGTTTGAATTATGTATGATTGTGTAAAATGCCCTTGAGAAACATCCAGACAACTCAAAATAGCAGTCATTTTTTTACCTTCTATATCTCTCTCCTTTCTCCTATATTATGTCTACTCTTCTTGGCAATCTAGTAGTAATTTCTGTTTCACCATTCATAGTTAATTTAACTTAAATGTTCTGTCTCAAAATCAGGTATATTATCACACCATGATTATTCCACTGGAAATGAAATGATAGTGGGAATCATAACCTAGTTTACCTTGCAAATTTCTGACATAAGACCGTATATAGTAAAGCTGTTAACTTCACAAAAGTGCCTTCAGATAACTTGTGTAATGCTTGCAATTATTTTAACTTTGGGATGAAAGTAATTCCTGTGATACCATTCTGTCAACTATTGTTGGCATAGTTTTTGTGCATAGTAGATGGCATAGATTTTTAATTGAATGGAGTTTCAATCCTAGCTTTGTTATTTATTCCATGTGGCTTTGGGCAAATCATTTTATAAATATTATATATTTCTTAGTCTTTTGTCCTTTTGGAGTTTTTTTGTTTTCTTTTTTCTTTTAGGCAATTGGAGTTAAGTAACTTACCCAGCATCACACAGCTAGTATGTATTTGAGGCTGGATTTGAACTCAGGTCCTGCATACTCCAGGACCCATGCTCTATCTACTGCACCACCGAGCTGCCCTTTCCTTTTGTGTTTTAAAATAACATTTTTCTGTTAATTTTTGATAAAATTGTTGGGATTTTATCATTTTATTTTGAATGAAATTAATGTTAAATGTACTTAGACCTTAATATTTAGTAAAGTGTTTAGTCTGTTTAAAATTTTCTCTAAATAGCAAAAATAAATTATTATTTTTAATTATTCCTTTCACTGAGGTTTGTTACATGTGAGAATACATACCAAAGTACAATTTCTACCAATAACCTTCCCTTCCTAAGTGTACTAATGTCACTATTGCAGTACTATGCACAGTTCAGTCTTGGCTACCGAGTTAATTTATTAACTAATGCTAAATATAACATTATTGGAATTCTTAACTACAGTTGTGTTGATCACAGCATGGTCCCATTGCTGAAGAAAGGAGGATAGTACAGGATATTATGAAAGTAATTGTAATGTGTGGTGTGTAATTACATATAATATGTAATTATTTCATATTAGTGCATTGAATAAAAGTATCACAAAGGTAATTAAAATGTTGTTCACACCCAGTTTTAAATTTATTGTATCACCTGTCCTTGATAAAATCTTACTTGCACATGAAAGGTAATATGGAAAAGGCATATTAATTTTCTTTTTGGTTTTATTTCCAGGTGGTGGATTGGCTGTTGGAACACTGCTTCTAATCGGTTCGTATAGAATGTGATTGAATTATGCCATTCCTCATCAGTCTTGTTATGCATAATTTTTAAAATATTTCCTTTAAAAAACCTAAGTGCTTTTATTTATGACTCTTCTGTAATTTTTCTTAAAGGTTTAATAAGATGAAATAAAATCAGGCATGAAGAATTGCTTTAAGAGGTTCACAGTATTATTTGTGTACTTATCCAAGTTTCATTAGAAAAGGAACCACATCTTACTCATCTTTTAACCTATATAATGCTGTGAATTTAGTAGGTGCTCAATATTTCTTCAGTTAAATTGAAGTATCCATCTAAACTGATTAGACAATTACGGCAAAATGTCAAACTCTGACTTTGACCAGTGAACTTTTAAAAATATGTATTATATTTCACTCTAAAATAGTTTAAGTTAGTTTAAAAGTCCATTAGACCTTCAATATTTTAGTAAATAATGTTGGCATTTTTAAGATAGGAAATGTGAATGAATTTAGTAGCCAAGTGATTAGATGAATTTTGAAATTTTGATATGAAGAATTCAATTTTAGACATTATTTACTTTGTCTTCTGCTGTCTACAGATTTAGAAGAATAATTTGGAAATTCATTAATTATATTGAATTGGTCTTTTATTGACAAGACTAGCACTTAAGACCTTCTGCCCTTTTTTGGTAATTGTATACATAGAACTTTGGAATTGGTCACCTGTCTTAACCTGCCATACATTATTACAGGAAACCCTTCTAGATCACATTGGCAGATGGACATCCGCTGTCTGTTTGAATACTGCCAAGGATAGAAAACACACTGATTTTCTAGGAATCCTGTTCTGTTGATGAATGCATACTTTTGCTTTCTTTGTGTCATCAGTTAAGATTACATTGTTTCCCAAGAAGCATTCCCAAATATTTATTCCTTCCTTCTTACTCTTCTTTGTATCAAATATTCTTCAGTACTTCAATGAATCTCTTATTTTATCAGTGAAGTTTCATTGGCACAGATCCACTTGTTTTCATCCTCTGTGCTTCCTGTCCTTCCTTTAAGCCACAAATCCTCCATAGAGAATCTGTGCCAGATTTCTCTGTCTCTCTTTTAGTATTTCCTGAATGCCAGTTCAGCACTTGGCCAGTCTTCTCTTACTATATGACCAGCTTTTCTCCTTTTCTGATTATGCTTCTCCTCAGTGATATATTCTGTATTACTTCTTGCAACCAAGAACCCATATCCACCACCCATATACATTTTTCCATTGCTTTTTAGTCACCTACATTTTAAATTCTTTTGAGATCTTTTTGGGCCATCTGTTGTATTTGTCCTCATCCTATCTTAATTTAATTCCTAAGAGAACTCCCTCTGCAGTGCTCATTTTCATTGTCTGTATAAGGTAAGTATATACTAATGGGTGAGCTCAGTAGGCTGTATATTCTACTGCATATCATCCTCTGAACAATAGGCATTCTTCATCCACTTGGCTTTTCCTAAGTGATAGTTAGACCAAACCATTTTTAGTGATTAAGGTTCTCATCCAGAAGGCTCTGCAGTATTTGGGGGCTTGATGTAATTAATCAGCACAATGTTGTCACCAAACAGGAACATCTAGAACATCTAGTGTCTGTAGGGAAAACCTGCTTCTGCTCAAATTCTGTACTGAATCTCTTTCGTAGCAATGGTGGACGCCAAGGGGGAGGAAACATTTCCCTTTTTTGTTCTTCTTTTAGTATTAATGATCACACGATTATCAAGTTTATCCCTATTGTTAATTTCTTCAAAGAATCTTGTATAATTTTAAAATATGCTTCGAGGTGAGCATTTAAGGTGAGCTCATTTAATTTGTGCCATCAAATAAAATGCTTGATTTTTATCAAGCAGTAAAATAGTCAATCAGTCTTGTTAGTCAATCAGTAAACTGCGTACATACCTACTATATGCCAAACACTGCATTAACTTTGGGGGATACAAAGAAAGTTAAAAGACAGTCTCTGCCCTCGAGGAGTTCATAGTCTTTTGGGAGAGACAACATGAAGACAACCTGTGTACAAACGAGCTATACACAAGATAAGCAGGAAATAATAAACAAAGGAAAGGAAATGGGGCTGTGGGAAGAAAGAAATCGGGAAAGGCTTCCATTAGAAGGTAGGATTTTAGTTTGTACTTGAAGAAGGCTAGGAAGCAGAGATGAGAAGGAAAAGCAAGTGTTTTAGATATGGTGGACAACCAGTGAAAATACTCAGAGAGGTATAAGAAAACTGAAGGTAGAAGAGGCTGTTGTTAAGGACTTTGAATACCAAAAAGAGAATTTTGTATTTGATCCTAGAGGTGATAGCGAGTCATTGGAGTTTATTGATCCCTAAATTTGAATATAATTTATTCTTTTAAAAATTATATATACATATATATGGGGAAATGAGTTATTGATTTCTCTTCATCACCTTTTTATTTGGTTATAATAAGATCTTACTGGTATTTCTCCTCCTTTAGATGCCTTGAAAACTATTCCACCTACACTTCCAGCACAAACGTGGTCTGTGTACACTTGTTCTTCTCCATCTGCTTTCTCCTATTTGTTCTCTCTTGTGCCCTTTCCACCTTTTCTTCTTATAGATTCATAGAATCGTAGATTTAAAGCTTGAAAGGACCTTGAAAACCATCAAGTCCAACCCTCCTTCCCGCCACCCCATTCTATAGATGAGGAAACCAAGCCTGAGAGAGGTGGATTGACTTGCCAATGTTACACGCTTAGGAAGTGACTGATGCAGGATTTGGATTCAGATCTTCCTGACACCAAGCCCTACATTGGGCTACAGCTGGATACTTTTAACACCTAGGGCACCTGCTTTTTTCCAGGGCATCTCCCATCCAACTCCTCCCCAGGGCTTATCCTTTTTAGCTTCTAAGATGACACAGTATCAACAGTGTTCCAGGTGGTCTGACTAGAAACATTCTGTGCAAACCTTAGAGTGCTAGGACTCTTATGTTACAATCCAAGTCTGGTGGCTTTGTTCACTGTAATAATGACGAGAATTTGTTGTAATAATCTTTGAAAATCCTTCCATCTTAAAGTAATGTTACATTTCTTCCATTTTCATCTTTTTGTTGTTTTTTTTTTGTTTTGGGGTTTTTTTTTTTTGCTTTTTGGAGGTAAATTGGGGTTAAGTGACTTGCCCAAAGTCACACAGCTAGTAAGTGTGTCAAGTGTCTGAGGTCACATTTGAACTCAGGTCCTCCTGACTCCAGGGCCAGTGCTCTAATCATTGCGCCACCTAGCTGCTCCATAGGTCGACACCCTTCCTTCCTGAAAAAAGCCATTTTCATCTTTTTATGTTCTTGGGAAATCTTTTCTTTATTTAGGGATTTCACCTGTTTACTTTAAATCATTTTTTCTTTTCATTCCTTTTCACTATTTTATTAGGCTTTTCCTACTGATAATTTTTTACCATCTTTTTTTCCAAGTTATATTTTCCAAATGCATTTATCTTCTGTGCTAAAGTTTTCTCTGACCTCTCTGCTTGTCAAGAAGGTCAAGTATTTGCAATGTAAAATGTTTTTTAGACTCCTTTGGTCTCCTCATTATGGGAGTTGATTTATATTGATTAAATTTCTATGTGAAATTATTATAGTTGGTGTTGATATCCTCTCCTTTATCCATTTCCCCATTTTCAGCATCAGTAACTCATTTAAATAGGTCAGAATAGAGTTGTTTTTAACTGAATGCAGCTATATACTAATTCTTATTTTTGTTCTAATATGTCACTAGTCTGATTGTATATAGATAGCAAATTTAGAAATGACTCACATTGGTAGAGTTCCTTTATATTCCAATAGATTATAAGCTTCTTAGTGACAAGAAATGCTTTATTTTTGTCTTTGTCTCCCAGGACATAGCACAGTTCCTGGCTCATTGTAGATAGCAAATACTTTTCTAGTTGAGATGTCA
Organism: Pseudochirops cupreus; assembly: GCA_028627135.1. NCBI lineage: Eukaryota > Metazoa > Chordata > Mammalia > Diprotodontia > Pseudocheiridae > Pseudochirops > Pseudochirops cupreus. The sequence goes on along the minus strand of CM053583.1, from coordinate 31,613,227 downwards.
TTTTTTTGTCTTTTGAAGTATAATACTCCATTTTTGTGGTGTTATTTGGTGCTTACCATGTCTTATGTCTTTTGATTATATTCTCAAAGGAGGCATTCATGAATAGAATGAGACTTCTGTATAATCTACATTCCTTTAGCCTCTCACATTCCTTAATCTTGAACCATTTTCAAAAAAAATCTTGTCTTCCCCACCTCTGCCTACCTTTGCATTGTAAGCACTGCGTACCAAAGTATACATTGATTTAATCTGAAAGTTCTTACTGAATTCCTTGTTGAGTTGTTTTGTTTTGATTTTTTCTTCTTCATCTTCTGCAACAGTTACTGGCGTATAAGCTTCTTTACTTTCGTGGCACTGTTTCTCAAAGATTTACCATGAGTACTGCAATACGAGATTACCAAATGTCCCATAAAATGATGTTTCTTATTGCCTTCAAATGCATGGAAAAAAAAACTCTTCCATCTCCCTTATTTGCCTCTTTAACAAGAATTTTCAACCAGCCTTTCTACTTAGGAGCAATTCCTTTCTGTCTTTTTTCATTTATAGCAACAGGGTCAAGACTGATAATAATTCAGTTCCAGTAGTAGTATTGCTGAGAGGTGGCATGGTCTGGAGCCTAAAGGATAGAGATCAAGCCTTGGATTTGGGAAGACCTGGGTTCAGCTTGTACCTATGATATGTGCTGATTAAGTAACCCTGGGAAAGAGGTATACCTTTCACTGAGAGTTCCTAATGTCAGTGAAATCATAGGTCTGTTCCCCCCCCCCCAAAAAAGAGAATATATGTATTTTGATGTCATTGGAAAAGAATTTTGTAGTTTAAAATATCAGTATCTCAGTCAGTGTTTACAGAATGTCCAAAAACTATGATTCTTTCTGCCAGCTGGCCCTTTTTTCAGAGCCTGGGGGTCAGGAAAGATCTCATGTGTTTGGTGGCCTTAAGTGGAGACCTTGAAAGAGGCTGTGGATTCTAGGAGACAGCACATTCAAGGTACAGGGAGCACCTTTGTGAAGGCAAGACTATGTATGAAGGACAGTGGCTAAATCACAGACTGTATGAGTAGGAGTGGTGGCTCACAAGTCTGAGGAGGTAGGCTGGAGCCAGGTGGTGAAGGGCTTTGAATGCCACATGGAGGAATAAGTATTTGCTACTAGAGTTGTAGCCAGCAGCTGGTGGAACAGTGCGTAGACTGTGGGCCTGAGTTCAGATTTGACCTCAGGTACTCTCTAGTTGTGTGAGGAAGTAACTTAAGCTCTGTTTTCTCAACTGTAGAATGGAAGTAGCTATAACCCCTCTCTCCCAAGGTTCTTGTGAGTATCAAATGAGATAATATTTGTAAAGCATATAGTAGGTGCTATATAAGTGCTTTCTTACCCCACCCTTTGTTTTAAGATCTATATTAGGGGTGGGAAACCTGTAGCCTCAAGGCCACCAGGTCCTCATGTGTATGTGGCCCTTGACTGAATCTAAACCCTTAATAAAAGGATTTGTTCTGTAGAACTTACACTCAGGCCACACCCAAGGACCTAGAAGGCCACATGAAGCCTCAAGGGCCCAGGTTCCCAGCCCTGGTTTATATACTGATCAAGAACATCATTGATGAAAGCATGAAAAGGGATCAGAGAGGCCTTCACAGGTATTTTTCTTTGGTAAACTACACCTTTATAGTGACATTTGTCTGAGAGATGAAAAGATTCCTTAATGATTTATTAAAAATCCTATTCAAAAAAATGCAGGGTTAAAGTTATCCTAAGACAAATTCCTATCTTATCCTTAATGCCTGTGGTTATAGGATACTCTAATCCCATAGTTATATTTAAATGCCACATAGATGGTGAGATGTCTTCACAGTGAGCCTAGGTTGAAAGTTGTACCACTTTTCTCAGACTGGAAAGGTTCTGAGTATGGTACCAGCCCAGACTTTATGCCTTCTGAGTACTGTCCCAGCTAAATGCAGAGAAACTTATCACCAAAAGATTGGCCACAAACTCAATGAATTTCATCAGTCAGAGTAAATCAAGGTATAATTCAATCGAGTAAGTATTTATTATTTCTACTGTGTTCAAGGCCCTGTTCTAGGTCCTGTGGATATAATAATAATAGGAAAATAACCCCTGCCATCAAGGAGGTTACATTCAACTAGAGAAATATAGTTTGATAAGTAAATTAAAAAATAATTTGCTTTTGGGGCTAGGGAGAGCACAGTCACTGCATACACACACACACACACACACACACACACACACACACAACCTTTTAAAGTTTGCAAAGCACTTCACATAATGTATCTCACTTGATCCTCACATTGCCCTATAAAGTACTGTGGCATTATTATCTACATTTTGTAGAGGAGGAAACCATGGCATAGGTCAAGTACCTTGCCCAGGGTCACACACTGGTAGGTGCCAGAGGTTGTGTTCAGATTCCAACCTCTCCTAACTTGAAGAGCTTCCTAACTCTTTACTCATCCATATTATGTTATCTAAGATGCCCATCACCCTAGGAACAGCAGAGTTGTGATCTGTATCTGCATATAGACTACCCATACTGAAGGCAAGGATGAAATAGATTAATAAATAGAGGGAGGGTAAATTAGTTTAAAAAAGATTGAGAAGCAAAATACACGTACATACTAACATGTACCTACTTGACTGGACCTGTGGCTGATCCCTACCTAACGACAGATGGCAGCTCACCCTGTAGGCATGTTCTCCCATAAATCCGTCACAGAGGGTTCACACAAGGTGCTGGATGGAGGCCTTCCTCTAAATCTCTTAATTTGTACTGTAAGGACCATGGGTGCACAGAGACTCAATCAGTCAGCTGCCCTGGCTATAGAACTTCCAATCACAGATTTTTGATGACATTCTCTACACGACTGCTTCTGTGCAATTCTGTATTGGTATGTTTTTGCACACTCCTACCATGTGCTTAAATTTCCCTTTGGAAATATGACTTACAGCCACAAAACATATTAGAAATGTTTTGATTTTGTCTTGGGTAAGAACAGACTTTTGATTTTATCAGTATAAAGAACTCTCCTGTACGAGAATGCCTTCCATCAGTGTCAATTGGCAATTTATCTAAAAATTGGCAATTTATCTTAATAGTCTTAGTCAGGGGTGGAGACCCTGCAGCCTCATGGCCACTTTAGAACCTTAGTTGTGTCCCTTTGAATCCAAATGCCTGATCTTAGTTATTTGGAATACCAGTAGTTTAAGAGACTTGCTGATAATCTAACAACTCATATTTTTTACTGGCAGAATTTAAATCCAAGTCTTCCTCACTCCAAGACTGGTCCTCTATCCACTCACTAAACCATGCTGCTCTTTAAAAAAGAATGAACTTTTGTTTCAGGGAAAAGCATTGCACAATTTCCCAAAAACTGTCAAAGCCCTTGTCTTAATGATTTATGTACATGTATTTAATATCTCTAAGTATTTTTCTTGATAACTTAAATTTTATATACTTTCAAATTATACCTATATAAATCAATTTACCCAACCTGGTAAATTTGACCTTTGTTTCCCTTTATTTTCTTTAGTCTCTGACAGATCCACTTATCTACTGGGAGAGTAATGCAGGTAGCAAAAGCATTGCCTTTTTTTTTTCCACACAGAAGAGCCTCTGTAAATTATTTTAAAGCTCTGTGAAATCCTCTGGAAAACTTAAACTATTGGACTTGGGAAAGATTATATTAAAGACTAATTGGACTCTAATACATATAGTGACATTTTTAATGTACTAAGGCAGTGGTTCTCAACCTTCCTGATGCCACAACCCTTTAATACAGTTCCTCATGTTGTAGTGACCCCCAACCACAAAATTATTTTCGTTGCTACTTCATAGCTGTAATTTTGCTGCTATTATGAATCGTAATGTAAATATCTGATATGCAGGATGTATTTTCATTGTTACAAATTGAACATAACCCATAGGTTGAGAACTGCAAGTAAGGTTTGTTTTTTTTAATCTTATGTCTTATGTACTTTTTTGTAAATAACTTCTTTGAATATGAACTGTCTGTACCTTTATTGCTAGTTAAGAATACTTTAATGATTCTATTTCTACAAATCAATATAATGGTAGTATTCTTACTTCTAACTATTGATAATGGCTTTGCTATGTTTTCTTTTGGCCATATTTGTATGCTGTTTCTGTATTCCTAGCATATGAAAGCTACAAAATGGAGCTGACATGCCTGCTACTTAAAAAGATATCGTCTCCTCCACATGCTTTTATTACTGTTTTTGGTATTTTGGATATGAATGAGAGGAAGAATTTTTATGCAAGTAGTTTTTTCTCTGATTAAGTTTCCAAGGATATTTCTAGTAGGCAATTTAATTTTTAATAATATCTCAAAATAACTAGATTTTACCTTAAAAAATCCATTGAGAGGGCATCAATAAAACTTTTTGTTTCTAAATGCTTACAGAATTTTGCTCTTGAGTGTGTATGTAGTTGTAAAAGGGGGGGAGGGAATATTTGAAGTAGGGCAGAGGAAGGGCTGATATAGTCAAGTGTCCAAGTCATAGGGAATTAAAGAGACACCTTTGACCTGTGAGTAGAGTAGGACGTTCCTTGTTTATACATTTTTCTACTTCAGAATATATCGAAATCAAGAATTGTGTTCAAATGCAATAAGTACTCTTTGGGGGTCAATCAAAAAATGGAAAGAAATCATTATACTTTATCGTGTGTTTAACATCTTACCAGACACCTCTACTTGGTAGATCAAGGAAGAGAGATCCCTTTGCTCTTTGGCAAAGAGATTTGATACTTTTTTATTTGACCATCAAGATCCCATGGGGAAAAACGAGGTGTGACAAATAAAAGGGAAGAGACAGAACACCATAAAACAAAACAGGTTCTATACCAAATTGAATGACCCATGCCAATTCCTATAGAGTCTAAGATGGTGTGTTAGAAAGAACATTGGATTCGGAGTTCAGCGACCTTCATTCAGGTCCCAGAAATGCTACTTAGCTTACTATGTGAGCTTGGGAAAGTCTCTTCATTTCTCTTGGCCTCATTTTCCACAGTTCTAAAATAAGGGGGTCGGACTAGCCCTTTCAGTGCTAAACCTTTGATTCCAAGGCCTAAAAGGAATTAAGTTAGACGCAAAGACGCTACAAGGTGAGAAACTCTTGTATGGTATTTAACATTAGGCCATATTCATTCATTATATCATTGTGAGACTGAAGAACTAAGCTTGTATTTTAGACCCAAGAAATAATAGTGCTGTCCAAGAAATACTATGTTTTTTGTATTTATCTGCATATGTTCAATAGTCAGTCAATAAGCATTTATTAAAGTTCCATGTGCCAGACCCTATGCTAAATGCTAGTGATGACAAAGGAGGCAGAGGGCCATTCTTTCCCTCAAGGAGCTCACAAATTCATAGGAAATGCCTGAGGTTTCCCCAAAGTAGAATGTAAGCTTTTTGATGACAAAGACTATCTCATTTTAAAATTAGTATCTCCAGTGCCAGCCCCATTGTGGGTACTTAATAAATGCTAATTGAAAGAAATGATTGTTTTTTGAGTTATTTTGTAGACTGAGGGAGAAAGTTAGATAAATATATATTTTGAAGATTTTGATTAAGGGGTACAACACCTACTTCACAATATATGCATATAAAATGCTAAATATTCCAAAATTATTCATTTATTTCTTTTACAGAGGAGGACAAATATAATATTTATTCCAATTTACTCCTCAAGTATTTCTTGGCTGAGGGAATAGTCTGTGGGCATACTTTGTTGGTTGCCTCTGCTAAAGAAGACCCTGATGACATTTTACAGGTATGGGAAATACTTCTTTAATGTGTGAAAATACAAAGATTATGTATGCATGTGTGTCTTTGGGCATATTGATTTTTAAAATTAACCCTTCATAGTTCAGTCTAGATTTAGAACTACTAGGAGTAGAAAAGCCAGGAAAGTTGCTGAAATGTCAAGATTTAACACTGAGAGTTAGTGGCCAGTCTGATCCTAACTTCTACCACATTGGTTGTTTTAAAAAATAGCTATGTTTAATACACTTGAAGGTTTTTTATGATAAAGGTTTTATATGATAAAAATCATATCGAGCACATAGTAGGTACCTCAAAACATTTTCTTGGCTTAACTTTTCCAACATTTTCTTTTTTATATTATTGTATTATTCTTTTCTTAGTTTTACTCATATTTTTGATGTCTTTATAAGTTTTCTCAGTATCGTAGTAATTGAATGAGTCTCATGAAATTTTAATCAGATTTTCTTTACCTTTCAAGAGCAGTGCTTACATTTGAAGTATTCAGAAATTTACTAGTGTAGACAACAACATTCATGTTGGTAGACCACTTATTTTATTACTGAGGAATCCTTTTACTTGGACTAGCATAGATGTCTTTTGACTAAGAATGTGTGCTACTGTCATTATGTTCATTATGTTTTATCTTGCGCACTTAGAAAGAATGTATTCTTGATGACATGATATAACTGCTGCCATGAAAATCTAATAGTCCTGAATAGTAGTTTTTCTTTATGTAACATAAAGGATACCCTGTAGCAGTTGGGAGTTTTTATTTGTTCTGTTTATAACATACAGCTTGAAAGATATTCATATTTAATTAGAAAATTTCATTTACATGACAGTTTTATACTTGTCAAAAATGTATTCGGTGTCGCTAAGTTTTCTAATGATTACAAAAGCAGATTTGACCTTTTTTGGATGCAAACTATGGTATTTGGGCATTGCCAAAAAAAAGAAAAAAAATCTCTTTTTTATACCTGTGATTTTACTGGTTAGCAGCTTCTTGTGAAGACACTCCCTTTATGATACCTATGTATATCTTCAGCTGTTCCACAGCTTGTAGATTTAATGTTTCCTGGAACCCTGAGAGGTAAAGCGATTGGGCCAGAGTTATACAGCCAGCGTGTATCAAAGGCAACCTCTTTTGACTTGGTGTATAATTACTTTCCCTTGCTCATATCCTCTTAAATTTTTCTTTTTTGGGGGGGGAGGGAGAGGGAAGGTACGGCAATTGGGATTAAGTGACTTGCCCAAGGTTACACGGCTAGTTTTTTGTGTTAAGTGTTGGAGGTCACATTCTAACTCACATCCTGCTGACTCCAGGGCCAGTGCTCTATTCACTGCACCACCTAGCTGCTCCATCCACTTAAATTTAAAATTAATTTGAATTATTAAATCATTATTGACAGTGCCTACATAGAATACTAATGTACCTACTATTTATTTTTTTT